>WEKY01022432.1:423802-447740 GCA_013390045.1 Picathartes gymnocephalus | reverse complement strand
GCCCCCCGCAGCCCCGGGCATGGGAGCCCGCGGGCCGGCGGCCGGGGCTGGAGGAGGAAGAGGAGGAAGAGAAGGAGGAGGCGGCGGGGGCCGCTGACCGGCGCCGGGGCGGCGCGGCAGCCCCGAGGCCGCGGTGAGTAGAGCGGCGCGGGCAGGCCTGGCCGGGCGGGGGAGGCCCGGGATGCGACCCGGGGGATGCGATCCCGGTCACTCATGTGCGGCACCACTCCAGCTCGGGAAAAAGCCTAATTTTGAGGTTGTTTCTCATTTTTAAAGTAAGTTTTTGCATGTGTCGGGGACTGGGAAAAATTAGGGGGCGGGGGAGTGTTAGTTGTGCTGAATGCGGCCCCTCGCCCCACTTTTGGCCGGGAGGTGGCCACCTTTAAGGCATCGAGGCCATCGGCTCTCGCCCTGCCTCCCTTCTCCCAGCCCTGGGATGTCTTGTGGGAAGGAGGATGGAGTCCACGGGGTTGAGCATCACCAGCCCCGTGGCACACACTGCACTGCCGTGAAACCCTGGGGACCAGCTCTCCAGCCCCGGGTTGCTTTTGGCCTCTCACACCCTGCACAGATGCTGCGGTGGGGGGAGATGACATCATATTTCATAACCCTCTCCTTAGCAGTTTAAGCCCACTCATGTTCGTGGTGTCCTGTGGCCGCTGCTTGATGGAGTGCTTTGCTTTTGTTCTTGCTGAGCATCGCTTTCTACTTGCCTCGTCGACCGTTCTGCCAAAAGGCCCCTAAAACCAGCTCTGATTTTTCCGTTGCATCCCTGTCAGGTTGTTGAGGCACCAGCACTCCATATACTGCACAGGCTTTTGGGGAGGGTTTCTGGCAGGTGCTGGGGGCAGGTAGGTCCCCGTGTCACAGGCTGTGTGCGGTGACAAGGCACTGTGATTGGGGGAAAGTTTGGGCGATAACAGCAAAGCCAGTTTTTCTTCAGAGGGCTGCTTTCTAGAAAAAAACTGGATGTGGGGTTGGGTTGCTGACACATGTCAGGACACTCTTTTCCACAGGAATACTGCTCTGCATCCTATGGAGAGAGGGTGGACACAGCTGGGGCTTTGGGCTTAGGGCCTTTTCTAGCACTTCCCTGCCTGTGGTGGGCTCCAGGGTCTGTCTGCCAGTGTCAGTCCTGTGACTGGGAGAGGACACCCCAGAGCAGGGTTGGGCAAAGGATCCTGCTTCACCCCTTAGGTTCGGTCCCCATATCCGTCCAGTGTGGCCGTCACTGCCACAGTGTCCTGTGGCTCCCTGGGGGGCCCCACTGGAGAGGGTTGGCAGCTGCCAGTGACCGGTTGTCAGCACTGTTGGGTGCTACCCACACTCCTGCTGTGGGGGGTCCTGCTGCAGATCCCCAGCCACCAAGGTCCCCCTATGCAGCAACTCTGGCCTGTTCTGAGGTCGCCATGGCCTTGTGAACCCTGGTGCCTGTTCCTTGTGTTTGCATTGACATGTCCTAGCATCTTCCCTGAAAGCAGAGACTAACAGGACAGGGATCAGGGCAGGAACTGGGGTGCGTGACTGTGCTGTGGCCTGAGCCCTGGCAGTAGCAGGGCTGGGAAAGGCCGGATGGTTTGACTTGTCTGGGACTCTAGTGACTCTCCCAGCTGGCTTCCCGGCAGGGCTCTGGCCCAGCTCCAGGTGTCATGTGCGAGATAAGGGGACCCTGACTCCCAGCAGTCCAGTGTCCCAAGGAACCTCACCATCAGCAGGAGGGGAGAGGATCTGCGCCGCTGGCCCTAAGCCAGACCCCCCTGGATGTGGCAGGGACCCCAGACTCAGGGGGGCTGGGATGTCCTGCTTGGCTTGGCTTGGCTTGGCTTGGCTCAGTGTCTGACATGCAGCTGCTCAGGCGATCGTGTCTGATCTGCTGCTGGGTGCCTCGAGGAGGGCCCCTGCTGGCATGACTCTCCCTGCCGCCCTGCTTTGGTGCTGCTGCTGGGGCATAACTCTGTGGGGAGGGAGTAGGATGGGGAACAGGGAAGTGAGGTGCCTTAGAAAGGGGTGGCTGGTGGGGACACCTGTGGTGCTCTTGGGACATCTCAGGCTGGCCATGTTTTTGGAGAGCGTAGCCTTCTTCAAGGGCCCAGCCTCCATGGAGGCTCTTTGTGGCATGTGTGGAGGTGTCTCCATCCTCTGTTTGAGTGGGAAAAAGGGAAGGGGTCTGTCCTCTTCTGGTGTTGGCCTAGGAAAGCAAGGAGGGGACTTGCTATGGAGGCTGAGGACCTCTTGTATCTTCGTGGTTGTGCCTTCAGAGCAGGGATCCATGTGCAGCATTGCCCCCCCTGGGATGCTCTCTGGCATACCAGCCTGCAAGCCCTTTATGTCTGCATCAGGTCTGTGCTGCTCCTGCTGTCCCGGTGTCATTAGGGCTGGGTTGGGGTCTCAGGCTCAGTGTCTTGAGCATGAGGTGTCTTGGCAGGATCAGGACCGTGGCTGGAGCCGCCCCCCTGCCCCGCCAAGCGCACATGTCTGCCTGCCCATGCCCAGAAGATGACCAGGCTGCTCTTGGGGGTGACCCTGGAAAGGATTTGCAAGGCTGTGCTGCTGCTCTGCCTGCTTCACTTCGTCATCATCATGATCCTCTATTTTGACGTCTACGCGCAGCACCTGGACTTCTTCAGCCGTTTCAACGCCAGGAACGCCTCGCGTGCCCACCCCTTCTCCAACTCCTCCCGCCCCAACAGCACTGTTCCCAGCTACGGGCCAGCCGGTGCTGAGGCCCCATCCCCCAGCACCAAGCCTAGCACCAACCAGTCTGCCACTGAGAAGCCCTTGCAGCCCTGCCAGGAGACACCTCCTGGCTTAGGTGAGACATGCTGGGTGAGCGTTGGGGATGAATTTGGGCTCTGACTCTGAACATAGGGGCTGAGGTGGGTGCCCATGCTGATATCTTTATCCCCTGGGCCCTGAGCATGGCTTCCCCATGAAGTAGTAGAGAAATCCCAGCCTAGAACTGTATCAGGACAGCTGGTTTCAGGTTTTGTTAGCCGAGTCTCTCTGCCCCTGTTTAGGAAAGGTTTTGGGCACTCTCGGCCCTCGGCAGTGCCGGTCCCCCTTGCAGGTCCCCCTCGCTGTTTGCTTTACCACTCCGGGCAGGAGCAGCAGGTGACCATGACCCTGATGATGTCCTGTCCTGTGGGCATCACTTGCCCTCCCTCTCACAGTTGGGCGCCTGCTCATCGAGTTCAGCTCTCCCATGAGCATGGAGCGAGTGCAGCGGGAGAACCCTGATGTGCGCCAGGGCGGCAAGTACACCCCCCCAGACTGCCTACCCCGGCAGAAGGTGGCCATCCTCATCCCCTTCAGGCACCGTGAGCACCACCTCAAGTACTGGCTGCACTACCTGCACCCCATCCTGCGCCGGCAGAAGGTGGCTTATGGTATCTACATCATCAACCAGGTGAGAGGGGCGGGGGCAAGGGGTCGGCGGGGCTGGGGTGGACAAGCAGGCATTGCTGAGCTCTGCCCTGCAGTTCGGTGAAGACACCTTCAACCGGGCCAAGCTGCTCAACGTGGGATTCATGGAGGCACTCAAGGACGATGAGGAGTATGACTGCTTCATTTTCAGCGACGTGGACCTCATCCCCATGGATGATCGCAACCTCTATCGCTGCTACGAGCAGCCACGGCACTTTGCTGTTGGCATGGACAAGTTTGGGTTCAGGTGGGTGCCCTGGGGAGCTGAGGTGTTTCTGCCCAGGCAGGGCTGAAATATCTCTCTCTGGGATGACGTCAGGACAACCACCCTCAATTGTCACCTGGGGCAAGCATGAGGTTGATGGCTCGAATTGTGTACCTGAGATGGGAGAGTGCACAGAACCCTGGGTAGGAGGGTGACACAGGAAAGGGTCGATTCTTTTATTTGGGGGTCCCTGTTGGGCTCACCTCCATCTTTGCCTGTTCCTGGGTCTGACCCATTTGCTGTCAACCTGCAGGCTGCCCTATGCCGGCTACTTTGGCGGTGTCTCTGGGCTGAGCAAGTCCCAGTTCCTGAAGATCAATGGCTTTCCCAATGAGTACTGGGGCTGGGGAGGAGAGGACGATGACATCTTTAATCGGTAGGTGCCCAGCCCCTCGTTAGCACTGAGTGTTTGGGGTGTACCAGGCTCCTCACCGAGCACTGAATTAGCACTGTTACAGCGCTGGTGTTCCCAGTTTTGTGGGGGATGTGCATGGGCTATGCCACATGTCAGGAAGGGATTGAATTACACTCCAGCTTTGGGGTTGATGACCCTCGTGGATGGAACTGGCCTCTCCCAGGGTACTGGGGGGTTGCGGGACACCCCTTTGCTTCCCTGGTGGCTGAAGCCTGCAGCATGATATGCACTGCACTCGCAAGGTAGTGTGCCTGTGGTCTCTGCTCCATACAGGGGCTGGGGTGCTAGACTTAGTTGTGTCCCGGGCTGAGATTAAAAACTTGGAAGCATCTCAGTGGTGGCTATGCAACAGCTACACAGGCATTCCTGCCGGCAGGCAGCAGTACAGCTGCATGCCGAGCAGAGCCCAATCCCCCCACACCCTGTGTTGGGTGCCAGAGCTGGACAGTGGCCACCTCACCTCCCATGGGTTCCCCCACGGTGCTGCCCAGGAGAGTAATCTGCAGCCAGTGGGGTGTAACCAGCTTGTAATTGCCAGAAGAGCAAAACACCCTTGTGGGAGCCCTGGGTACATGGCACAGTTGTGATTTCCACACAAAGTGGGCATGGGGTGGGGGACAAGAAGTGTGTGGAGCTCTGGAAGAGCTTGAGGCAGCCCCTGATCTGAGGGGAGGGCTCCAAGGAAAGGGCTAGGCAGCAGCATTCAGGGAATGTAAAGGGCAGGGGCCGCAGAGGAGGGGAGGGAGGGAGGGATGGATGGCTGCACATGGATGGCTGCCTGTGTGCGGCACAGGCTTAATGCAGCTGCCACTCCCTGGACGGGAGTGGCACTTTAGGCACACTGCCATGGGGTATGTGGCACCCTAGGTCATGACACTGGCCTGGGTGGGGCCTGGCATTGCTCATCTTGGCTTGGCACAGCTTTGTTTAACCAGGCACACGTTTATTTTGCCTGGGATCTGACCCTGGAGGTCTCTGGGCTGGGGAATGTCCCACCCTGGTGCCCGCACACTGATCTCACCCTGCTCCTGGCCCCCAGCATCTCCCTGAATGGCATGAAGGTGTCGAGGCCCGACATCCGCATTGGGAGGTACCGCATGATTAAGCATGAACGTGACAAACACAACGAGCCCAACCCGCAGAGGTGAGTGAGCCACAGGGTTGGGGCAGTTGGGATGCTGGGCAATCACTTGGCTGCTCATCCCCACAGAGGTCCAGAACTGCTGGCACTACAGCAAGACATCCCCCATCCTCATCCTGCTCTTCTTTCCACCAGATTCACCAAGATCCAGAACACCAAAATGACGATGAAGCGGGATGGGATCAGCTCGCTGCAGTACCGGCTGGTGGAGATCTCCCGCCAGCCCATGTACACCAACATCACGGTGGAGATTGGCAGGCCACCACCCCGCCTGGCCCGCGGCTAGTGCTCCTGTCACCAGGAATCCCTGTGCCCAGGCTGGCTGGGCATGGCAGGTTTTGCCCCAGCTCAAGAGCCAGGACTGGACTGGGATTATTTCTGCCTACTCTGCTGCCTTCTGGAGACGGCTGCCCCCCAGCCGGCCCTTTGGTCCCCAGGATTTCTCTGTCCCCCCCATCCCCACGAGTGTGTTTGCAGGACCCCTGCCCCATACGTGGTGTGTTGGTGGACGAGCCCAGCTGCCCTGTGAGCAGCTCCTGGCACAGAGGGAGGGGGTAACCCCAGGCCTGGCGAGGAGCCCCCAGTCCATGCCAGCTCCTCTCTGCACCCTGGGTGGGGAGGGTGAAATCCCACTGCTCTGTGAGAGCTGGAGGGTCCCTACCAGCGCTGTGAGAAGTGGGGTGCAGGCTTCCCCCTTTACCAGCGCTGGAGCCACTGCTGCCCCAGCTGGGGATGGGAGCAGCCTGGGGCCTCCAGGGAGGCAGGATCAGGGCAAGGTTGCTGCCCTGGCCAGGCACTGCCCATGCTGCTGGGCACACAGACGTGGCTTGCTGTCTTCCTCTGCTTTAGTCTGGTGCTTAGAGCCGGGCCCGGTCTCAGCTCTGCCAAACAGAGACCTCTGATTAGCGAATGCCCCTCGCTGTGCCTCAGTTTCCCCAGGGCTGGGGGGATGCCAGCTGTATCCCATCCCCCTTCCCCAAAGGCAGGTGCTGTGCGTGTGTGTGCAGCCCCTGCCTGCGCCTGTCCTCACCTGCCCTCCCCTCTTTGGTGGGGGAAATAGGGCTCATTGGAACCCCCAGCCCCTCTTGGTGGGGGCTGCTGCAGCCCCCCTCTAGCAGGGAGGGGATCTTCCCCTTGAGGTCTCCCCTTGTCTGCCTGCCCCCTTCCAGGCCAGGGGCAAGGGGGCTGCAGGCAGGAGAGGCCGGGACAATGCAGGGCAGGAGCCCTGTGCCCCTCCATGGGACTGGGAGCCCCAGTACCCCTGACTCTCCATGGGGGGCTGGGAGCAGTGGGGTTGGGAGCAGGGCAGCTTGCCAGGGCTGGGGGGCACCGGCGACTTTTGTACATTTGAATGTCTGACCCTTTTTTCAGCGTACGTTGAATGCAGCGTTCGGTCGTAGAGACCGGGGGTTTTGTA
This sequence comes from Picathartes gymnocephalus, assembly GCA_013390045.1. Classification (NCBI taxonomy): domain Eukaryota; kingdom Metazoa; phylum Chordata; class Aves; order Passeriformes; family Picathartidae; genus Picathartes; species Picathartes gymnocephalus. Next base: position 441,079 of record WEKY01022432.1, on the reverse strand, counting down.
TTTAATAAAAGTTTGAAAAGTTGACAGGCTTTCTGGGGGTGGGTGGGGATCACCATCTGATGAGGAAGTGGGATTGTGGAGTATAGAGGGAAGTCCTGTCTGCCACCTACAGCTGCTGGCTGAGAGGCAGAGCGCCTGCCTCACCGTGTCCATCCCTGGAGGACCCCCCGACTCACTCAGCAATGCAGAAGGGGCTAACAAGGTGCCCACCTAGGGCAAAGGGCACAGGGCAAAGTCAGCTGCCCTCACTGTGCCGCTGACATTTGCTGCCTTCCCGTCCATTTGGGGACAATGTTCTCCTGCAGTAAGGATAAGCCATCCTCTGCCTTACCTCCAGCTGATTTTGTATGTCCAAGTAGGGCAAAGGGGAATTCCCCAGGACCTAGCCCTCTGTTGAGTGCCAATACCTGGCATCAGTGGGGAAAAGAGCTGCACCCATTAAGTGTGGTCGCCCACTTTTCAACCCCTTCCTCCCCCAACATGGTTCCCAACGAAGGGCACAGCGGGACACAGCCTCAGGAATATAAATCTCATTAAAATCTAGGATACTTTAGAACTCTACACCAGGAGAGACACTGGCACAGGCAGCGCTGCCCAGGGACGCGTGCGTTATTGCTAACAATTAGAGGTGAAGAGTAGCGGCATGACTCGAGGGGCAGGGCACGGGCACCATGCGGGAACCTGCACCCCTCGCTGCAGCATGACGCGGGGCTCAGGATGGGGAGCTGGAACATCCTGCTGGGGCTCGCCGCCCACCGCCTCCCGCCACCGTGCCAAGCTGTGCCATGTCCCTGTGCCAGCCTCGGGGCTGCAACATAGGGAACACAGGGTGCAGGCTGGGAGGGTAGCAAGTGGGGTGGAAAGGGTCTCATCCCATCCACCCCAAATCAAGAACTCCGAGCCCTTTGGCTGGAGCTGGAAGACAGATTTAAAACCACCTGGCCTTTGCCAGTGCATCCTGTTCCACTAATACTGGTTGGGGACTGAGCATCCCCAGATGGCTCGGAGCGAGTGGGCTGGTGCAGCCCTTCATGTCTCCGCTGGTACCTCTTGCTAAGCAGCAGCTGGGGGAGGCTGGTCCATCCTGCTCCCCCTTAGCACCATGGCAGGTCCTCCCCTGCCAGTGCTGGGGCTGCCAGGGAGAGCTGGACCTCATCCCTGTCTGGTTACCCCCTGGCCAGGCTTAAGTACTCCCCAGCCTTCTGCCCCACTGTGGGGCAGGCAGCAGCACTGGGCTGTGCCCACGCTGCTTGTGGCTGTGCCCACTTTGTAGGCGATGCCTGGCCACCCAGAAGGGCACCACAGGGTGGAGGGGTACGTAGAGGGGAGCATCCCAGCTCACTGCCTGCACAGCCCTGGCGTACCGTGCATATGTGCATGCCCACGTATGCCACATGTGTGCCCATGCTGTGTCTGTGAGGGACACACACGTGTACTTACGTGTGCTCTAAGTGCTTGTGTCTTGTGCCGTCAGATCCCTCAGCCGGTGCAAGCAACATGCTTGCCCCCATCTCCCTGTGCTGGCAGCACCCCTGGGCATGACTGCGTGTGAGACCCAGTAGGCTCTGAGCCACAGTGGGTGTGCACCTGGGCTGGGGCTCCCTGCAGTGCCAACCCCTGCCATGATGGCCCTGTGCACACACAGGCCGTGGGCAATCCTGGCATGCCCAACCCTGCTCCCACCCCATGTCCTCCCCACGGGAAGGTCAGGAGGGTGCCCCATGGCAGGGCAGGCTGCCTGGCTTAGGGAGGGGGGGGTGGGTGCTCAGGAGCATCCCACCCCCCCCATCCTGTGCATACCCCCAGGTCAAGGCCCCTGCAAAGTGCCTCTGGCTCCCGGCCCTCCCGGGGCTGTGCCCCCTCTTCTCTTGTCCCAGCGTCGAGCACAAAGGTTACCGTAAACACGAGGGTTAACAAACGCCACGGGGGCAGGGGCGGGACGGGTTAACCGGCGAGGAGGTGGGGGGGTCTCGGGGATGGGTGCTGAGAGCCCCCGTGGTCCGGTGCGGCCCGGAGCCAGGCTCCGCCAGCGGAAGGTGCAAGAGGGGTTAGAGGGGGTGCAGGGATTGTGGGGGGTCACAGTCTGGAGTCCTGGCTGTGGGCTGAGCCATTGCTGCCCTGCACGGGGGATGCAGCCGCTGCCTCACTCTGGCCCTTCTCTGGCTGCAGGGGCTGCACCTCCAGGTGGGACTCGGTGGAAGGGCTGAACACTGGGGCGTAGCGCCCGCTGCGGTGCTCTGGCAGCGCTGGGCCCCAGTCCTTGCTTGCCTTGGTAGCATTTTTCAAGCGCTAGAAAGGGAGAGGATGGAGACAAGATTAGCACCCATCATGCTCCCCTTCCCTACTCTGCATCAACATGCCAGCAGCTTCCAGGGGTGCACAGAAATGTGGTACCCTCTGCATGCTGCCTGCACCCAGCCACTGCTGACAGCTCCAGTGAGATCAGGCACAGCCTTGCTGGCAGCTCCAGGTGAGACCTAGACAAAGGGGTGTAGCCCCTGGACACCCACCTCAAGCAGTGTGTCCCCCTCAGAACGGCACACTTTGTAGATGGCATAGATGGGGATGCAGATGACGGAAGAGAGCGCCATGAGGAAGCCGATGCTGATGGCCCAGGTAGGGTAGACATACTCATTGTAGGAGATGGGCCGGTACTGGATCACTGTGAACACCAGGATGAACTGGGAACGGATAGGCAGGATCAGCCAGCAGGGAGCAGCCAGCTTGCTCTGTGCCCCCACAACTTTCCCGCTCTGCCCTATTCCTGCTCTCCTGAGCCCAGCATTCTCCTGTCCAGGGAATGCCATGTCCAGGTGAGCTCTTTGCCCCCTCCTCCCACAGCCCCATGCCCTAGAGTTGCGATGCTCACAAATATGATGGCAGGTGAGATGAAGCGCCAGCAGATCTGGAAGAAGAGTGGGGGAGGAAAGCCCAGCATCATCTCAATGTCCTTGAAGTAGTTGCGATGCCCTGGGGAGAAAAGTGACCATCAGCCCTGGTGATGACTTGAGCCCCCTCAGCGCCCACCCGACTTCAGCCTGAGTGCCATCATGGTGGGACCCACCAGCCTCCCCAGGCTGCAGCTCCTGATTGGGCAACAGCCTCCCCATGTAGCACACAGCAAAGAACTGATTGGCCAAATGTTGGGGTGAGCCCTTCCCTATTGGCTGGCTGGGTCAGCCCTACCGACCAATTGGCTGCAGGCAGCTGCACCTACCATAGATGTACATGATGGCCACACACATGATGCAGGAGATGACCACCAGGGAGAAACTGGCGGCGTAGTTGTCCATCAGCAGGAGCCAGTAGATGCCCGCCTGAAAGAGAGAGCCATTGGCACAGCTGCCCCTGCAGTACCTCTGCTGCTGGCAGGGCAACAACACAGCCATGCTGACTGTGCCAGCAACACACAGCTCAGATACCACCACCACAGCTGGCATGGCAATGCCTGATGCCAGAGTCAGCATGGAGACAATTCTGGGTACCATCACCAGTGCTGGTGTGGCAAGACCAGGCCCTCCCTGTCACTACCATGGCCCTGGATGTCACTACCAGGGCCTAGGGCCTGGCTGCCACTATGTGGCAACAAAGTGGATGCGGCTAATGAAGGTGGCCATGGCAATGGCACCCCATGGCAACAGTCCCACGGTCACCTACCTGTGTCGTGAGCGGGACGCCCAGCAGGAAGCCAGCCACAGCCACTCCCAGCGTTACGAAGGTCTTTTTGCGGATGATCCACTCGTTGCCCACCTCATCCACAATGGCCGTGACCAGAGTCTCCAGCAGGCAGAACTACGTAGGGGGCAGAGGGGCAGCATGTCACCACCTTGGCCCCACCATGCCACCCCATCTGAACATGCTGGCCCCACCATGACCTACCTGTGTACCCAGCCCCAGGAGGATGAGCATAAAGAAGAAGAGAATGGACCACAGAGGTGAGATGGGGAGCAAGGTGAGGGCCTCAGGATAGGCGACAAAGGCCAGGCCCGGCCCGTGGTCAGCCACTTTGGAGACATCCACACCCAGGTGGTTGGCCATGAAGCCCAGGATAGAGAAGATGACGAAGCCAGCATAGACGCTGGTAGCACAGTTGGTGATGCTGATGATGATGCTGTCCCTATGGGAAAAGGAGTCAGGGCTGGCAGTGAACATGAGGGCAGGGGAAGAGTCGGGGACTGTGGTCAGGCACCTACCGGTAGCAGTTGTTGTTGAATTTGTTGTAGGAGGCCATGGTGATGAGCCCGCCCCAGGCACAGCCCAGAGAGTAGAAGATCTGTGAGGCCGCGTCACCCCACACCTGTGGCAGTGGGATGGTCAATGCTGTGCCGCCAGTCCCACTCAGCCTTGGCTGCCCGCCACCCTTCGTCCCTGCTCACCTTGGCATTGAGGATCTTGTCCCACTGGGGTGTCAGGTAGTACATGATGCCAGTGACGGCCCCCTCCAGCGTGATGCCGCGCACGAAGAGGATGGTGAGCACCACATAGGGGAAGGTGGCCGTGAAATACACCACCTGTGGGGCAGCACCTCAGTGATGTGGGGATGGGGGCACGCACACAGGCAGCTGTGGCTAAGGTGTGGCTATGGGCTGGGGTTATGATCCAAAGTGTGGAGTGACAGACCGGAAGGAGAGTATATGGTCCAGAGAAGGGGTTATAGTCAAGGTGGGGCCATGGCCACATGGGAGGAGCTGTGTCCAGAAGGGATGTGGTCAGGTCACAGGGGTGTGGCCTTTCCCAGAGTGGGACGAGCCTACACAGAGGGCAGGGACAATGCTAAAGGAGGAGGAGCTGTGCCCAGAAGGGATGGGGACATGACCACAACAGGAGGTTCATTCCTAATAGGGGAGGGGCTATGCCTAGAGGGAACATGGCCATCTACCCTGAAAGCATATCCACACCCACAGGGAGGGGCCTGGAGAGGGAATACACAGGTACCTTCCCAGAGGATTTCACGCCCTTGATGAGGCAGAGGAAGACAACGACCCAGGAGACACCGAGGCAGCCCAGGAGGGGCAGCCGCACCTCGCCCAGGTTCCCGATGTCATCCGACAGGTTCAGCACATACCTCCTGTATGGGGAGGGGGCAGCAGGGTCAGTGGGGCCCAACCATCATCACCCCCCCCATCCCTGATCCTAGGCCCTGGTACCTCCAGTACTCCTCGCTGGGGCTGGTGCGCTTCTGGGTGGTGTTGAGGAGCTGGGTGATGTTGAGGGCAGCACGGCTGGAGAGGTTCCCGTCCAGCACCCCCACGCAGTCGGGCGTGTTCCAGGGGTTGCTGCAGTACGTCCAGGGCAGCACGCGCGTCATGGACACAAAGAAGTAGTAGAAGGCAATACAGATCACCACGTTGTAGTAGATCCCGATGTATGTGGACACCACCATCATCCCGTAGCCCACGCCTGGGAACAGCACCGGGGAGGGGTGAGCGGCAGGGTGCAGCGGCACGGCACGGGCATGGCGCACAGCACCAGGGGTTGTGGCATGGGAGGAGTGGACCGCGTGCAGTGCTGTCAGCAGGCTTGAAGCCATGCTGCAACTCAGCACCTGGCTGTGGCATGGGTGTGAGCAGCACTGTACATGGGATCCTCTACCTCCAAACAAGCCTAGTGGTGCTGAGGGTCCCCTGGGACGCATGGCAATGCACACAGGTTCCAGGCAAACCTTAGGGTCTGCAGCCCGAGAGACAAACTGGGTGGGGGTCACTCCTGGCTACAGTGACTTTAGGCCTGCAGTTATCTGGTGGCATGTGACAGGCCACACAAGCACAAGGAAGTGCACCCCAGGCTCAGCATGCCACTGTGCAGTGCACACAGGTGTGCATGGGCTGCTTGCACTCAGACATGACACTGTAGGCATGTCACCTGGCAGGCAGCCTGCAGGCGTGGGCCAGGGGAGCCAGCAGCATGGGAGCACACTGGTAAGCCAGGAGATGCACCTGGAGCAGGGTCCAGCCACAGCAGGGCAAGCATGTGGGCACAGCACTCGCTGTCTATGGTCCAGGGAGACAACTGCAGAAGCATGCCCACAGCTGGACATGCCACAGTGTGTTCAGGGGACCTGAGTGGCCTCTGCAAGAGTAATGCGCTGGGGACACGTGTGGCATATGCAGGAGTGTGTGTGTAACGCCTGCAGTGGATGCCAGCACAGGGCTGTGGTTTGCGCAGGAGATGTGACGCATGTGCAGGGGCATGTGTAATGCATGCAGGGGATGCCAGGCAGGCTGTACAGGGCAGCGTAGCCAGGGTGGGCATGTGGGCAGGGGACCAGTGCAATGCAGACCGTGATCCGTGCGCAGGGCATGCGTGTGCAGCACTGCACGAGCTGCAGGTGCCTGGACCAGGCCATGTGATGTGCCAGAGGTGTGCGTGCACCCCATGGTGAGTGAGGGTCACGCCAGCTGCTGGGCACTGTGACAGCAGGTGTCCCGTGCTGGCCTGTGCCAATATGGACAGGCAGCTCCTTACCTTTGAACATGGGGCTGACCCTCCAGACACCAAGGCAGCCCTGGCTGGCAAACTGTCCAAAGGAGAGCTCCATGAAGAAGAGGGGGATGCCGCAGAACACAAGCATGATGAAGTAGGGGAACATGAAGGCACCTGGTGAGCAGGAAACAGAGCATGAGTGGGCAGTAACCCCAGGCATGGCTGTGCTTCCCATGCCCTGCACCACCCCAAGAAATACCATGGGGGGCTGGGGTGCCCACCCCCACACCTGCCCAGAGGAGCCCCACTCTCCCGGCCCCCTGACACCCACCTCCCCCATTGCGGTAGCAGAGGTATGGGAAGCGCCAGACGTTGCCTAGGCCCACGGCATAGCCCACGCTGGTCAGCACAAACTCGATCTGGTTGCCCCAGTTGCCACGCTTGATGCTCTTCTCCTGCTTGCCCTGCTCCCCGGGCACGGCGCCGTTCTGCAGAGAGATGCCATGGGATGTGTCAATTGGGGACCCCCCGCTGGCCCCATTGGAAGGGTGACAGCCGCCGAGCAGGGCTGGGAGGTCCCCGGCATCCTTCCCTATCCAGTCCCCCTGCCTGCCCCTGCCGCCCGCCATGCAGAGGCTGTGCCAAGGAGGGGGAGGGCAGCGATGTCGGCCCCCCGCCATGAACGGCTCTGCCCAGAGCCCGGCTGCAGCGAAGGGAGAGCCTGCAACTCATACAAAGCAGGTCCAGGCGCCAGAGCACAAAGAGACCTCTGTTCGCGTGCCCTCCCTCCCTGTGCCCAGTGGGAGAGGTCCTGCTGGGTGGCCACTGCCCATGACTGGCACGGGAAACTGTGGGACCCCTGGGTTGAAGCAGAAGCCCCTCTCTATGGGAAGTGAGATGCAGTGACTAGAGCTGGCAGGGGCCTGGGTACCCCCCTGGAAAAAGCACCCTGCCACAGCCAGGGTCCTGCTGCCAGCTCAGCACTAGGCAAGGGCACCATGCTTGGGGCAGCTCACAGGGGGTCCCACACAGTTGGGTCCCCTGCGTGGACAGTCCCAGTGTCCAGCTGTCCCTCACTGCAGGGGACTGGGGGGACAGAAGGGGTCAAGAAAGGCCGCTTTGTGCAGACTGCCACACAATGTGAGCTCACACCAAGGAGGACAACAACAAAGGAGATGAGTGCCTGTCACCCCAGCAGGGATGGCACCCATCACCCCATGGCTCTGTGCCAGCACAGCCCTGGGGTCATACTAATGTCTTGCATGGATGCTGTGGAGCTCTGGCAGGTTAGGCTGAAGGTAGATGGCATTTTGCAGTGCAGGGGTGCCCCAAGCCCTCTCCTCCACACCTGAGGCCAGGTGATGGATAGGGGCGTGGGGTGAGGGTGCTGGTTGCCAGTCCATAGTCCCACAGCACCCATGCTCCTGCAGGAGCAGCCCAGGGTGCCAGCAGCTCTAGGAACCTGTTGGAACTCCACAGTGCTGGTCTCAACACCACGGACACCCCAGTGCCCATGCCCACCTCTTGCCTCTCCCCCAGCTGCCCCCCTCTCCATGTGCCCCCCACAATGGCTGACGCCGGCAGTGAGTGGGCCACAAATGGGAGCTGTCAGTTTGGATCTGCTCACGCCGGCGGGGCGCAGGCAGCAGGCGCGGTGCACCTAACCGTATCATTTGATTAGGGCCGGCACAGCCGGGACGTGATGCCCAGCAACTCCGGCACCGCGCTGCCAAACAAAGCCATCTGCTGCAAGTGGGGCCCGCACGCGCCGCGGGCTGCGGGGGGGCTGCAGGGGAGCAGGGCTGCAGGAGAGGGGCCACGGGGGATCGGAGGGCACTTTGGGCAGGGCTATAGGGGCAATACGCCACCCTGCCCAGCCGAGTGCTCCCACCTGACCCTATGAGCTAAGGGCCCTTTAGAAACAAGCTCACAGCAGCTCCAGGTGCTGGGGGACCTCCCTCCCAGCAGAGGTTCTTATTGTTGGGTGCTGTGCAAAAGCAGGACTCAGGGGTCCCCAAGGCAGGGGACAGGACACCGGCAGTGTCTTCGTGCCAGGGCACACTGCACACTCGAGCAGACTGATCCGATCGGGAAGCCTCTGATTAAGTTGCTCCCACTAACGAGGCTCCTAATGAGCAGCACAGCCAGCAGGAGTGGGGGCAATGCTCCAGCCTCCCTGACAAAGGGTCTGGTGAGGGGACCAGATGCACTACACGGCCCCAGGTGCCCAAAGGGGACCTCATCCCTGTTCCAAGCCATCTCTCTTCTCAGGTGACCCTGGTTTCACTCCCAAGCCTCATGAAGCACTGCAAATTTGAGCTGCCTGGCACTAGTGCAATAAAACTGCCAGGCCTGTGCTGCTCCCTCCTCCTTTCTTTCAGGCTGGGCTTTGGTGCACTTGTCCCCAGTAAGGGGGTGGCCACATGTGTGTCCATGCATGCACAAGTAGGCACACGTGCGCAAACACTGGCATGCTCACCCATCAGCTCGCTACAACCCCCCCTCCCCAAAACTAGGAAGGTCACCCTGTCCTTTACACTCATTAACCATCCTCCCAACCCCACATGGTAAAAAAAGGGGGTGGATAGAGAGAACCCAGACATCTGGGAAGATTCAGCTCCCCCCTTTCCCTGCTGTGGGAAGGGGACAGAGCTAGAATGCAAAGGGAGAGCCGCCACCCAGCAACAATGTAGGCTCCAGGGGGACCAGGTCCTGCTCCCAGGCCCCAAATTTGCCATGCATGTAATCCAATGCAGCTTCAAAGGATGGCTGATTTGGGTGATAACATCAGAGAGGAGGAAGGATGCCACAGGCACCCCAAATGTCTCCAGAAGGGAAGTTCTAAAAGGGAATATCCAAAACATCCCAAAAGGGGACGTTCGGGGTACCCAGGGCATCCTTCCTCCCCCTTCCCCAGGGAACCCCACCACACACCACGGCCAAAACTTCCCCAGCCCAGCAAAACAGGCATCATCCATCACCCTGCCTGGCACCGAAGTCTTTCTCATGCTAAGCAGCATCGCCTCACACAATGACAGCTTGGCTGGGGTGCCCGGATGCCCCCCACTTCCCTAAGGGGCCCTGATTTATGGCCGGGAAGCTTGTGATGGTGTCAGGGTCGATACTGGAAGGAGATGTCCTCAAGAGAAGAGAGGCATCTGCAGAATGAATCCCCTCCTCTTTTTCCCCCATTCAAACTGTCCCCATGGGGGTATGCCAGCCCAGCAGAGGTACTCTGTGGGGCACAAACCTTATCCAGCCCCCATGAACCAGTGAGGGACCCCCAATTTCTCCATCCAACCTTCAACTGGGGGGCTGTCAGGGCTGTTCCTGAAATGCCAGCAGAGGGTACCAGTACCCCTGATGTCATCAGCCTAATGTCATTGCTCATTGCCATGGTGATGGCAACAAAATCATGGCTGTTTTAGGCAGGGGCTGCTGGAAGACAGAAAAATACGCTAATTACATCATTTGCTACAATAGTGGCTCTTCCAGGGCAAGAAAGTGGGGTGCAGGATATTGGAGGCAGATGAATCCCAGTCTGAGGTGGGGGGTCCCAAGAGATGGGGTCACTCAGAGAGGGGGTGTCCTGGGTGCCCTTGCTGACTGTCTACTGATCTTGGGTGCTGGGGGTCCTATAATCAGGCCCTGCACTCCTTGTCCCTGGTACATGGGATAACGAATCCACAAGTGTCATTCCTGCATCAGAGGTTGCTGTGCCCTGCACATCCTGACTCTGCCAGCCTCACCAGCACACCCTAACTCTCCCTACCCTCCCTTCTTGGTTCCCAGCCCCAAGTTTGCCCCTGTCCGGGTGCAGCAGAGGCATGTTGTGGGGGAAAAGGCATCTGGCATGGTGCTAGGGACAGTCCCAGGGCTGGGTTAATGCAGTGATAAGGGGCACACCCAAACCCCAGGACTTCCCAGGAGTATTACACAGCCTTCACCACCCCTCATTGCAGAAGGCTGTCCAGCCCCAGTGACAGTCCTGAGCGTGCTCTGTGAGCCACCAGTAGTGCCCTGGGGTGCCAGGGTGGGGCTGGGGCAAACTTTGACATTGCTCACTGATGCCCATGAAAGGGAAGAGGGGAGAGGTGGAGAAGGAGGATCTTCGCTATACTCTGCCCCTACAGCACTCAGTTGCAACCCAGGTGCTGTGCACCTCTTCTGCAAAATCAGTAGATTCCAAGGATAACAAATACACAACTGTCAGGCAATCTCTCCTTGCTCCCAACACAACTGAGGTCATGGAAGGGTTTGGTGCCATGCTCTGCCCTCCCTCCCTGGAGCACCCCACATCAAAGGCTGTGGAGCCTGGGGGTACCTCTCCAGCATACCACAGCACAAATCTACAGCCGCGGCTCAGCCCTGCAGAGCCACCACCCCAAAGAGAGTACAAAGGGTTCTGGAGACCCATGAGTGGTGGGGGGACAGCACTGGCATGGCCACCATTCAGCTTGGCCCGCCCCCCACTCTGCCCCCCAGACTCTGCTCTCACCTGCCCACTGACCTGCTGAGAGGGTCCGAGGGGGCCTGGCTGCTCGCAGCTGCCATCCGGGGGCCCAGGCTGGACGGCTCCGTGAGTCCCCAGCTTCATTGGCACCTCGGGCTCCGGCGCAGCAGCAGCCGCCCGCCCTCCCGCCTTCCCCCGCCCGCTGCCTCCAGCCCTTGGCACTGCTCCCCACTTGCCTCCCAGCCAGGCTCGGCCCCCTGTCACCCGCCCCGACGCAGAACCGGCACCCCACCATGCCACCTGCCCTGGCACCATCCCTGCCTGGCCCACCCTGCAGGCACTGCCGTGCCTCTGCTACCCCCCACGAGCTCTACCCCCATGAGCCAGGTGCTTTCCCTGGCTCGTGTAGGCAGGACAAGGCAGAGCAGGCTGCACAGCGGGCTCAGCCCTGTCCCACTTAATGAGGCCTCGTTAGCGGGGTCCAGCTGCTCACAGCCCTGCACGCTCCAGTGGGCAGCACTGCCGTCCCTGCGGGCACCGCTGCCCGTCTGGTCAGGGCCAGGAGCTGCTCTTGGAGCATAGCAGAAGACGACATTCCCTCAGAGCCCCCTATTTCCGTGCCTCAACATCCACAGCCTCACACATGCATTCCTGCTCCTATGCCCATCATCCACACAGCAGCTTGGCCCTGCATGCCCAATCCCAACCCTGGGCATTCAAGGGCTGCATGGACGGGGCATGGCCCTGCTTTGGGATAGGGGCACAGGGACAAGCCTGTCGGCTGGCACATCCCCAGCCTGGTGCCATGCTACTTCACTCAACGTCATACTATTGGTGACATCATGGGGCCTCCATGGCAACCCTTACAAGGTCACTGCCCTGAGGGGGACCATCTGGCTGGCAGAAGGGCTGTGCCATGGCCCCTTCACTGTCCAGGCACCCCACAGCCTCCCTGCTTACCCCTTTGCCAGCGTGGGGTGGGACCCTGGTGGGGTGCTGTGTCCCATAGGAGGCCAGGCAGAGGGTGCCCCGCAGCCAGGCTTGGGGTGCCCCAGCTGCTCCCAGCCCTGTGTCCTGGCTGGGGAGCGTGGCCAAGGCGCCAGCAATGCATGATGGTGCACTGAGGGCGGGGGGACGGGCCGGCGCTTTCGGACAACCATCTGGGGTCCGGGCAGCAGCAGCCCTGGGCGCACATGTGAACAGCACACGTGTGCAGGGTGGGCACTCAACCTCCCACATGCCAGCACCCAGTGCTCGTTCCTGTTCCCTCCTGCACCAGCCACCCAGTAGCTTGGCACATGTCCTACCCAGGGGATGGCAACTGTGCCTCCCAAGACAAGTGCAAACCAAGAGCCATCCCATGCTGTGCCAGCCCCAATGACCCCAGCCCAGTCCTGCCCTACATGCAGCCAGGCAGCTCTGTGCCCGGCCACCCTGCAAGGTGTGTGGGCACCTTTCCATGCCTCAGTTCAGCTGCATCATTTTGCCTGGGCCACCACGACCAGATGTTTTGCCCTGAGCATGTTGCACCCCTCGCCCCTTAGAGCAGCCTGAGCACAGTGTAGCAGGACTCACCGCCATGTCCTGGGGATGCCAGACCCTGTGGGAGCAACATGCCGCTGCCCTGGCAGCCCAGCTAGCAGACAGGGGGGACAGCCAGTTGCATGGAGACACACAGCTAGAAACAAAGGGCCTGCAATAGGACCCTCACCTACTCTGGCATTCTGGCCCTCAGGCTGGCTGGCTGGTGGTGCTGGGGCTGAACTAGAGAGACAGGAACGATGGGTGTATTGGGGGTGGTTAACAGGTCTTCCAGTCCCCTGACAAGGCCACAAGGTGACTGGGGTAGGAATGATGCCCAGAGACCTGTCCCAGTGCCACTATCCCATAGCTGAGTGCTTCCTGACAGGGCTGCCTTTCTCTGGCCCCATTCTACCAGGGCAGACATGATTCTCCCAGGGCATTCAGGCAGAAAAATCCTCCGCCAGCCCCCCCATCACTGCCCCTTGGTATTCCAGGAAGGGCTCCCACAGCCAAAAGCCACTTCCGCAGCTCCTGCCGCTGGTCAGTGGCACTGCGCCGCTGGGCGTGTCTGGAACAGGCAGGGACCTCCCAGCCCTTGCCCCCCTGCAGTGCAGTGGGAGCAGCGCCCCAATTTGTAGTTAGGGTGGTCTTGAGTGACAGCAGGAACCTACTTGAGCTAGGCAAGCTGCAGCCAAAGCCTGCCCAGCCGTGCCAGCAAGGCAGCCCTGGGAGTCAGGAGCCACTGTCAATGTTGGAGTCTGAACAAAGCACCCCAAGGACAACAAAGCAAAATGTCCTTAAAGGCCTGGGAGGGCGAGGCAGTCAGACCCTCCCTGTGGCTCACAGGGATCCCCTCTGCCCACCAACACAGGGCAGCCCCTGGAGCTGTCCTGCATTCCATTGGGTATCCACAGTCACAGCATTTCTGGGGCTTGGGAGCTGTAGGGTGGGCACAGCCCTCCCAACTGCCTCCTGCTTTGGTGTGAGCATTCAGAGCTTCACAGGGGCACCCAAAAATACAGATCCTGCAAAAGCAGTACACATCACCCTTGTTCTTCAGGCCCCAGCTGACAGGTGGGGAAACTGAGGCACAGCCACACATCACCCAGCTGCTGCCTCTATCATCCCTGTCCCTGCCCAGGTGGGGCACAGCGGGCACTGTAAACTTGTACAGCCCCAGGCACTGCACACAATGCTGGGCAGGGGTTGCACGGTGAGAGCCAGGCTGGGCTGGGGGTGGGAGCTGCACCTGCAGGCAGGGATGAGAGGACAGGCAGAGACCAAACTTTACAAGGTTACTGGCAGGATGCTGGAGGCAGACCAAGCAGATTATGTTCCTTTTCCAGGGACCCAGGCAGCTCAGTAGTCAGAACCTGGCCCACTGCAGCTCCTCCTGGGGCTTAGAGGATGCAGGAATGGGGATGCTTCAGGAGCAGAGATGCTTTCACAGGGACCTGCCTTTCCCCCCGCAGACCCCATAGCAGCAATGCCCTGTGCAGGGGTATCTTTGCACCCTGCAAACAGGGGAGCCCCAGGAAGAGGTCTGAGAGCCAAGGTGGCCAACACAGCATGTTCCAGACCCTGTTGCACCTGACACCCTGGCCCTGCGGTGGGCTGGTCAGGTACTTCTGAGAAGCGGGTTAAAGATTTACTGGGAGTGGGTGGGCACTCCAATGTCTGGCTCCCTGACGTGGGTGTCAGGCTCAGCCCTCGTCCCAGTGTGATGCTGACTGCTCTGGTCATAGCAAGAAAACATGAACGGCATGAAGTCATGGCAAGCGCCATATGCAGAAGTGTGTCCCCATGACAGACCCCTGACTGTGCCCAGATACATCCTCAGCACCTCCCTGTTACCAGCCCAGGGCTTCTCCAGAAAAAATCTGCCTTCCTATCCCACCAGCTGTCCCAACCCCTTCTCTATTGGGGCAGGATGGGTGCTGAGCTCCCTGCTGCAGGCACAGCCGGCAGGGCCACGCTGGGACGCACAAGCAGAGGAACTGCATGAACGCGGGTGCACTGGAAGCACTTGCGGGAGCATGCCACTCCCCTGGCTCTTGGCTTCCCAGGCAAACCCTGGCTCCCAGCCCTCCAGCTGGAGTGTGCAGCTATTTCAGGAAGCCCCCCGGGAAGGGGAGGGCCTGGTGACTGTGTCAATCTCGGCATTCTGCTCCTGTCCTTTGGGGAAAAAGGGAAAAAGCCAAGCTCAGCCTGGGGGTTCACCTGCCCAATGCAGCACAGCAGCCTGTCACATGAACCTGAGCTGCCACAAGGATGGTGCCATCACAACAAAGACATGAAACAAAGACATGCAGTGGGCACATCCCACATCTGCCCGGAACACCAAAGCCACCCATGGCGCAGGCAAGTGCAGGGCAGCTCACAGCATCCTGCAACACAACACTTGTGAGGATGGAAGGTCAGGCACTACACTGGTGCCCAGAGAAACCTTCCTCTGCCAGTGCACCTCCCTACCAGCCCAGTCTCAAAGAGCCCACTGGGTGAAGGCAAAAGGGAAGCACCCATAATCTATGCCCCTCTGGGGGCACCTGGCTTGGACGAACACCTGCACCCTTTGCCAACAGCAGGCTGCAGAGTCGCCTGCCTGCAGGGCTGGGGTGGGTGATAAGGCTGGGCAGAGCGCCTGAAAACAGGAGATAGCATCTCCAAGCAAAAGAAGACACACACCCGAAGAGCCCCACAGGCAACATGGAGAGAGAGCATCACCCCAAAAATCATCATGCTAGGAGAGCACCATGGTGCCACAACCCCAACTGGATATACCAGGAGGGTACACCAAGTCCTACGGGAGCCCCAGTGTCTTGCTCCCTGCGCCAGGTTCTCTGGGTCCCCGTGACAGTGGCGCACACCAGCCCGCTCCCCTCACCCCTGCACTTACCAGCAGCCCCTCGCTGCACTTATCGGCCATTCCTGGAGGCTGGAGCACGGCGCCGGCTGCCCAGTGCAGGATCCCTTGCCTGCCCGCTCTCCGCTGGCTGCAGCACCAGCACTACTGTCCTTCAATCCACCGTCAGAGCAAGCTGGGCAGAGGGGAGAAGACACCAAGAGAGATGTGACTGGTGGGGTGGGCACATCCCCACCCCAGGCCTCCTCCTCCCTCCAGGAACCAGGGAGCTGTGCCAGGCAAATCACTCCCCTCTACCTGCCCACTGGGAAGCAGGACTCTCGGTGGAGGATGCAGGGGCCGGGGCTGGGTCTCTTCCTGCTGGCTCCCAGCCGCTGCAGCGTCTGTGAACCCCCTGGCACCCACAAGTGCAGTGGCTCCCAGGTGTTTCCCAAGAAGCAGTTAAAGATTTACCCGGTGTGGACAGACGACCTTGCGGACAGCTGGCTGCTGGCCCCCCGGCAGGTGGGCGTCAGGGGCCGTGGGCAGCAGCAGGGGCCCTTGAGCTCTCCCCCAGCGAGAGATGAAGCTGAAGTGGCTGCGGCACACGACAGCACTGGGACTGGGTGCTGAGCGGGGCCAGCGCAGGGCTCAGCTGCCGCGCAGGACACAGATGGGAAACGATTGCCTTCTGCCCCGGTGCATCGCATGCACGTGCAGCGCAGGGGGGCCTGAGCCGCTGGGCTCTGCCGGGTGCCAGGTGCTGCTGGACAGTGCACAGGCACAGGCATCTGCCTGCCCGGCCCTCACCCCTGCCCCAGCCTGGGGCTGCTGGAGGCCCCAGGGGAACGCTGAGGCCTGACCTCACTGGAAGGGACAGACACTCTTGCAAAACACCAATTTGATTGTCTGTACAACAAGCACTGGTGTTTGCAGATCCCACACCGGTGCACAGTACCCTTGCAGGCTGAAGAACCCCTGACCTGCATTGAGGGTCCCCATCCACCACCAGCATTAGTCAAAAACTCCAGGGCCTATCCCCAGGCTGCCATGACTCTGGAGCAATCAGCAGAAGACCTTAAGGTATAGGAAAGAAGCATGGGCAGTGTAGATAAGGGGCAGGAACCCAGGGGATGTGGTGTGAGCCCCCAGCCCCTCCAGCGCAGACAGGCTGCTGCCAGCAGATACCACAGATACTGCATCCCACTACCAATGCCCTCCTCAGCAGTGGCTGCATTTCCAGGGGATCTATCATCACTGCCACAAGTCTGGCTCCTTGCATGGCACAGGGACCTCTCAAAGGACGGAAGTGCAGGCTAGATGGCCAGACCTCCTCCCCATCACACACCTACCGCCAGCCAGCCAAAAGCTGCCCGCCCTGCGGCCCTGAATTCACACCGGGAACTCATCCCGTGTCCTGGGAAGGTGGAGTACCCAAGGGGCCGGACGGCTGCCACTCCCCTCGGGATCTGCCCGATGCTGATAAGCCTCCATGAGCACCGTAGATGCCGCTAGCGTTGGCTCCCAGCCTGACAAGCATCGAGTGCGAAGCCAGCGGTGGTGTGGCAATGGGACGGATGCAAGGATGCCCGAGGCTGCAACATCCCCTGGGACAGGCCAGCAGGGACGAGGATGAAAAGCACTGGTGCCACGGGGTGGCTCTCCCAGAGCAGCGGGATGCCGTGACAGACCAGAGGGCAGCGCAGCTCGTACCTAGAGCCGGCACGGGTGGCAGCCTGGAAATTGGGACACCTGGGCACCCGCAGAGGTTCCCGGACAGGATGTCACACCTCGGCGTGGGGACGCAGCCCACGGCACCCAGCGGAAGGCCACGGATGCCCGACCGAAGGATGGAAGCTCCCATCCCTTCCCGCCCGGCGGGAGAGCGGCCCGATGCAGCCGCTGCCACCTGCGAGACCATTTCTTCCGCCAGCATCCGCCGGGCCCGTCGCAACCGGGATTCCCCGGTGCCCACGGAAGGCGGGCAGCGGGCCTGCCTGCCTGCCCCCGCCATGCTCCCCTCCCGCCCCGCGGG
>WEKY01022432.1:371530-423649 GCA_013390045.1 Picathartes gymnocephalus | reverse complement strand
GCCTTCCCCGGAGGCGGTGGTCCCGCTCTGCGCGGCGCGCCCCCGCGCTCCCCCGGCACCGCGCCCGCCGCCGCGCCGCGAGAGCAACAGATGCGGGACCGCCCCGCATCCCGCTATCCCGCTCTTCCGCTCCCGACACCGTCCTGACGGGTGGTCGCTCCCGGTGCCGCTCCCGATGTCCCCGACCCCGCCACTCCGGAGGCCCTCGCCGCCCTCGTCCCTTTCCCATCCCTCTTCGGCAGCCCACCCACTCCTCCTCCCGTCCCATCCCCAGTGCTGCAACGGCTGCTGGACTGGCCGGGCACCCGGTGCCGGCGGAGGTGCGCGCCCTTACCGTGCCCATGCCGACGCCCGGCCCCTCCCGCCGCGCCGGATGGGCCCGCGGGGACGCCGCTCCGCCGCGCCCAGCCCGGTGTCAGTGCCGGTACTCCACCAGGCCCAGAGCCGCCGCCGCCGGTGCTGCCGAGTTAATGAAAGTTTGGAGGTCGGTGGGGGCTGGCACCGCCTCTCGCCCCCGCCGCCGTGCTCCGCCCCCCTCTTCGCTGCGCTCCCCAGCGCCCCGCCTCGGCACCCTCACCGCGCCCCGCCGCACCGGGGGCTCCGCGCGCACCGAGGAGGGCGAGAGCGCACGCGGTACGGCGGGCACACGGGCTACGTATGGCACACACACACACGCGTGGGCACACGGGTACACACGGCACACACGGGCATGCTGCACGCACGGGCACACTCTGCACTTGGCACACATGGGCATGCACATGGCATACTTGGCACACATAGGCACCGGTATCCCACATGCAGCCCACAGGCATGTGGACGTGGAGGGGCATATGCAGGCTTGCACCGGCATGTGGCACATGTGAACACATGTGGGACATATAGTCACACAGGCTCCCCGTGGGAACATATGCATCCCCACACACACGCATCCCCACACACGTGCATTTTCACACACAGAGGAACCGCCACACGCAGCGTGCGCATGCTGCCAGGGCACAGTGCCATGGCAATCCCGAGCAGCGGGATGGCCGCAGGCTCCAGCCAAGATGCATGAAGTCACTGTGACTGTTGTGCATATGTGCATTGTGTGGGTGCCTGTTGCACACGTGTGTGTCACACACCTGTGTGTCCATGCCTGTGCATGCTGCAGCAAGTGTGCTTGCTGGCACATGTACACACACATGTATGCATGCAAATCTGTACACTTATCCCTGTGTAGTTAGGGGTGTGTACACATGTAGTTGTACGTGTTTGCATCCATATGCACACACATGTCTGTGGGCATCCACATGTGTGTGCAAACATTCATGCCTGTGTCTGTGTGTCTGCACATGTACAGGCACATATGTACACATTTATGGGTACGTGGGCACAGGTGAACATGTGTGTACACAGGTGTGGGTACATGTACTGATACACGTGTACTCATAAATACATATGTGTGAGTATGCGTCCCCACATACGCTGGTGAACACATGTGTGTGCAGCCAGTGCACACCCCCACATCCCAGGCCAGATGTTTCCAGTAATGCATGATGAGTGCGCCAGGGGCCACCCATTGCTTGGCCTCTCGCCGAGGCCTCCCTTCCCTCCCCTCTCCATCCCGATGGGCTTCCCACGTGCTGGGATGTGTGCCTGCTCTCCAGCACCCTGCCCTGCTCCCTGAATTCCTTCCAGTTCCTGCACCTTGGGCCCTTGGCACTGCACCCTGCATCTTCAGGAAAGAGCTATTGGGGAGCGTAGCAGGGGTACAGCCCAGCACCCCAAGAGTAGCAACACCACAACCCTTCCCACATCCCGTTGAGAATCCTTTCTGCCTCCACAGCCCTGCACACCATCCCAGGGCTGGCCTCCCAGTGTTCCAACCAGCTTGGGAAGCATCCCTTACCTGTCTCTCCCCGGATCCCTGCTGTCCCTGAGGGTTGCTGCCTCCTTAGGGAAATCCTCCGCAGGGATGGGCTAGAGGTGGGAGCAGTGATGGGGCGGTAACCCAGGTGTGTCTGTCCAGGCCCCACCGCAGCAGTCTCAGCAGCGTGCTGGGCTGCAGGATGGGAGACGGCTCCAGCATAGTCATGCACCAACACTGCTTTCGTTTTGTAAGTGTGGTAAAGCCAGAGTCAGGGCTCCCACAGCAGGAAGGGGAAGGCAGCAGCGAAACCGGCGGGTGCTCGGGTCCTCCCACACCCTCCCAGCACCTACGCATGGCTCTCTGCACAAGGAGACAGATTGCTCACTAGCACCCTCGCTCCCAGCTGCATGTGGCCTCACACTCCACCCTGCAGCCAAAATCCTGCACCCAGAACCTGAATCCAGCACCCCACACCCGGCTTCCTGAACCCAGCATTCCACACCCAGCATCCTGTTGTCAGAGCCAGAATGTGGCCACAACCCACACCCCTGCCTCAGGATCTGGGCTTTGGAGAGGAGCTGCCAGCTGTGGATTTGCAGACTTGATCCTTAAGGGATGGATATCCATCGGTGAAACTTGTGCTTTCAAACACCCTTCTTAGGATCTCTCTCACTTTCTGTGCATCTCCTCTGTGCGCTCAGCATGGGGAAAGAGGAGGAGAGGCCCCGCAGCCCCAAGTGGGTCAGTGAGGGGCTGCTCCTTCCCCCCTGCAACATCCAAGATGCTGTAGCATCTTCTAGCACCCTACACCTGGGTGCCAACACCTCCTTCTCAGGAGCCTTGCTGCTTTGTGCATCCATGGCTTTGGTCATGGTCCTACCATGCCAGTCAGGACTTTCCTGGGCTCCCCTGGTACCCAGAGATGCAGCAGGAGCAGAGGCCAAATGTGATCTGTGAGGTGGGAGGCTGCAGTGCCAAAAGTGTTTAGGAGAGGTGCTCCAGCCTGTACTTGTGCCTCCTTCAGTCTTCTATCCCCATCCAGTAGCAATCATACCTCCATTCCCTATCTTGGAGCACTCATCTCTTTCCTTCCTTACTACCCATCCCCTAGGCTGGCAGGCATCACACTGCCCCCCAAATCCTCGCGGGGTGGTGGGCCTGATGCCACAGCACCCCTACCCCAGTGCCATTCAAATTTGTGAGGCTGGAAGCTTCTGCCTTGTGGGAAGGTGCAGCGACCTCCTGGCGTCAGTGCCATCTCCGTGGGGGACATGGGTCAACACGCGGGTGGCACCGCTGCCTAGGCAGCAGAGCCTCTCCTCTCCTATCTCCACGGGTGCTGTTGCCTGGGAAACCATGGGCAAATGCGGGCAGGGTTCCAGAGGGGTGAAGGGTGGGGAGGAAATGCCAGCTCCCAGCACCTGTGAGAGGGATGGGCTGGTTGAAACACCAGCAGTCTCTGAAGATTACGCATGCACCAGGCCTGCAGCATGGGCTTGTGATAATCCCCAAGTGGTTGAAGCCCTGACATGGTCCAGGGTTTGTCCTTGAGTTTAGGCATGCATCAAATGCAGCAGAATTTAAAACTCTCCCTGCTGTGTGCCTGACATGGAGGTTGGCTCTCCACCTCTCCAGACAGACCCTGGGGTGGTGTCCTAAGCATTTCCTGAGCACTGTGAGCCCAGGACTGCTGGGTCTGGATCTGGCCTTTATGTCTCCCTACTATGGGATGCTATGTGCAGAACTGGAGGTTCCTTACCCAGTCCTCCTGGAATGACAGCTCCAGTGCTTGTGTGTATCCTGGGGTAGGAGGCAGGGGAAGGTTAAAGTTCAGCTTTGGCATGACAGTTCATCACCAAAATCAACCAAATTTCTTTTACACAATCTTCTTGAAGGCAGCTTACAGCTCCCCAGGCTGCAGGTCAGCCCCAAAGGGCATCAGGATGCCTGAGGTGCTGCAGAGACTGGGAGACCGCACACTCTGGAGTGGCCCTCATCCTGGTCCCCCAAATTCCCACCTGAGCACTGGAGCCTGGAAAGGGAGTGAGCTGGTGGGGAAAAACCTCTGCCTTCAGGATGGGAGAAATGGGAATAGGAGTCCTTACACAGGCTAGCTGTGCCCACTCTGGAGATTTCACAGCTGGTCCCCAATTATCAGGAAGGATGCTGCAAGAGGAGCAGCAGAAGTGCCACAGAACAGCCACCAGCTCGTGTTTTGTCCTCCCAACTTTCCCATCTTTCTTTTCTCTCTGGCATGTCATCTCCATCCTGCCTGACACGAGGGGAACTGAACCATTCTATGACAGCATGTCATCTCCTGCCCCGAAGCACCCATGATGCCATGGTGGTATCAAAGCTCTTGGAAAGCCCCCAGAATTGTTCTTGATTTGCCAGCAATTTGAAGCCACCTTGTGAGAGCTGCCTTGCTCCCCAGCATAGATCTGGCATGTTGGCAATGCTGAGGGCAGTGCCATGCTCCTGCTCTGGCACCCCTCTGCACCCTGGGACCCCTGTCTCTGCTGTGCCAAGGGCTGCCCTTCCCCCAGCCCTGCCCCAGGCTTTACCAGCCGTTCACACCCTCTCCAGGCTTCCACTGAGCGCCCACAGCCTGGGCGAGTGCCAGGACAGGCAAGTGACATCGAGAGGAAATGCCACAGGCTCATTGCTTGTGGTCACAGAGAGCTGCATCCCCAGCAGCCACAGCTCCTGGGGACTTTCCACTCCCGTGCTTGCGTGCCTGCTAACGACCCGGGAAAATTCCCTCACGGAGTATCCAGACAGCCTGGGAGAAGCTCTGGCTTGGATGGGCAGCAAGATGGGTGTGGATGCCCAGAGGACAGTAGCCACAGGGGTTGAAGCCGGGCACCTACACTGCCCCATTGTGCCCTCCCTGCAGCTTTCTTTGGCAGCACACACAGCACCCAGCTCACAACACAGGGCTTGTGTTTAACACCACAGTTACATGTGGCTGGTAGGGACAGTCATGGATACAGACAAGGTTTCACTGCTGGGAGCTCATACTTTGGCTTCAGGTCCCGAGGCTGTTGTTCCTCCCTCTGGCCTGGTCACACCTGTCTGGCAGGCACAGAGCCATCTGGATGGGTTCAGCATCACCCAGGTCAGCCCTGCACTGGGCTACCTCATCCCTGGAATGTGGCTCTCATCTAGGTGTGGGGGCAACAAAGTACTGGATCCTTCATGGGAAGCATGTCTACCTCTCCTACTGCAGAGGAGGGCAGCACCCAGGTCCCTGCCCCAGTGCACTGTGCTGCAGAAAGCATGGCAGCTGGGGTGCCTTGGGCTGCCCAAAATAGCTGTCCCTGGTCCCCCACTGCCTGGCCTCTGGGAGCTATCCCACGACAGCACCCCATGGACCTGGAGCAGCTGGAAGTGATCACTGTAACGCTCAGCCTGCCACCCACGAGCTGCAGAGCACCCTGGGCTGGGACAAGCATCACCACAGGGCCCGTCTCCTTGCCATGCCCCGGTGCCCCCTTGGGCACTCTGCCTGGGGAGGGTGTGTGGCTGTAGCCCAGGGCCTTGTCAAACCCACCTTTGCCCCCCAGACTGGGATAGCTGGTGCCCAGAGGTTCAGCAGAGCTTGCAGAAATGCTCCCATCTCCTGTTGCAACTTGGCAGCCAGCCACAGGCTGCAGGGTGCACACCCCCCCATCCCCCAACCCCCATTCCCTTCCCCATCCCATTCCCTTTTTGCCTCAAGCACCTTCCTCTCTCTGGCCTGGCTAGCTGGCTCTTGGGTCCTGGCAAGAGTGGGTGGTGTTGCCTCCCTGCCCAGGGCTGGTGCTGCATCCCTAGGGAGCGGAGGGCAGGCAAGGACCCAGGCATAAATCACACCTGGCTGCTGAGGCTGGGCTGGGCAGCGTCCCTGGGGTAGTGGCACTCCCACAGAGAACGGATTGAGGAACAAGGGAAAATGGCTGTAGCCGCCTGGCAAAACAGCAGCCACTACTTGCTCCCATATGACATTTGCCCGTTGTGCAAGTCCCTGGAGAGAGCCCCCAAGGCCATCTCTGTTGCATCCTCAAGAGCAGTGAGTAGGATGAAGTACTGTCCACTCAGTTTACCCCACAGTCCTCCACCCTGCATGACGCAGGGGTTTCAGTTCCCTTTGGGGCATGTCCGTGACATTTCTCCTCACCCATCCTCTGACTCCAGCTGAAATTCCCTTTGGGGAAATCAGCCAAGCATCCCCATGGAGGAGGGACACACAATGACATTGTCGGGGCAGGAGCCCTAGGAAACAACCCATCCCCCTGCAGCTCTGACAGACATCAGCCAGGGTGCTGCTGTGGTCCTGGGCAGGAGGAGTTAGTGACCCATGTAACAGCAAGCCTGTGCAGGCCCAGACCTATGCTGTGGGCATCCTTTGGCTCCAGGCTAAGCTCATCCAGCTTAGAAACCAGCCTGTAACAGAGGAGTCTGCAGGGAGCTCATACCTGGTACCTGCCATGCGCATATCTGTGCCTTTATCTGAAACAGCAGCAAGTTCTCATATCAGCATCTTTCTTTTTGGCATTAAAATACTGAATACAGCTGTTTTCTTCTAAAGAAATTCTATCATAACTCAAATGACTAAACTGGCATTACCCTTTCTCCTGACAGGGTCTGCATGGTGTGCTGTGTGTGGACTGCAGGTCTGTTCAATGCTGGGCCACTCAGGGTTCATGAATGTCAAGGGATCTAAGATTATCTATATCTTTCTAGTGTGAGCTCTATTAAATAGCATTTTAAATGTCACTTAAAGAATCTGAGTGCCTTTCTCACTGGAATAATGACAATTCAACACATTCTGATGCAGAAAGGACACCAACTGCATTAGGAGTGGAAGTCCCAGAGTGGGAGGGGGCTGCTGGAGGGCTTCATGGTTGAAGCCCATGGACCTCGGGACAGGTAATTTTAAATAGAATTCCTGGTGCTGGCAGAGATGAGCGGGTTCTACTGCTGCTGCCAGCAGGCTGAATGCTGGGGATCCCCTAAGCTGCTGAGGCGGGGGGATCTCCCCAGCACATATCCAGAGGAACGCAGGCAGCCATGCCACATGGACAGAGCTCAGGTGGGACCCAACCTTGCCCAGTGAGGGTCACCTCTCTGCCCTCCTGTCCTGCAGCTCGCCCCGTTCTGTGCAGGGGAACCCGGAGGATGTGGGGATGCTGAGCACTCACGCTCACGGGCAGAGGTGCCGGGGCCCGAAGGGGAGCTGCCGGCAGAAGGAGGAGGAGGAGGAGCAGGGCCGGGAAGGAGCCGCGCTCCCTCTGCGGACTGCTGCTGCTCACTGCAGCCGCCGGCAAAGCAGCGGGTCCCCGATCCTGGCTGGCTCCTACGGCTCTCTCAGGGATCCTGTCCCCTACAGGCGGTGGGCACAGCCCGGCGCGGGTCCCTTAGCCCTCGCTGCTGGCAGGTACAAGGGTTGTCTCCCTCTGGGGTGTGTCCCAAGCCTGGTGTGTGCCGGTGCTGCCAAGCACCCATCACCCCTATAACCACAACGGCTCATGTCCCCCTGCGGAGAGCTTGCAGGAGCTCCACGTGTAAAGCTGGAGGGGGGGAGAGCAGATAAAATCAGATATCACAGCAGATAAAATCCAGATATCCCAACTGAGAGTGTCCCCAAGTCTGAAAATAAGCTCTGGAATGTCTGAGGACAGGGATAGGCAGCCTCCAGGCAAGGCCAGGCTCTGCCATGCAGAGCTGCCTGTCCTGGGGACACTCACCCCAGCAAGCTCCACCGTGCAACTTTGCAGCTGTTAATGTGACTTGGCAGCAGTAAGGGAAGCAGGGGACAGAGGGGACAGCTGGAAAAGACTGAGAAGGATGGCCCAGGCCCGAGGACCAGCCGGGTACATGGTCCCCATGGGGTGGGGTGAGATGCTGGAGAGATGGGCATGCAGGCTGGCCAGCCCTAAAGCTCCCACTGCTCAGAGACAGAGTCGTTTAGGACTTCTTTTGATCTGTGAGGCAGGGATTTTAGTACAGCTGGAGGTAAAAGGCTTGGTAGTAGAATGAAGTGCAGCACATTTATGGAAAGACGTGGGGCTGGCTGTCTTGGCTGTCAAGGGCAATCACAGGCTGGTGGGTACTGCATTTGTCCTGGAGAAACAGCAGAGTTTGGATGGGATCTAATTAGTAAAGACTGAGTGGGTAGGGATCGTAACGCACGTTGCCTTTGCCTCGTGTAAACTCGACCTTGCCTGTCCAAAACTATTGAGACCCTTTCCAAGGCAAGGAATTAATTTGTTAAACGCACTGGGTAGACCAGCAAGGAGTCTGGTAAGATGGGCATGTTGGCACGTCCACACAGCACAGGGCTATAAGCGCTGAAGAGTGCTCAGCTGAGTCTCCGTGGCACCGAACTGAGGATCCACATGTGATATGGGGCAGCCAGGTTTGTGGGTGCCTGGACGCTGCTCTGTGCTTCACTGCAGGGCAGGGGAAATGACAAACCTCTTCTCTCCAGACGATGCTGTAGCAACGAGGACAGAGCCACACGTGGAGCAGGCGGAAACTGTGGGAGCAAAACGCCGCATTTCACCCAAAGCTGGGCAAAGGGGAAGAAGGGGGCAGCGGGCCTGGCTGGCAGGACGCTGTGCTGCCTCGGGGCTGAGGGACCGCAAACCTCGGAGTTCCGACAGCCGGGAGCGGCAACGGGGAGCTCTGGGTGTCCCGTTCCGCTGCCGGCAGAGGGAGGCAGACACCGCGGCGGAGATGCTCCGCACGGCCCCGCCGGCCCGGCCCCTGTGGCTGGAGGGACAGGAGCGCAGGGGCACAGCCGGCTGAGTCCTGAGTCGGGGTGGCGCAGCGTGCCCCACCGCCCTGGGCTGCTCCGAGCCCACCCGGCTGAGCTCCGGTCTGTAATTTCGGGATGTAGCCCCAAGAATGTTTCTGACCCGACGACCAGCCTCACGTGGCACTGACCACAGGGTGTCAGTTTGTGTCAGAGGAGATATGGACCTGCCCTGCTGGCACTGGGGTCCTCACTGCATGGGCACGGAGCCTGTGCCATCATCCTTAGGATCTCTGTCCCTCTGGGGTGCAGCCTCATCCTGTCTTCATGAGAAGTGCTGCCGTCCCCCACAGCCGTGCTCCTGTGCCTCACAGCCCACAGTGGGAGTCGGCCCTGGGGGTGACAGTTCCAGGGCACATCTGGTGCCGCTGGCCTACCCAGCACCTGAGTTGGTGTGCCAGCTCAAACTGCACCAGGAGCTCCCCACAGCCGTCGGCACTGGATGGTGCCTGGGTGTGTCCCCAGCTAAATTTAAAGGACTTTGCGGTATAAATATCCTCAGTCATAAATAAACAGAGGCTAGATGTTTATCGGGGCCTTCCTGGCAGCCCCAATCCAACATGCCGGGCACCCCGCACAGTCTCTGTGGTCCTCCTCAGGCTGTGCCCTCTGCCAGCAGCACAGCTGGGTCCTGCACAGCCCTACAGGGACACAATCACAGGGTCCTGCCCCACGCCATGGCCCTGCTCACCCCCACCAAACCCTCAGCAGTAAAGATCCAGCAGGCACTTGCTCCTCCGGGGGTGTTGTCTCCTGCAGTTTGCTGGTGGGAGTAGGGATGGCCCCAGGCCCCTGTGCTGTCACCTGCCACCAGGCCTGTTTTCCTGGCACCCTGAGAACAGGTTTGTGTGGGGGCATAGAGGGCTGGGATTGGCATCCTGGCACCTGCTGTTGCTGGTGTGGGGACCACTGTAGGGACCTGTGCCACCAGAGCTGCAGCCCTGGGGACTCTGAGGCATCCTGGGCCTAGCTCCCGAGCTGGTACATGGAGTGTCCCTGGGCTGTGCTGGCACTGCCCCTTGGGGACTGACTGTCATGGAACCACTGTGGGTCAAGGGCCACTGCCACCATTAGGGGTGAGGCCTGGACCACAGTGGGAGCAGGAACCAGACTACATTGTGGGGTGGAGCTTGAGGTGTTGTGGGGGAGCCAGGAACACATGAATGGAAGGCGAGGACCAGGCAGAGTGGCTGGAGCAGCCTCTCAGCAGTGGCAGAAGGCTCCCACGGGCTTAGCACCCTTGTTTCTCCTACTTGTTCCTGAACTGCCCATTTCCAGCCCCTGTCCTGCATCCTGTATGTCTCAGGATGTCCCGCTGTTCACTTCCATGGTACTCACCAACCTGCCCAAGCTGTGCTGCACTGCCTTCCTACCCACAGCTCCCATCATGAGGCTTCTGAAACCCTCCTGTTGCACACAGAGGCTGGAGCATCCCTCTACAAGAGCCAGCAGCTTCTCTGCACCCCACATCTGTGCCAGGAGCATGAACTGAGATGAAGAGGGATGCTCTGAAAGGGATGCTGCTCAAGTCAAGCCCCATTGTGCTGTACAGTGGGGTGCTGTCAAGGTTTAACCCCAGCTGCCAACTAAGTACCACACAACTGCTTGTTCTCTTTCCCTTCCCAGTCCTCCACCAACAGCATGGCGAGGAGAATCAGGAAAGAGAATACAATAGAACTCATGGGTTGTGATAAGAACATCAGCCTGTGGGTACGCTGAGCTGTCAGCAGGTTGGCCGCACCTTGCAGAGGTGTGAGGGAAAACCTCTGGCACATCCACTCCTGGTAAAAGGTCACCAGAATTTGCCCAGACCTGGTCTCCAGCTCTGTCAAACTGTTCCTGGCTAGCTCAGATCCATCCTCCTCACCATCTGCAGCCCAAGGTTAATGAGTACCTCCAGGGTACACAACTGGAGGGTCATTAAACAGCAGTCGAACAAGATGGGGCTGCCAGCAGCACTTGAACAAAGAGGGCTGATTCACTGTTTGCCCTGCAACAATATTTACTATGGCTGGGAGTGAGGGAATGTTTGTGCGGGACAGGACGGTGAGGCGACACGGGGACGGCAGGGGAGTGTGACAGTGCCGGGTAGAGGACTGCTCACACTGCTGCAGTCCTGCCCACTGCAGGTCGAGTGTCTGGCATGGTCACCTGTGCCCTTGGGTCAGCAGGGTGTCCCTGTGTCCCCCTGATGTGTCTGTCTACCCTGGGGAGCCAAAGCCACCTCCATGTGTGCCCAACCTTCCCCATGCCAGCAGCCTGTTCCAGCATCCTTGCTGGCATGGTGTCATCATCATCTCAGCCTGTTTCTCGGCAAGGCAGGGAGCTGGGGACAAGGACAACAGGGATGGATGTACCTGGCTGAAGGTGGGGAAAATCCTCCCCCAGGAGGCCCTGGTGTGAGGCTGCTTGTGGCTCAAGTGTGGCTGAGAGAGATGCTGTGGGTGAACCTCTGTCTTCACTGATCCTCTTTGGTCTCCTTTGCTGTCCCCAGAAAGCCAATGCTTTCAGGGTCGTTTGCTGATCAGCTCACTACCTAATTAGCCCTGACTGAAGAGGTGTCACGTGCACAGCCAGTATGCTCATGCTCAGACATACATATACACACACACACACGTGTCAGAGTGTACTCAGCAGCCTGAAGGCCAGGACACTGTAGAGGAACATGCTGCCTCTCCTGGGAGATGCTAAGACACAAGAGGTGTTCAGCAAAGACACAGCTTCATGCCAGGGCCTGCCACGCAGCCGGCTTCCCTAACACAGCAGTGATGGGCTGGGGCACGCAGGCCATACCCTCCCCAGGAGCCCTCCAGCCGCTCTGGCTCCCAGCCCTCTCAGCACTGCCTGGCACAGCCATTTTCCAAAGGAGTGCATATACAGCACCTTTCTGGGGCCTCTAAGCACCCCACCGGGATCATGGCCCCACCTGTATGACAGGAACTGCTGGTTCCACGCTGCTGGTGGCTAGTAGCTGGTGGGATTGGGAAGCACCCTCCAGCTCATTCCAGCATGTGCACCCACAGTAGGGGCAGTGCTGGCTGTGGTGGGTCTGCATGTTCAGCTGCAGGGTGGGTGAGCAGCTGGCACCAACCCCAGCTTCCTTTCCAGCATCCCATCAGAGAGTCAGGACTTGTGTCTGTGGGGCAGAGGGGACCCATGCAGATACGGCAGAGCTGTGGGTGCCCTGCCTGGTGAAGGGTGCTGCCCGCCCTGCTTGTGCAGGCTCACAGTGCAGCAACCCACCTG
This sequence comes from Picathartes gymnocephalus, assembly GCA_013390045.1. Classification (NCBI taxonomy): domain Eukaryota; kingdom Metazoa; phylum Chordata; class Aves; order Passeriformes; family Picathartidae; genus Picathartes; species Picathartes gymnocephalus. The sequence goes on along the minus strand of WEKY01022432.1, from coordinate 411,755 downwards.
CACACCCCTCCCTGCCCCTCTGGGCCTTGCAGCCTCCTGGGCTGAGGGCGGAGGAGGGCAGATTCCTTTCCAGGTGGAAGATTTCTCTCCTCAGGAGCAGTGAATTATCCCCAGCCTGTCGCACGCAATCCATCTGCCTCTCCACTCTCCTGCTTGCCAGGTTGCAGGCACAGCACCTGTCCCATGTGCTGGCTGCACCAGGGTCACACTGGAGGGTCCACGCCATGTCCATCCTGGGTTCTCCACATCCTTGCAGCCTCACAGGGTGCAAGACCCCAGCAGGGCTGAAGTATGACCAAGCACTGGCTATGTGACCTTGGCTAAAGTGAGGACCCACACCTCCATCCCCCAAGGCCTGAAAGCACCCTCAGCATGCACAGGAGTGGGAGCCAGTCCTACTCTTCTCCCAGCTCTGTTCTGGCTCTTCCAAGTACAACACCCAGCTCAGCTCACACAAGAACCAGACCCTGTTCCTGGCTCCCAGCAGCCATGGGAGCAATGTGTCTCCCAAACAGTGCTGCCTGATGTGTCCTCATGCTGGCCCCTGCACAGGTCAGCAGCGTGGGGGGCAACTGGCCTGACTTGCCTCTGCAGCCCGTGGTGCTCTGGCCCAGGGTTGAAGTGAGTTGTAACCTGTTGTCCAGGCATCTGTCTCATACTAGGTAAATCCTGGCCACTAGAAATGTGATGTCCCAAGACAGGACCTGACAGCTGGATGAGTTTCCCAGCTGGGACCAGGATCCTCAGGCCTGGGGGTGACAGTACTGGGATGCCCCACAGCTGACACACTGGGGCTGGGCAGTTGAACTGGAGCCAGGACTCCCAGGTCCCCAGCCAGGCTCCAGCAGCAGAGGCATTCCCTTAGCAGGACACTATAGATGAATGGGAACAGCCAGGACTTGCTGAGTTCAGCCCTTTGGTACCCACTCTTTGCCCAGGGCATCCTCATCCCCCTGCCTCTGTTGGGGGCAGGAGCAGAGGGGACAAAAGCCTGACATTACCTGGCCCAGGGAAACCTCCTGTGCCCAGAGCCAGCCCCCTGCCCTGCTAATCACATTCCCCTCATTAGCCAGCCCACATTCAGTCCTGATGAAGGGGAATAGCAGGGGATCCAATTAGAGACAAAATGACAGGCCAGCGCAGGGATCCTGCTCTACCTGTCCTGGCCCCAGGCAAGCATCACTTATGGGGTGAAGGCTCTGGTGGGACAATGTGGGGGACAACAGGAACGTGGTGGGTTTGTTTGGATCTTAGTGTCCAGCACCCTTGCTCTGGACACTGATCTGATGGCACTAGAGCCAGGAGAGGCATCGCAGGTGCTGCCCACATGCTGCTTCAGAGAATCTGCACATCCCTGAATGTGTGTGCCAGGCATGTACAGCCCTGTGCATAGGTGTGCCAGGCTCTGACACCCTCAGGAAGAGGTTCTTCCAGTGATGAAAATTGATGCTGTCCCTTCTGGGGAAATGCACTTGGCTTCCTTACACCACAGCAGGCCCCTGCCACTGTCTGTGGTGGCAGACCTGCACCCCAGATATGCACTAAGGATGCAGCCTGGCCCTTACCACAGCCCCATCCCTGCACCTCCACCTGACTGCCCTGTGGGGTCCACAAGGTCCTTTGGGCCTCTCCAACATGGCCCTCCCCCAAGCCATTCCCCAGGATACTTGTGGGGCTGGTTGGGACCACACAAGCTGGACCTATCCTGGCTCTGCTAAGGCACCCAGACTTGTCAATAGCCCTGAAGTCTGGGTCCCTATGGCTGGTGCATCCTCACCCTCCAGTTGCCAGCCAGGAGAGGATACAGGGCAGGCTGCAGGAGCCCGGGTTGGGAAGGGTTACAACCACAGAAGGACAAGGTTCCCAGGACCTTCCCAGCAGGAACTACAGGGCTCATTAACCAGACGTCTATGGTAGGGACTTCATTAGGGATGGAGAGTGGAGTTCAATGGCCCAGCTTCTGTGCACTGAGGGACTCTATCCCTCCTTGATCTGGCCTCGCTTGCCAGGGAGGACGCCTTGACTCAGTAGTGGGGCTGGTCAACCCCACTCCTCCATCCCTTGGGCTGAGCCAGTGATCCCCACTTCATTTGCCTCCTGCCACTGGTGCCCTGTGCAGTGGCTGGTAGGACACCCAGCCAAGGGGCTCCTGGAAACACCAGGGATGAAGGAAGCCCTTTTTCCCTCCAATGGGGACGCAGCCCCTGGGTCTCACAGGGTACCAGAGGGGACTTCTAGCCTGGGAGTCCCTCTGGCTCCCTGTAGGGGGATTGTCCCATCAGGACCATACTCCTGCCATGAAGAGCTGTGGGTAATTATAGACCCTGTCAGCAATACTAATCACAGGTTGTGTGAATAAATGGAACAGATCTGAGTGCCTGAGGGCCTGCACTTCCCCTGCCCCAGCCAAGAGCCTGTGCGGCCAGGAGGGCACAGAACCACAGCCTAGCGTGATTTGGGGGACATGTGTCCTCTGGCTGTTGGGGACACAGAAATGGATTTGGCATTACCACAGTACCTGAGCTGCACATTCCAGCTCTTCCCAAAGGATGCTCTTGCAGTGTGTGGGGTTTGGCAGGGCTGATGGCTCAGTGCCCACAGCTTCTCTGGGGCTTAACCCAACATGTCTTTTCTGCCACACTCTCTCCTTCAGTTTCCCCATGTGCAGAAGGAGGGGTGGGCAAGCAGGCATGTGAGCTGTCCTGCTGCCAGGGTAGGAGTGGTGTCATGGCCATAGTTACCCTGGGCAGGCTGCAGGGACATCAAGGCACAGCAGGGCTCAGCATGGCAAGCGGCTTCCATGAGCCTGCCTGTGGCCATGGCTACACCCTCTGCTCAAAACTGCATCCTTACCCCTGGCACAGAGCTGCAAGTGGCTCCAGGCAAGGAAGGGATTTTCCATGGGCAGTGTGAGATGTGGCCTCTCTCTAAGGCTGATCATCCCCATATGGCGGTACCATCCAGCACAGTGGGAGGGAGAGCCGAGCTCACTGGAGCCATCCTAGCCCAGCTCTGCCTGCCCAGGTCCCGGCCCCAGGCAGCCCTTGCCCTCCTGCCCAGCTCCGGGCACCTCTCCCCAGGCTCCAGCACTGGGAGGTGGCCTTGGCCATCGTTCCCTGCTCCTCCTGGCACGTCCTACAGCCACAGCGTGAACGAGCGGCACCCGCGCTGCCCGCCCGAGCCTGACTCGCCCAGCCAGTCCAGCCGCCCCAACCGCCCGGCAGAGGCGGCAGCTTTGTCCCCGTGCCTCCCGCCCTGCCGTGACTCAGTGCCCGCCCGCAGCCAGCGCTCGCACCCCGCTGCCTCGCCACCCCCCTCAAATCACCCAGGCAGGGAGCTGGCCAGCGCTGGGGAGGGTTCTGAAGCCAGGGCACGGAGGTGGAAAAGCACGGCAGGAGCCAAGGAGATGTGTTGCCCCAGCTTGGTGCTCCAGGAACTTGTCCATCCGGATGGGGAAGAGGAAAGTGCCAAGCAACCATCCGGGAAATCACAGCAAGACCCAACATGACTCGCCTGACAGGCTGGGAAACAGCCGGAAAGAGACAGCCTGGCCCCTGTGTCACGGCTTGGAGCCACCGCTGTGGGGAGAGGCACCAGGAAGGGCTCAGGGCTGCTCCACAGCCACCTGCTTGCACGAGAGCTCGCTGGCTGCTGGCACCGAATGAGCCAGCGGCGCTCCCTGGCACACTGTTCAGTGCTGGGAGTTGCTGCCGTGGACACTTGCACGTGTTTGCATGTGGCGCAGTTGGACAGACACACACCTGACATCATGTGCACCTTGCAGTGCACACGCCGTGTATACACACACACTACCCACACGCACAGCTCCTACACCCCCCTCTACACCATCCTCCCCAAGAGTGAGGCACACGCCTGGACACATATCCCACAGGCCTGTACAGGCCTCCCCACACCCCTCCAGACACACTGTGCATGCATCAGTGTCCCACACACACATCTGCGCCACACAAATGTCCCCGTGGGAATGCATGTGTACCCCTCACACACATGCACACCCTGCACACGTATATGCCTGCCCACACATGCCCTACACATGCATACATCACATACACACCCACCATATCCACGCATGCCTGGGTGAGCCCAGACCTCACACCACGCATCCCCCCACATTCCCCACAGCCCTCACACACACAAACCCCTGTGTATCCACTCACCAGCCCCCTTCACCTCACTCCTTCCCTGGCCCCTGGCCACACGGGCTCAGTTCGGGCTCCTGTGTGCCTGCACGTCACACGGGGATATGGATGCATGGCCCACACTGTGGACATCCACAGCCCACACAGATTTCTGCCACACATCCCCACACTCCTGTACATCCTGCACTCACACTGATTCCCCTCCTGGCTGCTCCCCCAGGGGTTGTCTCACTGTGGGGCTGGTGGGGTGCTATGGTGTGCTAATCACCCAAACTCCTCCACCCATGCAGCCTCACTGCCCTGAGCTCAGCCATGGCTTGGCAAAGTCACTGCGCACACTGGCACCGGTGTGAGCCAAGGGCCCCACGGTGGGGTGGGAATCATGACCGTGCTGGGGGTGACACATCGCTCTGGTGCTGGGTCTTGGCAATCCCTGGCATACTTGTGCCAGGCTCCACAGTGGATTGAAGAGACAGGTGATGGGACAGGCATGTGCTCTTCTTGCTGACAGTGAGCCATCCCGAGGTGCTGCCGGGGGTTGTGGGTGGGAGCCCCCACACATCTCTCCCTCTGCACCCCATCCCCACAGCCAACACACAGTGCCCCTAGTCAAGTGCTTCCCATGTGCCTGAACCCTGGTCGTGGCTACTTTTGCAAATGCCAGTCCAGGCCCAGGGCTGGAGGGTGGCACTGCTGGCATGTCTGTATGGGGACATGGGACAGTGCACATGGAGCTGAGAAGGGGCCAGGGCCGGGCCAGGCTGGCTGCCAGCCGGGTGAGGTTGCTGGCAGCACTGCTGCACTCTTCGAAAGAGTCAAGCACCACGGTGAGCTGGGACAGGAGGCAGCAGGAGGTTAGTGATGCAGTGCCTGGGGCTGGGGAGCTGGGGAGTGGTGGCAGAGGATGCAAACCCCTTCCCTGGGATGCTTGGGGCAAAGAGTACAAAGGTGGGTGCTCCCCATTGGGCGCAGGACCTCCAGCACCAGAGCTTCCGCAGGGCAAGGCAGGAGCATTTGTGCAATTCTCCTGGGGTCAAGGGTGGGAAACTCATCTCTGAGGCAAGGGAGAGCAAACACATATGGTTAAGTGCCTATCGCCTTGCATGGAGCCATGCACAGCCACTGGAGCCAGCACAGACTGCTGGCACAGCCAGGCACAGGTACAGGTTTTGGCAGCAGAGGTGTCGATGACTCAGAGTGAGGCAGAATGTGGAAAATGCAGCCTGGCCGCAATGCCACGTGAGAAGCAGGCAGGGCTGGGCCTGCCAGCGGCCGGGCTCCAGCGCCGCGTGCGCTGTGCCAGGTGACAGATGCGTGGCTGGGGCAGCGAGGGCGCTGCTGACGAGGCACCGCCAGGGCCCTCATTACTGTGTAGGCCGCAAGGACGGGCTCTGCTCGCCCTCCTCCGCAGTGTTGAGCAAGCCTGCGGGAAGCTGGCATGGAGCGGCTGCCCACACATCCCGCAGGGCCAGGATGCTTTGGGAGCCCAGGGGCCACCAACAAAGCCCCGGCCCACTGCAGCCCTGCGCTGGAGGTGGTAGTGGGTGGCAGCTCCAATGGTGATCACCAGCACGTGGGCTGCATGAACTGCTGCTGCCTGGCCTTGCAGGGTGGTCAGGTGTGGGGAGTAGGGACCAGCTCTATGTTTTTGTCCCCCACTGTGATGTGCCACTGCCCTGGTGCCCATGGATGCTGTCTGTGTCCACATTACGCTGTGGTACCCCAGTCCATCCCTCCCCAGGTGTATTTGCTCCCAAAGAGACATCAAGCTGCTGGAAGAAGTTGCCCAGGGACACTTCAGTCCTCCCTGGGTCTCATTTGGAGGTGGCATGGGCTGTTCTCTGATCCCAGGTGCCTCCAAACACCCCAGGACAGGCAAAGAATGGCCCTGGAGACCAGCTATTGCTGGCAAGACCAGAAGCACCGGCATTTGCAGGTGATGTTGCCTTCAGCCAGGGATGGCAATGGCAGCAGCTGCTGGGTGGCCAAATTCTTCACCTAGGGTAGAGCTTGAGAGTCCCTCTGGGCAGGGCCAGTCCGTGTCCAAAGGGAAGTGGCCAAAGGATTTAATGCCGCAGGGAGGGGAAAATGCTGCAGAGAGGTGGATCCCAGACAGCAGCTTTCCTGAAGCATCCCAGGATCACAGGCAGGACTTGGGCTGGCAGTAGGGATAGGAATGAGGCAGGCTGCAATCCAATTAACCATGGTGCTCAGTCACTGGGTCAAACACCAGCTGAGTGAGGCCATTGACTTACTGGCATGGGCTGAATCCAGGCTCCAAAGTGCAATGGGGTGTGTTGGCATCTTCTCTTCTACTTAAGCCTCTTCTGATGACCCCATCTTGGACAAGGGACAAGTCCTTGGTGTTTAGGTGGGGTGCACATAGTGTCCAGAGATTGGATTTGAGGGGAACAGCCATGTGACTCTTGCCTTCTTGTCCTCTTCTAAGAAGGGACAATTTGAAGAAACAAAGACCCAGGGGCAGATGGGTTCAGGAACAAGGGAACACTCCCAGTGGAGTGGTCTGAAGGCCATGGAGGTGTTTACAGGGAGGACTGGTTTGGATGCCTGGAAAAGGGGGTGAGAATCAAGAGGCGCAGCTGTAGCTGAGGTACGAACATCTGGGGACAGAGAGCACCCCCTGGACCACAGGCAGTGAAAGGCAAGAGGGCAGGAAGCTGTGGGGTCAAAGTGACTCAAGTGCGAGTCACGGCCAAAGAAAAGGTGAGATGCTTGGATAAGAACCACAGCTGACTCAGAGTTTCCACCTCTTCCAGAGGGTGACCACAGAGAACGGCCAGGGACCATTTGGTACCCCCTTTGTATGGAGGCAGTGTTGGGAGAAGGTGGCAATTGCACCCCAATGCCTTTGGGGAACCCAGAGTCCAGATCTGTGGTGGGGAGCAGCACCCACCGACCCCCCAAGACCTCTATCCACTGTTGATTCCCGGGGGAATCCCAGCAGGAGCCCAGCAGCCAGCCTGGGAACCTGGGCTGAGAGCCCATACCTTCCTGGAGTGCCTAGGCAGAGGCTGTTTGAATTAAATAGGAGAGATTTCCCCCTTATTAGCAGGCTATTAATCACATTCAGGTTTTTTTTTTTAAATTGAGCTGTTGCACAACAGGTTGAGTAACAGCCTAATAACAGGCTGTAAATCTCAGTTGCTCTTGGGAGATTACAGATGTTAATAGTAGATAATGACCCACAACTCACGAGCTTCTCCTCTCCCCCACCTCTTTGATCCTCTGCTCCTCCCCTCACTGTACCCAGCCTCCCAAGCAGGGCTGCAGGGAGACCTCCAAAAATGCAAACCACTCTGTAATCCCCCTAACACCACCACCCAGCAGAGCTGGGGTCCAGCTTCCCACTCCTCACTGCCCACCCCACCAGTTCCCACCAACCACAACTTCTCCTGCAGCTCCCAACCATCACCTGTGCTGTCACCCCACACTTCTCTGGAGCAGTGGCTTTGGGGTCCTTGGCTCTGTGCACTGGTTCACTCAATGCGTCTTTAGCCATGGGAGTGCAGGGAGAAGCAAAGCATCAGCGCCTCCACTTTCTTGTGTTTGCATCAGTGCTCCTGCAGCCTGTGGGTCCTGGCTGGGAGCTGGGTGCCTGCAGGACTTGTACAGGACAATTGGGTCAGGCAGGGCTTGGCACCAGCCCCCAGCCCACTCCTGCCAGACCCTGGGCATCATCCCATGTCCCCCCTGCTGCAATCAGTGTGGGGGGGCCGAGCCTCATGCACACTCTCGGGCTGCTCTTGGGTTTGCTGCCACCCTGGATGTGGCAAAACCAGAGCAAATCACACACTGCAGGAGAATGCTGCTCTGTAGGGAACCGCTTGCTGTCACAGCAGCTGTGCAGGGGAGCTCAATTCTACCAAACCTCCTGGGGAGGTCCCCTCCCCACCTCCTGCCTACTGCCTCACCCCTGCCTGGCCCATCTGCCCTTCCCAGACCCACAACCCCTTTCCTAAAATGGCAACTTACAACTGAGACACATCCCAAGGTGACTTTCCATTCTCCCTGGATGCATGAAACTGTTGCCTGCATCCTTCCCCCAGGATGTGCACATCCCTGCAAGCCCTGGGGCAGCTGGGTGAAGTGTTGGCTGAGTAGGGCTCCGCTCAGCCCCAGGTACTGCTCTGGGACAGGAACAGTCCCAACAGGACTCCCTCTCTCCCTTGGGAGCAGGAGGATGGAGGGGCCCTGTGGAAGAGATTGGGGATTCCCCTTGAGAGGGTGAAAAAACAGGGAAAAAGGAGTGGAGGATGACTTTCTTTTCCCCCTGCCCTGAATGTGGCACCATCAAGCCAGGGCACAGGAACAGGATGCCAGTGGTGCCGCCTTGGCCATGGGGCATGGGGTCCCCCAGGCTCAGTGGATATCCCCCATGGGTGGCAGCCAGACCTGCCAGCATCCTCCCAGCACCCCAAAGGATCTAGGCCCATGGAGGGAGCAGGCGCTGGCAATAGCAATGGGATGGGTTGCGGGAGGAGTCACTCAGCAGGCAGGGCTGGTGAGGGTGGTGAGTCACTGCCAGCTTTCCCTGCCAGGGTGGGACCGCCACAGCCACCCGGCATCCCTCTTGCTGCACTGGGAGCACCAAGCCACCAGCAGGCATGAAAAAACATCACTTTGCCCCAGGAGCTCCTCCCAGCATGTGGGAGGCAGCTCTTGATCATGCCAGGAGCCCATCCCCATCTCCAGCAGGCCAGTTCAGACATGGCTCAGCCAGTGGTGTGGCCCCATCCCTTGTACAGGTACTTAAGGGCCCCCACCCTGCTCCTCGCCAAAGGGTGCAGACATTTGGAGGGTGCTGTGTCCCCCTGAGGCCAGGCAGACCCCAGTGCAAGCACTCCTGCCCCACTGTGTGTACCCAGGCGCTGTGTACACATCAGCACCATATGGCAATGGTCTCTGGCGCCACGAGCCGGGTATGGAGAAGGATGGGGAAGCAGCTATGTTTGCCAGGTGCGGTGACTGCTGGCCAGAAGCCATGGGCCAGCGCCCTGGATGGCACTGAGCCAGCACAGACAGCACCTGTGCCTCTGAGTAGGTGTCCTCATGTCCCTCCAGGAGCACAGTGCTGACCCTTCAGCAGACCTAGACCCTGCTGTATAGACTGACCCCAGGAGAGCAGTAGCCAGGACCCCATCCAGGGAGGGCATGGTCTCCAGTACCTGCATATTGCAAGGATTATGCAGTGACCCAAGAAGGCTCTAGGTCTGCCTGAGCAGAAGGAGTAGGGCCACAAGCCAATGGGGTAGGAGCACCCAGTGCATGCCTCTGGATTCAGAGATGGCTCAGGTCTGTCCTGCCTGCAGGTGCAGTGTGATGCCACTTTGGGCAGCATCCTCTCCACTCCCAGGGAAGGTTCTCTGTGGTGACCCTGGGGGTGCAGAGGATGAGCAAGGAGGAATGCACTTTCCCAAGAGGAGGAGATGCTGGTTGGTCTGCAAGCACACCTTGGGGGATGTAGCAGCCACAGCCAGGACACCCTGAGGTGCTGGCTGAAGCACCCAGCTGAGCCTCCAGCATCCAGCACCCTGTTACATGGATGCCAAGCAGCACTCTCCCTGTCGGTACATGGCACCAGGGCTGTCAGTCCTTTCTCTAGGGACACCTTGCAGTGGGATGAAGATGGTGCCACTCCCTGCTGCAGAGAATGTGGGCCAGAGCTGCCTCAGCCAGTTTCCTTTCGGATGTTATTAGTAACCCCATTAATGAGTCACAGTGTTTGTGGGTGCTTCTGTCCTGTGCTGGCCCCATGGTTCCCTCAGGTCAGTGGTGGGGGCTGTGGCCCCCTCCCCAGTCTGTACATGGTCATGTTCCTTCACAACATGAATGAGGACAAAAGAAGTCCTATAGGGAAGGAAACTACAGCAGTGGGGTGCCGGAGTGACCAGGCTGGATGAGGCTTTAAGCAACCTGGTCTGCTGAAAGGTGTCCCTGCCCATGGCAGGCGGGTGGGAACTAGATGGTCTTTAAGGTCGCTTTCAACCCAAATCGTTCTATGATTCTGTGAGAGGGGTACAGGCAAGGATGCAGCAGTGGCCCCATCCTGCATTCAAGGAGGGCTGCTGGCCCTTCATCATCCCTGTTCCTTGGACTTCCCCCAGCCACGGCTCCCCAGGAGAGGGGTGACAGCCACTCCGGCAGTGATGAAAGCTGGCCGAGGGGAGGTTTGTGGCCGGGAGGCTGCTATAAGGGAGCCAGGAATCTTTGATGTGCAGAGCCCTGGCCCCGCTGATTGCATTAGCGGGTTTAGTGCTCGAGCAGGCTCCCAGCCCCGCTATCAGGAGCAGACGAGCTGCTAAAGGGCCCAGCTCCCATTTTAGATGCAAATGACCCTGCAATTGTGTACTTGGAGGGCAGAAGAATCCCAACACATCACCGTCGGTGGAAGAAGAGCTGGCTGGAGACTAAAAGTTCCAGATGGCTGGAGTGGCCCGTAATGGTCCCACTGATGGCTCCGGTCCGGGGTTCCTTCCCGGAATCAGCCTCTTTACGGGAAGTGCAGATTCCCGGAGCAATCTCCTACCATCCCCACCGCCAGCCGGACCTGCCTGCATGCCCCCTGCCTGGCACTAATGTCCCCGGGGCAGGCGGCTCGTGCTCCTGCCCCGGCTTTGAAATGCATCAGATTGGGCTAGTGGGAAGGTACAACCCACCTGACCCACACCGAAGGGCTGGAGGAGGCGATACCCCTTCCCAGGGCAGAGATGGTGTGGGGGAGGTAACCAGGCATGGCCAGGTGCCCCCAAGTTCCTGTGCCTGCTGTGGCCCCATTTGCACCAAGTGAATTGGAACAGGCTTAACTAGGGCAAAGCCGAGTTCAAGCAATTTTAGGGGCATCCTGGCTTCCTAAATGCACCCAAGGGCTAAGAGTGAGGCTAGGCCACTAGGATGTGGCAGCCTTGGGTGGGGGGCGAACTGCCCACCAACCCATGCATCCTGTCCCCCACCCCTGGGCTGTAAGTTTGTGAGGGCAGGCTCCACGAAGGGCTTGGTGTTGGGGACAGCCTGGGATGCAGGGCTGGGCTCTCCCCATGTGACCCCTTGCCCACGAACCCAGGAACAGCCCAACAAACAGTTCTATGGAGTCCCCCAGCTCCATGGACAGAGCCTCGCAGTGCCATAGAACCTCACTTCAGCCCCTTAGGAACTTCCCCTGTCCTCCAGCATCCTCCCCTTCAGAGCAGAGGGAGGGATGTAGGGTCATGCATGGGGGGCAGTGGTGGGGCCAGGGCAGACTTACAGCTCTAAACCCCTGAGATCCCTTCTCCACTCCCTTCAATTCTTCCTATCCCATGCTGTAGGCAGAGCAGCCTCCTCACCATCAAATGTGCCATGAGTTTAGTAAGGGTTCATTCATTTTATGTGTCTCAGAGGGGAGATGGATTTAGGGTAATCATTCCTGGGAAAGCCCCCAGGCTCCCTACATCTCACAGTACACAGGGTGCTGGGGGAGGCAGGAGAGGCTGAATCAACATGGTGTGGAGCAGGGGACCTCAGTATCCTGCACATTGCCTCGTGGTCATTGCAATTTTCCAAAACAAGAAGACAGGCAGGCAGGTGCACAGGACACAACCTCCATGTCCATTCCTGTAAAACCATATGGCTCTGCTTTGATGTAGGTGGAAAATTCCCTGTTTGGCTGCGGATCTGTGGGGCCGGGGACTTCAACACTGGCTACAGTGAGGAATTAAAAGGGTGTTTTTTGGGAAAGATTTTTCCACTCTTGACTAGGGAGGTGACATCCGAACTTTATTTTCCTTTCCACACTGGGACACGTGCCAGTGGGGCCAACGAGTCCCTGGGGAGCCAGGGGATACCGCACTGAGCTGACATGCGGGAGGCAGTGGCAGAGTGGGACTGAGGCGCGTCAGGAAAGATGGAGCCAGGGAAAATGGAGGCCACTAGAGGTTGGGTTTGGGCTCGAGACTGTTTGCCCGCAGCCAGAACACACGCTGAGGTCAGGCAGGGAGCTGGCTTGGCTGTGGATTTTAAAATTGGACCTTGTCTGCCAAGGACCCTCCTACTCTGCCACAGGCTGGGTGGATCCTGGCCCCACTGTGCACCTTGTGCTGCTGGCAAAGTGCTGCATGCCTGGCCGGCTCCTCTCCAGCGCTGCAGCTGCTGTGGCAGGGCTGGGAGGCAGGGAGCGGTGTGCTTGCTGCACCTGCCACATGCCTGGCCGTGGCCATGTACCAGCCCAGCTCAGGGACAAACAGCCACCCCTTGGCATTGTCCAGCCAGGGGACACTTATTCCCAGTCATTCTGTGGGCAGGGGGCTGGGATCCACCTGGAGAGGAGCACCTCCATCTCCTGGCATTGTCCCCAGTGTTCCAGAGATCATTCACCTAAGTAGTCTCTGCTTGGGACCATAACTGTGGAATGGCGCTGCCCCTTCTGCCTACTTCCCACAAGGCACTGGCTTAGGGCAGGAGCAAACAGGGTATGCCATACCAGAGCCACCCAGGGAGCTAGGAGGACAGTAGGGTGTGAGTGCCAGGTCTGGGAAAGCTCAGGCTTCCCCTAGTCTCTGTCCCAGGACATTGGCCCACCATCCCACAGGTGCCCTCTGGAGCAAAATTGTATGGGAACCAACCCTCCAAGAAACCTGGTGCCCTGCCAGCCCTGTGGAAAGTTGGGATATTGAAGGCTGTAATAAGGATCTTCCTTTGTCTTTTCAGATGTGGGTACTGTTCTGGGGGCACACCAGCAGCCAGGAACAGGATCTGCTGGAGTTGGGGTGCTGTGGTCCTCACTTGACTGCCTGCAGCACTGCGTGTGCACACTCCTCTGTGGATGAGTTTGCGAACGTCCTGCGGATTATGCTCACACCATGAAGCTTCAAAGCTCCATGGTTACTCCAAGGCAGCCCCTCTTCATCCCCAAAAATGACAGTTGCCCCAGGGAAGGGGAGGGTGCCATTCCAGCTCTGGGTCTGCAGCAATCTTTCTTCATTCCTCTCCTGCCTGAATTGACTTATCTCTATCCATCCTTGGATGAAGAGCACCCAGAGGTCCCCTCCATCCTCACTGTCCCCAGAACACACGGGCACAGCCAGCACTGCCAGAGAAGGTGATGCAGCTGGTTCTCTCCGGGTGACTCATGCTGAAATACATGACGTTCACCATATTTCAGGACTTTCAGCTTGGATGAGAAAAACATCAGGGTGTAAGAAAGTTTCTTTGCGAACTGCTTTTAAAACACTGGAGGGACTTCTCTTCCCACTTGCTTATGCTCTACATTTTTGGGGGAGAAAAGTAGTCTTCTTAACAAACAAATCTTTTTGATTGTTTATAACATGGAAATCAGACAATTAAGTAACATGTTTTGCCTAGATTTATAAAAAAAGTACAAACTCCAAAAGACCATCTGGGTCCATCCCAAACAGGTTCTGGCTACACTCAGTGAGCAGCTAGTTCGTGGCCCTTCAGCTGGACATGCTGATTCCACCACCTCCTCCCTTCACCTGGCCCCTTCGGCTGAGCTTTCTTGTCAGGCCAGGGAGCCATGTGGCCACTGTACCCACTTGCTGCCTGCCTGCCAACAGGGCCATGCCGTGGCCATACCCAGCAGCACTGCCCATCCCGGCACGGCTCTCCCAGCAGTTCAGTGTGGTTTCGCTGCTGCATTTGCTCGCAGGGTTATCTGCTCTGGAACTGGTGTTGGTTTTGGCACGCAGCACGGGGACCACACCTACTATTTAAATACCACAGCCAAGGGCTTGGAGGGGGAAAAAAAAAACGGGGAAGAAAGAAAACGAATATGAAATATTTGTTGCGGTTTGGAAATACACACACACATGTACACACAACACAAACACACCAGCCTGGCTCCGGATCGCTGGCAGTCAAGGAAGGAAGACTCTGGCTAAGATTGTCTTCAAAACCACCCTGGCGGCAGAGTCTGCTGAAGGGAAACCCTTTGGGCCAAAATTAGTGCAAGCCGCATGCCAAGCTGGAGCGTGCACTGACCTGGGCTGGGGAAGCCGGGGCAGCCCCAGCGGCACAGCTGGGGCCAGGGAGCCATGCCAGCCCTTCTGGGGTGGCTGCTCTCCTGCCAGACTACAGAAAGCTGGGGAAAGAGTGCAAGAGATGGAAATCCCCAAGGAGGCAGTGCTCGTGGGGCTGGGAGGGTTTTTCGCCCTCAACATCAAGGAATCTTGCCCTAGAAATGCCCATTGGGGTGGCAGCACTTGCAGTGAGTCTGGGAATGGAGACAGGCAGCACGGCCGCTTGGTGCTGGCTTGGGATAAACTGGTGTCCAGCTGCTAAGGATGGGCTGGGGCTGGAAACTAGGAGAATAGATCTCCCATGAGAGCAGATGTCCTCACTGGGACAGGTCTAGCTGTACCCTTTCCCCATGTTGGACCTAGCGAGGCAGCTTCTGGCATGAAGCCACAGCAAGGTAGCCCAAGAGGCGCTGGGTGACTGTGACACACCATGCCACGCTGTGCCACGTTGTGCCATGCAGTGAGGCCTGCCGAGGCGGCTGGGGCAGGTGGATTACCGCACCTTCCTTTCCCCAGGCCCCTTTGTGGAGAAGTTTTCCTGATGATCTCACTGGATGCACATTTCTAAATCGTTTGGTTGATTGTTTCATCATTGGAGGTCAATTAAAGAGAAGGCAAGTTCCTGTCACCCTGCTCCGAACCCCTTCGCTGCCAGAGCCCCAGAACAAAGGGAGGAATTGGGTTTGGGCTCAGCAGCTTGGATTCCCATTTGATTATTTCCAACAAGGGAGTAAATCTATTTTGGAGACGGTATTCCCAGGGGATGAGCTCACCAGCACAGAGCATGAGCAAGGCTGTGGTTAAAAAAAAAGTAATACAGCCTTTTGTAATGTGTTGGAAACCTACTTACTACCAGGAGGCTGGGTAATTAAATGCCACTTCCTGGAGCAGAATGAAGCACCCTATATAATGCCAGTGCAGAGGGGTTTGCTCTTGACACAGGGTGGCCACTGATCCTGCCAGACACCCCATGAGTGTCATGGGTGGGAGGATGCACTTTTGTGGTCTCCTTCTGTAAAACCACTGCAGCAGCCACATGTGGCTGACTGTGATTGATGCTCGCATCCTGTGCTATAGTGGTGGTCTTGGTGCAGTGTCCCACGGGCATGGGATAGTGGCAGGATGAGTTTTCCATGCAATGTGCTATGGTGTGTGATTTACACTGGCGGGGTGGCTCTGGGCAGATAGCTGCATGGGAGGAAAAACAAAATCAAATTACTTGGAAAACAGTTTCCACACAGAGTTCTCCAGCTCCCTACTTGTTCTACTGTCCCCTGGGCTGTCCCCCACTGCCTCACACCAAGCTGTGTGCCCATGGGTGCCAGTGATTCATGGTGCAGACCGTTTGCTCAACCCCATCCACAGCTCCTATTGAAAAATTGTTCCTTCACTGGGGCAGCAGTGCCTGGATACTGCAGCCACACCAGTGCCCAGGTTTCAGGGCTAGCCAGGCTTTCTCCAGGCTGAAAAATGGTGTATATCTGAGGGGATCAGGTCTGACCAGCTCTGGCCTCGGCACCCACACTTTTCCTGCCTCTGTGCGTGGCAAGGGAGGTTTTCCCCACTCACTGAGAATCCAGGTTCATTGGAGACTGAATACCTTAGAGTATAGATGGGGGGAGGGATGGAGACTGCTCAGAAAAGAGTGGCAGAGACGTTTACCTGGATCACTTGGAACTTTTGTAGACAAATCACTTTTACATGATGTACAGCTATTAATCCCCAGCACATGAGAGAAGGGTGCTAACATGCACATCCCCTGGGCACTGTAGGCATACCATGTCTTCTGCAAAACTCCCTATGCAACTCGCTGTGGCACTCTGTGTTGTGGCTTCTTTTTTAAAGATTAAACCAGAGATGTTGTGAAGAATACCCTGTGTTCCTCCTCCTCGTTGCTCACAAGGAACCAGAAAACAGCAATTCCTCCTGTTACTCCTGGATCTGCTGGGGTGTCACAGGTCTTGTCCAGCACTTTTGTGAGTGGCAAAAGGGAACGGCTCCCATGGCAGTGGGCCAGTCCCAGTTGCTGTGGCTGGGGCCAGAGCTCTTGCTCGGCCAGGGGGATGGATGGGCCCCCGGGCTGGCATGTGAGCACATGTGTTTACATGTGAGGCTGTTGCTGCGAGGGAGGGCTGTCTGGATGCCTCCAGCGCTTTGCACTGCTGATGGAGCCGGTGGTGTGTGCTACAGGTAGGGACATCTCCTGGCACCATGCTGAGTGCAATGTCCCTTCCGAGTGGGACACTCCATCCATTGCAGTGCTGGACCTTGTGGCTCTGTGCAGAGCCCGGATCTTTCAGCTTTCCTGTTCCAGTGAAAGTTAAGAAGTGGAGGAAAAACGTTGCTGTATGTTATAGAGGAAGAGAGGTAAAAAGGGCAGGAAATTTGCACCATGTCCATTTCCCCTTGGCCCCCGGCCGCTGCTCATTCCGGATTCGGGATTTGCGTAGGCAGAGTTAAAAATAACAGGGGTATATAAAGAAGGACGGAGAGGGCTGCGCTGGCCCTGCAGCCACCAGGGCACAGCCAGGCAGCAGGCAGAGATCAAAGCAGGATGCGGTCCAGGCGGTGCAGTGGGGCTGGGAGTGTGTGTGGGGTCTGGGGGTGCCACTGGGCTGCTTTGCCAGGGGGTGGGATGCCAAGATCTGCCAGCTGGGCAGCCTCCTGGCCAAGCAGCTGGGCAGCACCTATGGAAGACGAGGCCGTGTATATTCCCATAGGCAAAGACATCACTCGGGGACCCTGTCCCTCTGCAGCCTTTCCTCTGTGCTGACATTCACTGGGAGCAGCCTGACCCATCTCCTCTGGCCAGAGAGCTGCGCAGGGAGCCAAAGCACTCTGTCCTGGGACTGAGCTCCCTGTCGGTGCTGTCGGGGTGCTGCACGCCTCCCCGAGTCTCTGGCAGCCCCGGTCCTTGGCCATGCATCCCAGTGCTCCGCAGACCCCAGGGCAGGCAGGGCGGACACAGCAGCTTGCTCGGCCGGTGCAAACGAATCTGCCCTCTGTGCCCTGATAACATTGTGTTTGTTGCGGAGAGGGAAGAGCCTGCCAGCACACGATAAGAGCAGATGACTTTACTCTGGACCAGCTCCGGATTGAATTATGCTTTAATTTCATTTTCAGTTCCTCTTTCTTTTCAGGAGGGGAAGGGGGCTTTGGGGGTACAGGCAGATCTGGGGGCTCCTGGACCCTTCTCTAGGCAGGCCAGTCCCATGCAGAGGGGAAGACAGAGAGTGAAACCCAGCCAGACTAATTTTCTGCTCTCAGGGATATAACCCTGGAGTGTCACAGCTGTTTAGGGTGTGGATCCCCCTGGCACCTCTCATGGGGTCCCTTGTGGAGCTTTTGGGACTTGGGTTTTGCCTCCCACCGAAGCAGTAGCTCTCTGGGCTATGATGCTGTAGGTGATATTGAAGAGGGGGCACTGGAGATGCTCTGAAGGAGAGTCCTTGTGTTCACTCCAGTCCCCCAACTCCAGGTGACAGCACAGAAAGGGATGCAGGGCAGGTGTTTTCCAGTCTCAAATGTTTTGTGGGGCAAGGGATCCCTCTGGGTCTCCTGGGAGCCCTGCTGAGCAACCTGGGCACCAATTCCACCTCTGGCAGTGCCACAGGGCATTGTCCCCCTGCCCATCCCACATGTGCTAGGTGCCATTGGGGAGGGTGCCACGGCACTGTGGAAGTGTTGGCAGGGCTGACGATGCTCGATGCTCTCGGTTTGATGGAGCCACCTCTGCCACACCATGCCGGGCATGCCACACTCCTTACTCCTCTGCTGCCAGATGTGCCAAAAGCAAGGATAACCATTAACCCTTTCCTCTTTGGCCATCACCTGGGTGGCTGGCCCTTCCCACCTTCTGTTTGCTCTCTTGCCTGCCTGCTGTTTGATCTCTTGGGATGCCAGCGACTTTACAGTCTGCTGTAGTGGCGTGGGAGATAACCCACGTTTCCTAAATGGGCTTCTGTCAACAGTGGGCTGTGCACGCACTGACTGCTCCTGCTCGCCTTCCTCTTGCCTCAGAGGGGGCTTCTGTGGCTGAGTGTCTGACAAGGCTGTGGCAGGGATCCCCCATGCCCACCCCATGGCTCACAGCAGGAAAACCCTGCCCGTGACGCACTCCTGGCTCCCTGCACAGTCAGCGCTGGCAGTGCTTGTGTTGCTGCGGTGCCTGGCATGCTGCCGCTCCCTGCCGCACCAGCCCTCCCACCAGAGCATCAGTAAAAAGAGTTTCCTGGGGAATATCCCATATTTGCAAGAAATATTGGCTGTAAAAATTAAGCTGATCTGTTGGCGATGCCTCTCAAAATAAGTCAGCATGGGTGCAGATGCCAAAACTGCCGAGAAAAGGGGAAAACCAAGTGGAATTAGTGTTTGTCTCCTATGGCATCTTCTCTCACTTATCTGTAAAAGTTTGGGGCAGGAACTGCCTTGCTATTAATTATTATTTGGCCAAGAAACAAATAATGGGATAAACTGGTGACTTGAATAAGCTACTCTGGGAGGCAAGCTAAAAGTAATTTCAATTAATGCCCACATGCTTCTTTGCCACTTTGGAGGAGACTTTTTCTAAGGAAGTACTTTGGAGCCCATGTGTTTGACCCAATAGGTGCCATTAATAAACCTGCTGCCTTGCTGGCAGACAAGCAGATGGGGCCCAGGCAGCAGCCCAACATGTGCTCTGGAAACCAGGGCAGGGATTCTTGGTAAAAGGGGGAAGATCTGAATTGTTGTTGTTCCACCGGATTACTGAAATAATTTATTGCAATGCTCCACCCTTATAATTAAAGTGCGGTGATGAAAGCAACTGGTAGAGTAGCTTTGGATTCAGAAGCGGCATGTGCGTGTGGTGTGTGTGCACACCTCACCTTTGGTGTTTATATTTGTTTTTTTTTAAATTGACTCCTTGCTTCTGAATAGAGCAGGCAGCAGCCTCAGTTCTTAGAAAGGTATCTGGAGATGGACAGCCCCAGAAAGCAGGGAGACAGGCTCCAAGAGATAAGGGCCATTGCTTCTTGAGGAGCACAACTGTAGCAGGGCCATTCCTAGTACTGGCTGGATGGGGGCCAAAAGGAGAAGAACTTGCTGCGAGCCGGACAGGGAGGCAGAGAGCCCCTGGGGAGGCCTGCCCAGTGCCCTGATCCAACTAGCCAGAATAGGGTGGGTGACCTGGGTGTCTCCTGCAAGCTGTGACAACCTGCCGTCCTTATGTCCCCTGTCATGGGAAGCCCTTAGGAGGACAGCATTGTCCCAGGGGCTGCTCAGGGTGGGAGAGCCGGCCCATGCCCCCCCTGTGCCAGGGTGGTCGGAGATTCAGCCACAGCACTGGTCCCCAGGGAGGGCAGACAAACGTGTTGTGGGGGCTGTAGGGCGAGATGAGACGATGCCGGCAGGGTGCCAGCCCCCGACAGGGTCGACGAGCAGTTATCTTGGCTCGCACACACACCCTGCACGCAGCCAGATGTGAGCTGGTACGCTCTGTGCTGCTGATTGCCTCACCGACAGCACCGGCGCGGGAGGACGCGGCTTCACGGGTGCGCTTACATGAAACGAAAGGCGTGGGGGTGTGGGGGCACTGGGGCTCGGCTATCTGGTTCAGCTCCTACGGTGGCACAAGCACCCCTTTTTGAGACTGCAACTTTGCTCACTGACGCGGTCGGTGGCCCCCGTAGCGAGTGTAGTGCCCGGCACAGCGGCTGGAATGCTCTCACCTGGACCCCTGCGCCAGACCTTCGGCACTCTCTGCCTCCACACACGGGGGCATGTGACACAGCCATTGCCCCTGTCCCGCTCGGGACAGGGTGCCGGAAGACCTCCGGCTCTGTCACCTACAGCCCCCCTCCCCGCTCGTACTGTGGGCAAGGCTTAAGGGCGCCGCTGTCCCGTTCACGTCGTGGGCAGGATTCTGGCGTCCGCGATCCAAAACAGCACCCTTATCTCTTCTCCCCCGTGGGACACTCTCGCAGAGCAGGGCAAAGCAGAGCGTGAAGACCCCACCACTCTGCCCGGTCCTCTCCCGTCCCGCGCCGTCTCCGAGCGCCGTCGGGGCAGCGGCAACCGCCGACCCCCGCCCGCCGGGGCAGCCCCGACAGAGCGGGCGTGGCTCTGGCTACAGCAGAGCCAATGGTGAGCAGCGGCGGTGAATATCAATGCAGGCCGGACCAATCGGGGCGCAGCCATGCTGTTAACAGCTTAGGGGCGCGGGGTGGCGCAGAGCAGCGCTGCTGCCGCGGGGAGCGGAGCGGTGCCGCGCACCGCGCTCCCCCAGCCCGCCCCGGCCCTGCTGCCCCGGCCCGCCATGGCGGCGGCCGTGGACGAGAGCGCCCTGCCCTCTATCTCTACTTTCGCCAACTTGATGCCGTTAGAGGAGCGGCCCGCCGACATGCTCCACGTAAGCACCTGGCACCGCGGAGAGGGTGGCAAGGGGGGTAGGGGACAGAGCGTTTTGGGCTGGGGCTCAGCCCGGCTGGAGAGCGGGGGGCGGGCCACCTTCCCGCCGTCGGAGGGCGCCCCGGGGGCGGCGCAGCGCAGCCGGAGTGGTGCCGACCCGTCGGACGGGTTGGGGGGAGCCGCCGCCCCGAGCGGGAGGCGCGGGCCGCGGTGTTGGGGCGGCGGGCGCTGCTGCAACCGTCTCCCCGCCGATCCTGACGCCTCATTTTCACGCAGAGGATGCTACAGCAGGATGGCCCTGCTGCCGTCAAGCGGGAAGAGGATGACCTGGGCAAGTTCGTGGACTTGGACTTCATCCTGGCGCACACCAGCAGTGGCGGCCAGGGGCCGGCCGGCCCCAACTACCCCCTGCCCGAGACCCCTGAGAGCTGCGGCACCACCTACGACAGCGACGGCTCGTACTCCACACCGGGCAAGTTCCCGGCGCCTTACCCCGAGGGCCAGGGCCACAGCTACGTGGCTGAGCTGCTCACCCCGGACCTGCCCGGCCACTACGATTTGCAGCGGAGGGAGTACACGGAGCTGCGGGTGCCCGGCGGCCCCCACCACCACCCTCACCCCCATCACCACCCGCCGCTCCACCCGGCTCTAGCCCGCCCACTGCCCCTGGACCCCGCGCAGTCCTTCGGGCCTCGCATCAAGAAGGAACAGCCGGAGGAGCGCGCCTGCATGCTGGGGATGTCCGCCGCCGAGTACCTGGGACCGGGCGGCGGCGAGCATAAGCCACGCTTGGCGCCGGGTCCCGGCCCGGGACCGGTGCCAGGGCCGCCGCTGCCCTACCCGGGCTTCCCCCATGGCCGCTTGGGGCCCCCTGAGGAGCCGCTGCCTGGCGCCGATCCCCACCTCTTGGCTGACCTGCCGCCCCACTACGCCGTGGCCCCGCACCGCTATGCGCCCCACTTCGCCCCCCAGCCGCCGCCGCAGTTTCATGGACATTTCAGTGTTTTTAGGGAGCCCCTGAAGGGGCCGGGGCCGGGCCCGGCGGGGCTGCCCGGGCTGCTGGTCACGCCACCCAACTCCCCGGTGCTGGAGTACTTCCCGGCCGGGGCCACCCCCGAGGACTGCAAGCCCAAGCGTGGCCGCCGCTCGTGGGCGCGCAAGCGAACGGCCACGCACAACTGTGAATACCCGGGCTGCGGCAAGACCTACACCAAGAGCTCCCACCTCAAGGCGCACATGCGGACCCACACGGGTAAGGGCGCACCGGGGCGGGGACACGCACAGAGGGTCCCGGGTGGGGGCACCGCGGCACGTGGTGAGACCCGCGAGCGTGGTTCCGGGGGTGTGAAGGGGCGTCGGGGGAGGTTGACACTAGGGGAGGGGGGGCCTTGGGGGGCGTGTCTAGCGGAGAAGATCCCTGCGGTCTGTCAGGGAGTGAACGGTGCGTCCCCGTAGTGGGGCTGTGTGACGGCACCCAGAGATAGCCCGCAGTCGGCATGGGGCTGTGTGTAGGGGACAACGGGAATGGCCCCCGAAGTGCTCAGAAGGACCCCGGTGGTGGGGCTGGGCAGGGACACATAGGGGTCAAGGCATCTAGCGAGACCACTCTTGTGACTCCTCAGTTGCTGGCTTTGGGGCCTGAGGAGGTAGGGTGTGGGGACATGGAGAAGGCCTCCGCTTGGGCTAGGGGCAAACAGAATAGGGAGACAGACTGGGGGTTGTATGGTGAGACCCTGTGGCCGAGGTGGGACAGGGCACATGGTGCCACCCACAGCAGGAAAGAGCAGGGGACCACCCACAGTTTGAAGGGAAGCAGGGACACATAGACGGGTGTTGTAATGGGGCAGGGATGCCCAAAGAATGGACCTTTGCACATGGGGAAGGGTAGGAAAATGGGGGACAGAAGGAAAGCTGAGCAGGCAGAGGTGCGCAGTGGGGCTCCCATCTCCTAAGGGTGGGAATCAGAGAACCCCCTTGAAAAGGGGGTGCTGGGTAGAGTAGCACAGAGCTGAAGGAAGGCATAGGGAGGGTGGGAACATACAAGCCCACTGACACCCCCTCTCCTCTGCAGGCGAGAAGCCTTACCACTGCACCTGGGAAGGATGTGGCTGGAAATTTGCCCGCTCCGATGAGCTGACCCGCCACTACCGCAAGCACACAGGGCACCGGCCGTTCCAGTGCCACCTCTGCGAGCGAGCTTTCTCCCGCTCAGACCACCTCGCCCTCCACATGAAGCGGCACATGTGAGCAGTGGCTGCGGCCGGGCTCGATGTCCACGGAGCCAGCTCACGGTGTAAATAGCGCCGGGCCAGGGATGGCAATGGGGAGCAGCCTGGCCACCCAGCCCTCTCCGCTTGTAGCTGATAACTAGTTTTCCCCTCCTGCCCCCTACTGTGAGAGCTGGCCCAGCCAAGTGGTGGGGAAGGGCTGCTTTGGGGATGTATGTGGGGAGCAAAACTTCAAGAAACACCTGCCCAGGCATCACGACTCAGCTCCCCATGCCTGGAGGGTTCCCCCCAACCAGGTACCTGGTGAGTGGGAGGGCTGGTGCATAAAGGATCTTTCCCCAGAACTCCTGGCTTGTATTTGGCATCAGCTTAACCTTCTTCCCCCAGATTCTGGCGCTCCTCGGCTCTAAGGACTGTAGTGGCTGACTCTGGCTGTGTTTTGGCTGGAGACCCATGCCAGTTCGGTGTGTTGGTTGTGGTGCTGGGAAATGGGTTGCTGGTCATCTCGGTTGTGGCCATCAGAACAAACCTGACCCAAAGCCCAGAGTGGATGGGGCGAGGGTGGGATTTGACTCTTGGCTTTAAAGGTTTGCAGGTGTTGGTAGCACAGCGTCACCTTGCACAGAGAGCAGGGCTGCTCCTGTCACCACCCTGGGACCCCACTGGGCAGTCTAGCCCTGGCTGTTCCCACAGTTTTCCACTCAAGAGCCTAAAATGTCTCTCCTGGCTCTTGTCTGCTTTATTTTGTCTTGTTCTTCCCCTCAGGATGACACCAGGTACTGCTGCAGCTGCCTTCCCCATGCTGCTTTTTTAAATTTAGTATGTAAAGGACAATGAGTCCAGCTATGAATGCCCAGGTCTCTGCTATACTTGAAACTTTTGTAGAGGGGGGGGACAAAAAAGAAAGCTCAAAAGATAATGAGTCGTTTTATGTGCAGCTTCTGCAAAGCAAGTTGTAAATTAAACAAAGCAGTAATATATAATGTTTCTTTTTTTTTAATATATTTTTTCTTCCAGCTGGGAACACAAATGAGTCTCAGCTTTGGGAAGTGCACTGTTCCCGTCTGTGTATATTGTTAATTAACATTTCTCTGCTTGGGCACGTTAGGTCTCTTGCACTCTGAAATGTTACTTTTCTTTATATGCAAACTGTTGAAATATTGTGATCTGCTGTATAATAAATAAACAAGATGTAAACATGAAAGAGCCAGGAGAGTTTACTTTAAAGGTTTCTTCTAAGAGGAGAGGGTGAGGCTGAGCTTGTTTGTCAGTAAATATTTACATCAATGTTCATTTCTGCTTAAGTTAGCTGCGGAGGATCGATGGGGAACGCCCAAGCCTCGGCATCTGAGTAGCATCTCCTGTGCAACAGCTCTTGAGTCACCCCACTTCCCTGTGCCTCAGTTTCCCTAATCTGTAGATGGGGCAATTGCAGCACTGGGATGGTGTGACTGGTCCTGCGGTGAGTCATCTCCAAGGGGAATGGCAGCCGAAACTCTGCTGAGAGCCTTGCTGGTCTTGAATTCTTCCTGAGCAGTCCTGTCCTGCTGTACCTTGCAGCGGAAGCTCTGCAGTGCTGGCCTTGTGGTCACAACCAGGAGGGAGGTTGGTGTCAGCTGCCTGGTCCTGGGTGCTGTCTCTGCTGTCCTGCTGGGGATGGCCTGGCAGCTTGGTGGGGTTCAGGTGCTGAGGTTTCCCTGCGTTAATAGATGGTGACTCAGCACAAGCATGCTGGCAGGTCCCGAGCTCAGCAAGCAGGTCTGGCTCCATCCCTCCCTCTCTCCCTCCCTCCCACAGCTGATTACCTGTGATGCACGAATCCCTCTGAAGGCAGGAACTTGTCCAGACCTGACACCATGCTGGCAGTGCAGGGAGCACACAGGCTCTGTGATGCCCTGGCCCAAGGTGGTGGTGGCAGTGACTCCTTCCTCCTGTGCTCACCACTGCAAGCCCCAGTGGCTGGCCAGGGCTGGGGGTGCCCTGGGGCTGCTTGCCGTGCAAGTGGAAGTGGGACGTAGCTGGGCTGATCCCACTCTTTCCTGCTCAGATGGGAATGGCAGAGCAGGTCTGATGTTTCCCTGAGGAGTGGCTAATATTTTGGTGTTGGGCTCTTTGTTCTGGAACCAGCACCCAGCCTTGTGGTCTGCCCTTGAGCAGATAGAAAATCATAGGTGATTCCAGGAAAGGTGGCAGCAGCTTGGGACATGTTCTGCTTGTAGGCCTGAGATTAGGACCACGCAGCTGCATCCACAGGTGTCACAGATCCATCTGGCTCAATCACTTGTCCTTTACACTGCTGCCTCCACCCTCTGCTTGCCCCACTTTGAGAGGTGCCTCTGCAGGGGTGATTGTGCTGTGACACATGGCCTGTGATGAGGTACTGGGGATGTCTTGTTCCTGGGACCACCAGAACCCAAGAACAAGGCTACAATGCCAGGGGATAGCTGGGGCAAAACTTCTGCCTCTTCCCTGGAGACTTGTTCAAAACGTCACATGGAGGGAGAGGGAAAGGTGTGGGCTGTTTGAATTAGCGATGAGTCAGGCTGGCAAAGCCAGATGGGGAGAGTGCGTGCCTGCGTGTTTGTGTGCATATAAGTAATCTCTGGCTTTGTGTTTTTATTATGATTATTATTTTTATTTCCAGGGGAACGATGAATTTCTCCAACCATCCTGTCCCACTGGAAAGGCTGGCTCTGCTGTCCTGTCCTTCCTAAGCCTACTGGGAGCTGGAGCGACAGTTCACGGCTGTTTTGAGGTTCAGCTCTGAGATCAGAGCACAAACCAGTTCTTTCTCGCCTTTCATCATTGCTGTGCCAGGGCAGGAGTGAGGTCCGGCTCTGCTGCTGCTACCTTACATGGAGGCGAGAGTGGGGAAGGTGCTTTGGCTCCTCCAAACAGAGCTGCTCTGGGTTTGCTCCCCTGTGCCTGGGGCAAGGCACTTCTTCAGGCACACAATGGGGCATGGCCGTCAAATGGACCAGCATGGCAGGGGAGGAGTGGCTGTAGTGGAAAAGACAATTACAGTTAATTTGTTGTTAATATAAAACACCCTCTTCCAATTGCCTGGGCCAAGACACCCTCTCCATTGGAGGAGGGAGCCCAGTCCTGTCCCCAGCAAAACCTGCCCTGCAAAGTGATGAGGGCAGCAAGAAAACACCTTTGGCAGCACTGAGGGAGGTGTGGCTGGGGTGCAATCCCTGCAGTCTGTGCACCTGCAGTCAGCTGGAGAACCCTGAGCTAGGCCACGTTTCCCTCCCTTTTTCTCCCTGGTCACTTCCTGTCAAAAAGGACCCTGGGCACTGTGCAGAGGTCCCTCAACCCTCTGCAACTCTTAAGCCCCATGGTTTTGGGGTACAGCTGACCTGGTCCAATGAGGAGGCAAGTGGGTAAAGGAAAAGGAGCAAGGCATGGAGAAACACCTCCCAGCAGAAGTGTGAGTCATGGCCACATCATGGCCTGGCACCATGCAGTCACCTGCCAATCGGAGTGGGGCCCTGGGGTCTTCAAAGCTGGAGACGGGTGAAAGAGAAGTTTTAAGTGTCTGGGGATGACCCATGATAGCTCATGGGAATCCCCTATGCTACAGCCAACAGGTTCTACGGCTCGTCAGGGATTATTGATCTGTAGGGAGGAGTGTTGCAGATCTGATGGTTCCTTAGCCAGGGCTTGACTTTGGGGATGCTTTGGTCCAAGGGGACAGCATGGAGCTGGGGAGGGGACAAGAGTGCTGTGAGTGGGTTGCAGCCTGGGTGCTCCAGGGTGGGAAGATAGTTTGGGGGTGCTTGGACAGGCTGACACAGACCATTCCTCACTGAGAGGTCAGAGCTTGGGCCTCAGGGCTTGAGTCTCCCATCAGAGGAGCAGTGGCAAGTGTCCCATCCCTCCCATGGGGGAAGGTCCAGCAACTGGCCCCTGTGTCCATGCTGCCCAGGGTGGGCCAGGCGCCACGATAACGGGGCTGTGGCTGTCACCGCACCCTTAGGAAACATTTGGCTTCAGGCACCTGAACCCACGGGGAAGCGATAACTCCCAGCTCACTTGCCCTGCCTGGACCCACACCTGGTGCTGTTGTGCCTTAGTCACACACTGAGAGTTTTTCCACTGCCGGGCCCCAGATAACCTTCTCCCGCCCCACTGGCCACAGTGTTTGCACTTGTCCTCCTCCGCTGGTGCCAGGCTGGGAGACGCACACACCCTGAGCCCTGGTCCGGAGGCACGCACACCTCTGGCCTGAGGCCACCTTTGGTCATGCTTGGAAGTCAGGGCATGGGTAAAGGGCATAAGGGACATCCTTCTTCAGCATCTCGAGGTGGGTGAGGAGCTGGCCTGGAGGGGGCCTTCCTGCTAGAGCTAAATTTGGGGAGACATCTCTCCCCCAGCTGCTTGGTGGCAGATTGCCCAGGCTTGGTACCCTGGACATCCCTGGTATCCAGGACAGCTGGAGGTGGGTGATGGTGTTGCAGTGACAGGACAGTGATGCCAGAGTTCCAGGGAACAGAAGCACTGGGCTCCTCATCATTGTTGGCTTTCCCTGACTCTGCATTCCCTGGGTTCTCCCTATGCCCTGGCCAGGCAGGACCCTCGTGGTCAGATCTGGGCACAGTCTCACTGCAGGACTCTCAGTGATGGACCAGGTACGTGACTGGAGGTTTCCAGCCTTGCCCCTTTGCTCTGTGCAAGCTTTGGGATGCAATGGCCAGAAACAATCAGTCCAGGCCAGAAACAATAACTCCCTGAAGCAGTGCTAATTGCTCCACTGATGACCCTATTAGCAGAAGCACCCAGCTAATGTGTTTCACCTGCAGGTCCGTACAGCTTCTGGTGGGACACAGCTCCCCAGGCTCACAGAGGTGTGGGGGAGGCAGGCTGTGAATAGCACTCCCCAGCTGCCCATAATCTCCACCATTCATGAGATCAAAAAGCCTCTGCCCTGGGGAGATGAGCTCAAAACATGCTGCAGGCTGTTGAAGAGGAAAGAGTTGGTTACCCTGCACTGGGGCAGAGATTGAGTACTTTTGGGATAGGGTTTGAGCAGGTCAGGCCGACAAGTGGGAGATATAATCAAAAAAAGCACTGAATGGCCCATCTGTCTCTGGGTTTTATTTTTGGAACTGGGTTTTGTTATCTGTAAGTACTGCTTAACAGCATGAATGGACTGCAAACAACCCACCCTGAGTGGCAAAAAGAGAGGCCCCCTCTTTTGGTCTTACAAAGCTCCCCATGAACCTACGCTTACCAGGCAGGCAGAGACTGCAGAAGTTGGGAAAGCCCTGTCTCCCTCTGCAAGCCCAACTTGGGGAAGTGTGGACCCCACATCCAGGCCAGCTGTGGCAAGAGAGTAAGGACATGTGCTAGATATTATTAGCAATGTCCACACATACTGATGGGGGAGGACTTGGGCGGATGAGGCAGAGCTGAGAGCAAATAAGGCAGGATAGGCAAAAACTCAGGATCAGCTCTGTCCTTGTGGAAGGGCCAAGATGCTAAAAGCCATCTTGGTAGAGTGGAAAGGGGTAGAAAAGGGATTAAATGATTTCTGGGGACAACAGATGTGGGTGCCACCAGTTCCCATTGTGGCACACTGGTATTGGTTGGGCCCTGATACTGAAGTGCCAGTTCTCGTGGGAAGGGTTCACCAGCAGGATAGGAATGGTGGTAACTTCAGCACAGCTTAGCTGGCATTGAGGGATCCCACGCAAGAGCAACTCAACAGCAGGGCTCAGCTCATCCCAGGGCTGCACAAGAGAAGAGATCCCAGTCAGAGGCAGCCCCCCTCCTGGGCTCTATCCAAGGTGGCCAGCAGATCTCTGTGCCCTGCGCTGAAACCTTCTGCTGCAGGCAAACCTCTGCCCTGCAGCCTTGCCCTGCCTCGATCTGGCAGGAAGGTGATTTCTCCAAGTCCCTCCTGGCCCCACACCACCGTTTTCTCCCCCTCTTCCCACAAGGATGAGGAAACAGAACAGTCCTATTAATAAAACTTTAACTCCGGGCCGCCTCATGTGAGCGCTGCGGATCTGGAACATAGAGCATGAGGGCGAGGAGCACACGCTGTGGCACACGAAGCCAGGCCGAGCGGCTCGAGTGTGCCATGTAGTGTGGCTGGCACCCTGGCACGGCTGGCGGGGAGAACGGGACGGGGCAAAGCCGCCAGCGAGCGCCTCGGGAAAGAGGACTGGAAAACTCCTGATGAGCTCTGCGGGAACTGGGGTCAGCCCCGGGACCCCGAGGAGAGGAGCGACCAACCACAGAGTCCTCGAGGGAACGGGGTCGCGGCAACCGGAGGCGAGCGTGGGAGCGACGAGCAGATTCTCGGCGCCCCCTCCGCGGGCCGGGCTCGGAGGCGCCGGTCGGGCGCGGCGGTGCTGCCACCTCCTGGCCCGGGAGCAAGCTGCGCCTGCAGCGGGCTGTGCGCCCTGAGCGGGACGGGAGGTGCCGGGACCCGGCTGGGTTCGGGCGCTGCCGCGGGGCCGTGGGGAAAGCGGCGCCTGAGGCCCCGGCCGGGCGGCCACAACCTGCTAGGAGCGGGACTCGAACCCGCTGTCCTTTGGCCTCACCCTGGCATGGTGCGTCCCCCAAAGCGCTCCGGGCACTTCCGGGCGCCTCTTGGCGGGAGCGGAAGCGGCGCTGCCCGGGCCGCCGTATGCGCCGCACGTCCCGGNCACGCCCTCCCGCGGGCCTCCCGAGACCTCCCCGCGGGGCTGCGGGCTGCCGGGCGCGGCGTGCGGAACCTCCGGGACCCGCCGGGTGCAAGGCCCCGTTGTTGGGCCTGGCGGGGGGATGGGAGGCGGCCGAGGGGGGTGTGTGTCTATGTAGATATAAGTGTGTGAATGTGCGTGTGCATGTATATGCGTGCGTGTGTGCAGATATACGTGTGTGTATGTGTATACACACGCACCTACGCGTGTTCATATGAGTCCGGGATACCTCCGCGGGAGTTAACCCCCGACCCCCGGTTTCCCGCCCTCCCAGAACTGGAGGGGACGGACAGGACGGCGCAGAGAAGGCCAGAGGGCAGGCGGAGACATGGCGACGGGGGCAGATGTACGGGACATCCTGGAGCTGGGAGGCGTGGAGTCAGAGAACACGGGCACCATCAACAAAAAGGACATCATCAACTCGGATAAGGTGAACTGCAGTTCTCTGAGGGGCTGCTGCGTGATTTCTAGGCACTCACTCACCTTGCATGTGGTGTTTGGGGTGAATATTGGAAGAAAAGATGGAATAAAGCGTGTACCTTCTTAGTTACCTGTGCTGTGGCATCTGCTGTGGGATTTAAGTTGGAGCTGTGTAAGTGGTGTCCTGCTGATCTGGGCCAGGCCCCAGGACATTCTCACCTGTCTCTTAAATTCTTATTTTGTGAAGTGTGTTGCTATCTAGCCCCCAAGCAAATGGAAATAACATAACACAGTCCTGTTTTAGAAGAAAACAAAAATTGTCTGACTTGATTGAATGGTAGAAGCCTTCCAGCCTGTATGGGGAAGGTGTGTGGCCGCGTTTTGAAACAACTGGGATGCATTGCCTCTGGGAATGTGGCAAGTTAGCAAGCTCTGTTAAGGATGTGTTACATGATGTGCTGCATTCTGTGTGGTAATGTGCTACAGTATCTTGTTGTCTTGTGTATTTTAAATTTAGGCAAGGTCATGGGTGTCCCATGTTTTGCAAGGTGTTGGGAAGGTCAGCTTAGGAGTAGTTATGAGATGTGGAAGTGCTTTGAAATGAGCCCAGGGAGCTCTGTGGTACAATCTGATCTGATTTGAAGTAAAGCCTGTGTAGTTGGGGAAAAAAATCAAAACAAAACTAAACCTACGCAACTGCCCCATCCCTAAAAGCACTTCTTGGCTGTCATTGTTTGCCTCCACTGAAACATTTTTCTCTGGAGAGAAGCACTGTGGTTTCACTGCCTTGCTAGGGCACACTGTATAATTGATGTAATGGAAAACCAGTGAGTTTCAGTCATTTAAAGGCTGAAATGTTAAAATTCCCAGTTATCAGCTGTGTTGGTGAACAGTGTCTGGTGAGCAGCTTGTTGGCTGGATTCAGCCTGCAGTGTTGCCACTGAGTGTTTGGAGTTGTGAGTTCTTTGATTTAAATGTGTTTGTGTGTCAGGCAGCAGAGAATCAAAGGCGTGCTGGTGGCTGCCTATCTCTTTGGAGCAGAGACTAAGATGGTTTTGTCCTCAAGTTTAATGGGTAGAGAGAGGAAGAGGAGGTACAGTGAAAAGTTTTGGGAGAGGTGCAGGAGGCCACTTGAACGAAACATTCTAAACTTTTACCAAGTACAGAAACTAAGCCAAACCAAAGGTGTAAGCTGTTATCACATGGAGAGTGCAAAGTTGCTAATAACAGTGCAGGACTTGCTCAGGAAATAGATCTGTTCTCAATTAGAAGAGAAACAGATTGATGTCTTGAAATCACAAGAGAACCATAAAGTACTTTCCAGTCCATTAGTGACAGAGAATGTTAAAATAAAAATTACTAGGCATAAAAACATTTAAATCAGCATGACCAAGTAATTTGTTCTCAACTCCTAAAAGAGCTGGCTGAGCTGATCTCTGGCCTGCTGATATTAACTTTTAATAAATCTGGGAACTTTGGGGGAATTCCAGAAGCCTGTGTTCATACAGGGTGTGTGGTGACCTGTGGGTAACTGCCTTGGTTGGCCTTACATTGCTCCTGGGCAAAGTGATGGGCACACTAGGAGGAAGGTGTTTGATTAGGGATGTAAAGGTGCTGATATAATGCATGTCTGTCATGAAGTTTTATGGAATGTAGTTTTAGTCCAAGATGACAGGGACTTATTTTTTCAGTGGGATCTTGAATTTGCTTGATAAAGGAGACTGTATGGATTTAACACGTTTTTTGAAGCAGTGTTAGTTTTACTACTGAAAAATATTCTGATTTAAAATTTGGTAGTGGTATGGTAAACAAGTGTGTAATAGTAGTGACAGGGCTAGTAGTTATAAAGATGGTACAGTTAGACTAAATGCTCAGTAAACTTTTCCCTCTTAAATTAGGTGTAGCTTCTTAGTGTGGCTGTTACTGTACCTACCTGAATCCAAAACTGATCACCTGATACAGTTGATTACTGATAAACTTGTATATGAGTATGAGTTGGACTGTGTCTTAGAGACCATCACTTCTGTCAAGGGTTTTGTGGCCAGATTGAATTGTGAATACTGAATTCCTGTTATGAAGAAACTGTGTTGAAAAAATTGTTTGCTGTGTAAATGGGAGAGCAGAGGTGGGGCCAGAGAACTTTGGTAGGTGATACTGGTGGTTTTGCCAAGGGGCTACTGCAAGGGTGTGGTCACAGATGGTAAAACCTGAAGCTGCTGCAGAGCAAAGTGACAAAAACTATAAAAAACAGGGAAGATATTTCTTACTATCTTCTCGAAAAGGTAGAGAATCACTTAAACGTGTTAATACCTCTGAGAGAGGACAGTGCTTGCCTAGTGAGAAAAGACTTAGTGCACCAGCCCCTGCAATCTACAGCCAGATGTTCAGCTTGGAATTTAACTGTGTTATCAGCAAGAGCAAATGAGGGTGCTGGTGAGCCCTATCACTGAAAGTGGGTACATTTTGTCTGTCAGTGTCTTCCACCAGGAACAGGCACTTTCCTGGAGAAATTCAAGGTGTCTAAAACCAGATAAAAGTAAAAACCATTACAAGGCACCAGGTTATAGAGTTTTAATGTTCCTTCAGGAATTTCTGTTTCTGAATCTAAAATGCAATTCTTTTGTTTCAGAAAAAATCCAAGAAATCTTCAGAGACATTGACGTTTAAGCGGCCAGAAGGAATGCACCGAGAAGTTTATGCGCTTCTCTATTCTGACAAAAAGTAAGAGCACATGGTCATCTGTGCAGGTTGTGGGGTGGTCCTGGCTTTTGGTGGCAGGGCAGCATCCTCTTGAAACCAGGGGCAGTCTCCCTTCCCAGATTGATTGCTCTTTGTACTTGGCCTATGCTTGCGCCCTTCTCTAAGTCATGGACAGTGTCTGTTTTCTGTCTTCTAAATTTGAGGGGTTTGCTTGATGTAGGAAGTTAGTTAGATGCAGGCACCATAGCCTAATGCAGACAAACCAGTGTTCTTACCCTTTGTACCTAATTCTTTCTTAATCTCAACTGGGAATAACACCTGCTTTTATATCTGCAAAAGGAGTTCTGAGCCTGAAATCACTTTGGGTTTGTCTTGGGCTACTCCTTGCTTCTCATCACCAGCACTTTTCTCCACCACAGAGATGCACCTCCACTGCTGCCAAGTGATACAACTCAGGGTTATCGAACAGTCAAAGCAAAACTGGGCTCCAAGAAAGTCCGGCCTTGGAAGTGGATGCCTTTCACCAACCCAGCAAGGAAAGATGGAGCAATGTTCTACCACTGGAGGAGAGCAGCAGAGGAAGGGAAGGATTACCCTTTTGCCAGATTTAATAAAGTAAGTGGGAGCACTTTTGAACAAAAGCATATAAATAGCAGCTGGAAAATACCCTTCAGTCAGTTTCTTGACAGTCCAGACAGGAAGTTGATTCTTTCAACAAGTGAAGGCTGAGTTAGATTTGGTAATTGCATTTTGAATTGCAGCATGACCTGCAGCCATGTGACCATGGACTGATGTCTCCAAATCATTCAGGCAAAGTGGGCTTTGTATGTGGTCAGAGCTTGCTAGAGACTGTGTTTCAGGTGTGCAGTCACAGATTTGGTGAGGAGGACTCTCCTATCACCTATTTTGGTAATATCTGCCTCTGTTCCTGACCAACATTCTCCCCCTGATTACAGGCTCAGGGTAGTACAAGATACTCTATTCTGAGTGAGACATAAAAGTCATAAGTCTTGTTATTTTGCTCAGTATGAAAAAAACCGCTTGAGCTTCATGGCCAAAAAGGTGGCTTGCAACCTCTTGGCCAGATTCCAGCACAGATGCTGAATTACTTTGCCTTCCCTCTGAAATTGCTCTCGTGGTATCAGTGTGGTGCAGTCCCCTGTTCTTTGCGTCTTCCATTAAATTGTCACAATGTGTTGTTGTAATCTCCTGCTGTCTTTTGTCCCAGATGTATCTGCTTTGAGTGGCTGGGCCTTTCATATGTATGCACAAAGAAAACTACATGAAGATTTATACTTCAAAGTCAGGACCTCCAAAGTTAGGAAGGAGCGGAGTTAGGGTGCTTCCATAATGTAATTTAACTCCCTTCATGATGCAAATCTGAAAGAGTAGAAAAACCTTGTGCTAACATGATTCCACAAAAGCTCTGCTTGTGTGTAACCGTATACAATATTTTAAGTTTGTAACCCACAGAGCATCAGCTCTAACAAAGCTTGGCTTCCTGCAGAGTTAAGTGGTTGGTTGACCTTATGTGTTAGAAGGCTCAAGCGCTGACTGATGCTTTTCCTGTAGCTGGGACATTGGTAAGAGCCTCCTGTGGTATCTCTTCTCTGATGTCTGGGGTGGAAGTCTGAAGTATGACTCACTTAGTTGAGGCACCTACCTAGCTGTCTGAGTGAAATTTTGTGAGGCTAATTGTCTCTAAGACTCTACTACTGGAACTGGTTTTGGCTGAGTTCAACTGAGTTTATCAGAGGGGGCCACACATTACATATGGGTGTTTTAATTATATGATTCTCGTTTCCTTAACTTTATCAGGTACTGTGAACTGACAGACAGAAGAGCTTTCAGCAAGGCTGTAACCTTTAGATTAATGGTACAGACCTCTGCCATCTGCAAATGCACAATTACATAATATCAGGAGCAAATTGTTATCCTTGTGGTGCTGTAAGTTGAGAAAGTTGAAGGCACTGATGAAGAGTTTTGCAGATATTTGCTTTGTCAGAGGAAATTTATTTATTTTTCCAGACTCTTTTGTGGATTTCTTCTCACATACTTGATACCTCTGCCTGAATCTTTCTCTCCCCTTGGCATGAGCCTGTTTTTTTGTGTAGTCTGTCCTGTTGGTAGCTCAAGCTCTTTAACAAGCTCCTGGGTCACGGCTCAGTTGCTTTCCCTTTCCTCTGTGCTTCCAGTTTCCAATTCAATTCTCTCCTCTTTGTTGTGAGACCCAAAATGTGAACTTGAGTTTCACACGTACATTGAGCCTTGTTTCAGGGTGAGAAATAGGAGTATAAAAGCAGCTTTGCTGGTGTTAGAGCAAAGCCCTCTCTCAGCCAATACTGGTTTTTTTTGGCTACCTTTAGTAAAGACTTAGAGAAGGAGTATGAGAATGGGGCAAATACATATTTTCCTACCTTCTGGTGGTCTTTGGCTTACAGATTTCTTAATTTGAAATTCGTGTTTAATAATTCTTGATAGGTAGATTCAGGGCAGAAAGCTACTTTGTGAATAATGTGTGCTAATGAGTTCTTCGGGTTAATTTTGTGTGGCGTGCGAAAGTGCTTTCTTCTGCTCATTTCAAACTGCTGCCTTGAGGTTTAGTTCCTCTGAGATCTTGTGTTACATGATGTAGTAAATTGTCCTTGCTATGCACTGTGTTTTCTGTAATGTGACGTGCCCTCCTGTGCACTCCCTTGTCCTCAAATGTCCTTTCTTTTGAAATAGGTGGACTAGGAGAGAGTTTTCCACTTATGAGAGCATGATGGGTTTATGTGGGCTGTGTTTCTCTATTTCCCTCATAATTTTTACTGTTTGGGTTGTATTTTCACCTCTATTAGGTGTTGTTCTGATGTTTTCACAGAGCTGTCTTGTGGCTCCAGGATCCTGAGCAGTTTCAGCTAATTTAATACTCACCATTTTGTGAGTTTATAGTATGAGATGTTGGACTGAGAGAGGTTTTCTGGGCCATTGAACCTCCTCTTGGCTCTTTCAGGTCCTGGCATGATCCAGTCCCTTTCATAAACCGATCAAGTTCCTTTTGAAAAGCACTTGGCTTTTTCTGCCCCTGTGCTTCCTTGGGAAGCTCTTCTAGACTGTCCTTGCTCCATTTCATTTCCAGGTTAAATTTTCCCTGTTAAATTGGCATTTCTTTGCAAGTCAGTTTCTTTGTTCTTATTTCGGTTGTTCTTTTCTTCCCATGAGTATTCCTTTAATTTCATTTCATTTCATCTAGCATACTTGAAGCTTGCAGTCAGATTCTCTTTTGGACTTTCTTTGGTAGGCTGCATTCTCTTCCAGTCTGCTGTGGGAAGACAAGATCTCCACCCCATTACTCATGCTCTTCTCTGTACTTGTTTCCATTTCAGTGCATCTTTCCTGACCAGGGATCAGTAGTGTTGTAGTTGGTATTCCTGCCAGTGTTCTTGTTGTGCAATTGAAACACTGCCAGTTTCTGCTGGAAATCCCTCTCTGGGGGTCATATTTGCCTTTTCATGGTTATGTTGCATTTGAATGTATAGTCAGCCCGTGGTTGGCTCAAGCTTTCCATCTGTTCCCACCTTCTGATTTCTCAGTGGTTCTCACCTGAGCAGCCATGAGTGGGAGCTGAGGAAGTGTTTTGGAAGTGTCTTTGCTCTTGTCGCATTCTCTTGTCTGATGAGGCATCTGCCACCTTCCCTTCCATCCACTGCAGAGGGCCCTGCTGGGTCTTCTCATGTGTGTGTGCTCCTCTAAAAATTATTTAATTATTTTGTTTCATGATGTGCATGGGACATCCGTATAGTGTCTGGTAAGAAAGCTTTGCTCCCCGTGGAAGAGGTACTTGAAGGTTGAGGTTCAGTGCATCCCCAAGAGATTTGCTTCACCTTTGAGTTCCTGTGTCTAAGTGATGGAGGAAGGGCAGTAAATCTAAAGAAGCTGAGAAATGCTCCTCCAAGCTGTATGGAGTTCATGAGGATGAGTTTCCTGGTGACAGGACACAAAACCACAGAGGTGTTGAAGCACATCTGCTGCTTGCATGCACACAGTTTTCTTGCGGAGGCAGGACCTCTTCAGGCTGAGCAAAGTTTCACTGCAGGAGGAAGGGAGTGAGGGGGAATAAGGGAGGAAAGCACAGGCTTACTTACACTTTTGCTTTACCACGTGCTAGGATTTCCCCTAATATAGTAAGTATTTTTGCTGTTTCTCTAGTACTCATGTGACATTTGTGTTCTGGATAGAGCCCTTGCAGAGCAGTTCTGGGCTGGGGACAATACTGTGGGCTTGGCCTTTTAGGCACCTGGGACGCTGTGAGAGTTGGACTGTCATTTGGCTCTGTTGTTCTGCTGGGGAAAAGATCTATGGGGAAGGGAGGGACAGAATTATTTGCCAAATGATTTGACAAAATTATTTGGTGTTTGTGGCCTTCAGTTGTACAGTACACAGCCCTTCAGATCATCATGGTACTGTCTGCACCAAACATGAAAGAAGTAGTCTGAGTATCAAAGCAGAAGGTGTGCTAAAGCCTGGGGATTAGTGCTCCTTGCCTTTCCTGTTCTTCCTGTACAAGTGAGCATGTCCCAACCCAAGTAAAGAGTCAACTGTCAGAGCACTTTGTGCCCAGGTATTGGTTTTCCTGTATAAGAGGAATGCAGAGAGGCTGGCTGAACCTTGGTTTCACTGTCATGTTAGCCTGAAATTTTGAAACCCATAGTTGGGAAGTGGGTTGCTGACCTCTGCCTTTGTCAGCCATCTGAAATAAGTTTCAGCCTCCTAGGTGGTAGTTCCTGATAGGCTTCTCTGAATGTCACATTATGGCCTTGGGATCACATATTGCTCCATATCAAGTCCTCTGCCTGCTCATCATGTTTCCTACCAGGACTAATTGCTCAGGGTCCTGGCAGCCCCCTCCTGTCAGTGCTGTGCTCGTGTTCTTGGCTCAGGTATCTTGGCAGTGGGGAGGGCAGTGCTGCAGGAGAGCTAACATGGTTTTCTCTTCTCTCCACAGACAGTGCAGGTTCCTGTCTACTCAGAGCAGGAGTACCAGATGTATCTCCATGACGATGCGTGGACCAAAGCTGAGACAGACCATCTCTTTGACCTGGCTCGGCGCTTTGATCTGCGCTTCGTGGTCATTCACGACCGCTACGATCACCAGCAGTTCAAGGTGAGTCCTGGGGGCCAAGTTGCTGCTAGCAACCTGCTGCTATGGCATGTGCAGGGTTTTCTGCACTTGAAAGACCAAATTACCCTTTATATCAACTTAATTAGGGGAAAATAATGAATTATTGGCAGCAAGGAATATTGAATTTCCAGCACAAGGCATTGCTGCTTGCTTTGTTTGTAATTAAATCCACTGTGACTTGTTCTCATTCCCTGTTGTGTTTTATTAGAAAGTTAGAAGGTTTGCACCTGCCAGGAGAACAGGTCCTTGTTCCTTGAAGATAAGGCAGCTGGGGAGTTGTTTATTTGAGCAGGCTGGGTGTTTTGGATTTAAGTCTAGGCCCTGGAGAAGGATCTGCCAATGAATCCTGGGGGCTGGGACTTCTCCCTGGTGCTGCTCCTGACTTGTGGTCTGGCATGGTGCAGGTTTCCATCATCTCTACTGTGAAACAGGGACCATCAGTGGTCTGAAATTGCAACCCTGGTGCCATGATTGCAGATCTCGTATGCTGGTTCCATGCCTCCTGGTGACATAGGGAATGATGTGACATCTACAGAATAGCTCCAAATGCTGTTTTTGAAATGCTCACATGAAGAGCCTCTAGCAAAGTAAAATAACAAGAGTATGCCCAGCTGAGCAGCCCAAACATTTTTTGTGCTTGGGTTAATGGAACACAGCTCAGACTTGATGAAATGATAGGCAGTGAATTGATGCAGCTGATACCTTCTTGGTTGTGACTTGAATGACCACTGTCTGGAGCAACCTGGAGACCTGCATGTTTGTTGCAGTTTCCTGCTTGCAGGCTTTCTCCTCTCAACTCTCCTTGCATTCTTTTATCTTCACTGCTGGGGATGCTTCACTGCTGCATTGTCTCTAAATCCTCAGCATTGTTGGATCTTTTGGTGGGTGTTTTTAAAGCGGTAGCTGTGAACCCGTGACAGTTAATTCATGTAGCTCACTGAGAAACTCCTCCTTCCCTGTCATTCCCCTGACACCTGCAAGGATCCCTGCTGGCCTTTCTCCCAGGCACTGTGTCTTGTGCTGTATGTGACATCCTTCAGCTGGTGGTCCTTAGGTGGCTACTGCACAAGGTTTTGCTTAGTTCTTCCATAAAGTTGTCCTCCTGTGATGTCTTCCACAGAAAAGGTCAGTGGAGGACCTGAAGGAACGGTATTACCACATCTGTGCCAAGCTGGCAAACATTCGTGCAGCTCCAGGCACAGACCTAAAAATCCCAGTCTTTGATGCTGGCCATGAGAGACGAAGGAAGGAACAGCTGGAAAGGCTTTACAGTAGGACACCAGAACAGGTAACTTGGGGAAGAGAGCATCATTGCTCCAAAAGATTGATAAGTTGAATCAGTAGGTGTGTGATGCAGAGGGTAGGAAAGGTAAAGAAGGGCTGGACAAGAAAAGAGCAGCACCTGAGTACAGCTTGTGTTGTTGGGTTAATGTCCCTTTAAGAAGTTTAAAAGGACAATAGTTGAGAAATCTGACTATGCAGGAGAAAGGCCTACACGAGCAGAGTTACGGTCTCCAGTAACTGCCAGGTCCTTCTTGGTGACACTGACTGTATTAGTCCTGTGATAGAAACAAATTCTCAATGTCCTTATGAATACTGGAGTCTCATGGAGAGAGAATTATTTATTTGAGAGTAAAAATCTTTCCAGAAAACATCCAAGACTAAATCTGCATGCTTAGTTCTTCTCTGTGTTGAAGCTATGTAATGGTCCTAGGGTTTAGAGATTAAGAAAGTATGTTCTCCATAGGCTGGGGGAGAGCATCCTTTTCAGTTAGTTCCCTGCAAGGACAAGTTCATATGTGACTTTGTCTGCTTCTTCCTCCCACTGACAGGTATCAGTACTAGGCATAGCTGCTCTGGGTTCTGTATGCTATGTCTGGGGAGGGGAGCCAGCTTTTCACAACACTGTATTTGCAACTACAGTATACTTGGGCTTTTTTACCTTTCTGTCTGTGCTTTTGCTCTCTGGAAGATGTGATTACTAATTTATGGATTGTTGAAGGGTACATCATAAATGTTATGATACAGTACCTGCCAGATTGTAGAGTGGCATTGCCATGGGTTCAGGGTAAGGTTATGGAGTATAACATGCTCTACAAAGCCAAGAAGTTAGGCAGGAGCATAAAATCATTTTCAGGCTGGCCCAGGGCAGAGCTGTTATCGGTAGATGGCCCCCTTGCCTTGCCAGGCCTCCTCTGCTCTCTGACTGCCCTGACATGCTCTGGTCTGCAGGTGGCAGAAGAAGAATACCTCATCCAGGAGCTCCGCAAAATTGAAACCAGGAAGAAAGAGAGAGAAAAGAGAACCCAAGACCTGCAGAAGCTCATCACAGCTGCTGACACCACCACTGAGCAGAGGCGTGCTGAGCGCAAGGCTCCCAAGAAGAAGCTGCCACAGAAGAAGGAGACAGAAAAGCCTGTAAACATTTCTCTTTTTTTTT
>WEKY01022432.1:339292-371511 GCA_013390045.1 Picathartes gymnocephalus | reverse complement strand
TTTTTTTTTTTAAATTCTTTCCCCTGTTTATACTCTGGCTGGGTAGCATGTTTTCTGCAGGAGTCCTATGGGGATCAGGCCCCTTTTCAGTGGGGGGAGTAACTGCTGGCTGCCTTCTGGCAGATGTTTTTTGGTTACATCTTTGGAAGGCAGATTGGTGTAAGGCAGCCAGTCCCCCAGTGTGCTCTCTCTCTCTCCCATTTGAAAAATGCTGGTTTAAGTCCTGTTTCTCTTTCCCTCCCTGAATAAAGGGATGAAATAATGCCAACCATTCATGCATCATGGCAAGGAGAGAAGCATCTGTCTCCCTGCTTCTTCCAAGTGTATTCTGTTACTACTGTGTAGGGTTGGCCCACAAACCCATTGTCTTTCACCTGCCTTCTCTTTCTAGTCCAAGTTTTCCTTTTCTCCCCACCTCTTGGATCTCAGCAGCATCTCCCCAAGCTCAGTACATCCCCCTCTCCTGATCCTCAGCTGTGATCAGAGCAGCCCTGCTGTGGGACTCTTGTATTCTGGGAGCTCTTGCTATTTCTCCAGGAGCTGAGCTGAAGTCTAAGGAGCCCAGAACACAGGTTTCAGTTCACATTTGATGCTACCTCAGTTTCCCTTTCTGGAAAGAGGCGGACAGCATGGACTGATCTAAATTCAGCACCTTCAGTAGGAAAGGGCTGTTAAAAAAATCTTGGATGTTTCCAGTGAGTCCCTGGGAACTCCTGTCCCTCCATCTTGTGAACAGAGAGCATTTGTGTCATTTTCTCCAAAAGATTCTGTACAGAGACAAGGGAGAAGCAGTGAATTCTAGACAGTTATTGCTTGAAGTGTGCCTAATTGCCACCACTTCCTCAGAACACTCTTCCAGTGTGTCATGTCCCATGTGTGTCCCTGCTATGTGATGAGTATAATATCTCTGGGCACCTTATGCATTGAATTCCCTTAAGGGTTATTCTGGGAAAGCTCAGCCATGGCTGGCGTATCTCCCTGTATAGAAAGCAGTTTGTCATTGGTGGTAATAAAAAAAACAGGGCTAGAGAATGGTGCTGGAAAGGTGCTGAAGATGCCAAGGCGAGGGAGTCCACCCCTAAATGTTGGCTGGGGCTTGTCTGCAGGCATGTAGTGCCTAGGCACACCAGGGTGGGCAGAGAAGCAGTTTCTGTTGTTGCACTTAGCATCATTTCAACCATGACAGAGTCCATTAGGAGTCAATTACCAACTATAGCCGGGAAATGTTAAGAAAAAAATTGCATTTTAACTAAGAATTTGAATCGGGAGCTGCATCAGCATCATTTCAACAAAGGAAAATCATTTAGCAAAGAGTCAATTGAGGTTGAAGCGTTTACAGCATGTACAGGCTGTACAGGCACATGAGGCAAAAGAACCCATTTAATTGCTTATTGCTGAATGGAAGTCAGAGTTGGCTCAGCTGAGGCAACGATGCTGATTTCCGCACACTGATGGTGTCAGGGTGTTCAGCAACAGGCTGAGGGGCAGAGTTCGGGGAGTTTGGAAGCCAGCCTTCATTAAAGGAAGCAGAGAGGATTGGTTTTTGATTGCAGCGTTTGTCCCTAATAATGCAAGCACGGGGGCTGTATCCTACCAAAGATCAAAGTGATCTCTACACGTTCATGAGCCCTGTTGGTAGTTAGAGAATACTTTTTCCTTTATGGTCATGTTTAGGAATCTTTTCCTGGTTCCTCTATTTATTGGACAGACAACAGATAACTGAAATAATCATAATGCCTGGTGATGCAGAGTGGTTTGTAGGGTGCCACCTCAAGACTAAGGCCTAGAGATAGCTGATAGGGATGTGAGAGTTATTGGCAGGGAACTTGAGAAATTGAGTCACTGTCATTCAGCATTTCTTATGATCTTGGGGCAGCCCTGGCTGTCTCAGCCCTGTGTGGAACAAAGAAAGAGCAAGCTGCAGAGCCTCTCTGCAGAGAAATCTGGAAGCAGCAAGGCAAATACTGTCTCCAAAGAAATGGGGAGATTTGAGCTGACTTCATTTTGGAAAAACATAATTGTGCATGTGTTTTACAGAGGTTGTGGCTATTCTTAACTTGAATCATAAGTATTGCTGACCCATTCAGGGGACCCCAGACCATTCAGTGCACAGATGGCCTGGTTTAATAGTTTAAAAGTCTGCTCACCTTTTGCTTTGCTCATCAGCACAGATTTATAAGGGATTGCGTTTATTTTTTTCCATTTCATTGAAATACAACTATATGCTCTACTGTTAGC
This sequence comes from Picathartes gymnocephalus, assembly GCA_013390045.1. Taxonomy (NCBI): domain Eukaryota; kingdom Metazoa; phylum Chordata; class Aves; order Passeriformes; family Picathartidae; genus Picathartes; species Picathartes gymnocephalus. The sequence goes on along the minus strand of WEKY01022432.1, from coordinate 369,273 downwards.
AGTAGAAGCATTGGAAGTTTGCTGCATTTTAATGCTGTGCTTAAAATACAAAGTAGGAAAGAAAACTGTCTAATGAGTGGACAAATGGCAAAATATATATGAACAGCAGGCCTCCCTGGGAGGGGGCAGTCCTTGCATCCTCATTAGTGGGCTCATGTCTGTACAGATCAGAGGTTTCTTAGCTCATTCCTTAGTGAGTTTGCAGTCAAAAGCCAAGATTTAGGGAAGTCCTGGGCTGTTTTGATCAGTGAAATGGGTCTGAGTTGGATAAGGATGATAACTGTGCAAATATGTATGAATACTGTTTAGAGTCAGGGTTTCTGTGTGGGTGGATGTCAGTCTCTGTGCAGAACAGTGGTTTAAACCAACTGACCAAAAATGTTTGAGCTTTCCAAAGATGCCTTGAACTGGAGTATTCTTCACAATGAATTGTTTGGGATTTTCCCACTGAATCCTGTTGCCTGGGATTTTCCTCTTGCCTCAGCTCTGGCATGTGGCCGTGGCAGGTGGTTCTCTGTCATAGGAAACGGTGTTTCCCCTTCAGATAGTCTCTGTATGAAATCTTGTGTTTCTTGTGTTTCCTCCATCAACACATCCTGTTTCAATCTCTTTCAGGCTGTTCCTGAGACTGCTGGCATCAAGTTTTCTGACTTCAAATCTGCAGGTGTCACGCTGCGGAGCCAGAGGGTAGGCTCTTGTCCTGTTCCCGTGGGATCTCTGTTAATGTCTTTCACTTTGCCTGGTTCTCTCCTTATCCTTTTATAGCTAAAGAAAGTCAAGTTCTTGCCTCTAAAATAAGAAAGGAATTCCATAAATCTGGAGACTCAGAAATCTGGAATACTGGCTCTGTGAAAGCCAACTCACTGCCTTGCAGAGGCACCTGAACTTGCTGGTATTTGTCACTAGTGTGCCTGCTCTGCCGTTAGACACCTGTAAGAGAACCTGTAAGAAATGCAGCTGTCTAGTCCAAACAGAGCTCACAGCCAGAACTAATGGGCCCCATGGAATACCTGTGTAAATAGCTGAGAGGTTGTTTTGGAGTGGTTTGGGCTGGAAAGGACCTTAAAAATTATCTAGTTAAGGTGATTAAGAACTGGATGTTCAGATTGTGCCTTGAAAAAACCAGATACACATATGCACATAGAAAATTTAGCTTTTGTGTTTACATTATCTTAGAAGATATTTTTTGGAAAAGCCCTTGTGTTCAGTCTGTTGCAGAGATAGTCCTGAGGAAAGAACTTTCTTGCTATTTTTGTATTGCTTTCTTACATCAGCAAGACTTGACACCTGCCTCATAGCCACAGGTTTTGGGATATCAAGTAACTTAAACCTGCTTGGTCATCGGAATGCTTTCAGAGACGTTTTGATAGCAAAGTCCTGCGTGCTCATACAAGTGCTTTTTGCTTTTTTCCTAGCCAAAAAAAAAAAAAAGATTTTTAGTTGCTTTATTACAGCGAAGTTGGATAAGTACATTCCTTGCCTGGCACCCTCACTTGGCATAGTAAACTTAAAAGACTGTTTTTATGGAATGTTCTTTTGGTATCAGAATGGTTTCAGATCTTGCTGGCTGTTAATAGAAATGTGTTTGGGATAATGCTGCTTTGATGTACATGTGCAGGTTTGTGTTGGAGGTGGGATGCCTCAGCAGGGTCACTGCTGAGTGGCCCCTTCAGTGCACCAGTGCCACCATCTGCAGGATACCTGTTTGAGTGAGGGGCTAGAGCCCTGAGGAAGTCACAGTCCAGAGACAAGCAAGACTGCAGTGCATGTGTTGAGATTTATTGAGACGTGGCAGATGTGTTCTCCGGCACTAAGATAAATAGAGTAATTTATGGAGATTGATTTGGATTTTGAAAACTAATAAGTAATGGTTGATCTTTTCTATTTTTTTTACCTGCTCTGGAAGAGAAGCTGAGCAATAACGTATCAGTGATGGAACCATCTGGCAAAGCCAGCAGCCTTTTTGTGTGCCAAACAGGCAATTCAAATCCTAGCCTTCATGAAAATGGGTGCTACGTGCTTTTGTCTGTTCCCTTTAATGCTCACAAGATGCAGTGCTAAGCTGAGGCATGGCAGTCTGATTCAGCAACTTTTAGCCTGCAGTATCCAAGCTCCTGGAATGACCTAGAGTAACTTTCTATGCCCTGCTTGAAATTTTTAAGGAGATAAATGCTGTTCTTAGAATTACCAGTGGTTTGTGAATTAAAAAAGATCTAGGTGGAAAAACAACACTTTGCTGTTTGGAAAAGTGAAACCTACCTCTAACCCAGAAAAATGAATTCATTTGTGGCTTTTAGCCAGTCACCTGGCTGCCTTACCCAAGCTTTCCCTGTTTTTAAAACAAGAGCTGTTAGACTCACTTGCTTCACATATGCATGATGGGGAGAATTAATTACATAAGGTCAGTACAGGCCTTTGGAACTGGTAGGAGGTGCTGCAGTGCCAAATGTTATGGAGTTGACAGTCCATGCTAATCCAAATTGTTTTACTTGTGGGATTTGTATGGCAAACCCTCTGAACTCCAGTGATGTGGAATTGATCAGGGTGGAGGCCGGCTGGGACTAAGTGAGGAATTGGAATGAAGTGCAGGACATTCATACTCTGACAACATCCAGCATAAGATGTTTTGCCCTTAGCACATTGAAAAATGATTTCTAAAAGCTTGTGCTGTCCTCCAGTAAGTTCTTTTGCCTGGAAACCTAAAGAGTTCTTCCTGAAGGCTTCTATTGTCCTCCTTTATTTTATACTTTGCTACTGTGCTTTATGCCTTCGTGGTTAGGTGAAGTTGGATTTTGCACTGAAATCAGGGCTCAACCTCTGTCATATGTGAAAAATGTACCATATCATCCCCAGGATAATAGCACTTACTCTTTGATTAGAGATTTTTTTCTTTCCTGAGGATTTACAATTAGTCTGAAATCTGGTTCAAATTAATTTATAGAAATGAGTCCTTGAAGAAAATGTTAGGAATCCGTATTCAACTTAATTTGTTCCCAGTAGTTTTTATGACAATAGCCATGGCTCTTCAAATTCCCCCTGTTGTTAAAGCTTACACAATCTTATGGACAGGCTGAATTTGAAGACTGGTTTGTTTTTTTTTTTTTTTTCCCCTGTGAGGATTAATGGTCACTTACAGCCATTATTCTTCATAACCGAAAGTTTCTCCTTCAGCAGACGCTGAAGAGTAATCTTCTGCAGTGACTTCGACAAGCTGCCTTCTATCAGACTGGCTTCAGTCTCCCATTGTTGTCCATGGGACTGTGGCCACAGGCAAAGGAGGCCACAGCCCCTGTGCCCTTGCTCTGCATGGGATTTCCCTCTGCCTCCTGATAGCACAGACTGCAAGTTTCTCTAAGGCAGTGGGAAGCTGGGCATTGTGAAAAGCTTCCACTTGATCCAAGGCAGTGTATTGCCTTTGTGCCACTAAGAACAGGAGGCAGTAGCAGATGTTTACAAATGGGTGAGCCTTCCAAGAGTTTCTTGAAAAGAATTTTAGACCTTTGCATTTGATGTTTGTGAAACAGTGTTATGGAAATAACATCAGAAGTGTATCATTAATTCTAAGCATTATTTCTGGAAAACTTCCTGTTACACCAGGTCCGCTCAGTTGAGAGGTCAGACAGCCAAAGAACCAGAGAGAAAGAGAGATGGGTAGGGAATTTGAACAGAGAAAGGTGAAGAAAAGACTAAAGGGAAAGCAGGGAACTATGAGGAAAGAGTGTTTTGCTGCAGATCTGCCTGAAGGAAAGGAAAACGGGAGCTGTTGAACTTGAATCTTTTCCAGGATCCAGACAAACCAACAGTAACCGCATGTTTGTGATCTGGGCACGGTGTTGCTTCAGTAGGGTAGAACTGAGTTTGTTTTGATTTCACCACAGTGTTTCTGTACCATGTTAGGTTCAGCTTTATTTTAAGTTTAACCTTTGTCTTTGATTTTATTCTGTTCAGAGCACTTGACTTTGTCATACTTAACATCTCTGCGATGTGTTTTAAGTTGTTCTTCTATCTCAGCCCTGTCTATGGATTTTAACCTACAATTTTGATAATGCTGTTGAATTGTGCTTTTAAGAAGGAAGGTGATGCATGGAAAAGGGTGGGTGTTTGTACCCACTCCTGCATGTTGAGGTGTATGTCTGTGTCCTTGCTCTGTTGTCATGGGTTTGGATGCAAAGGAGCTGGAAGGGAATTGATTGAGTGGTGTCTCATCTGGAAACAAAACAAAACCCTGTGATGAAAAAAATGTTTGTAGAGTTCTGTCTGCAGAAAGGACTGAGGGATGCTCCAGCTTAGTTGTTCAAAGCTGGCCTCCTCCCCTCAGAAAAGGCTTCCAGCCAGCAGCCTGACTCCATCTGCTTAACTGGGATCTTGTAGACAATTTGCCAGTTGAACAAATTAAGAAAGAAGTAAAGGAAGGAAAATTACAAGTAGAGTTTTAGTACCCATTGATTCAAATATTCACACTCACCAGCTTTTAAATATTTAGTAGCTTTCTGAGCACTTTTGTTAGCACTGATTAATGAATAAGAATTTACTGTGGTTCTGTGGGGAAAGCATGTGTGTGAGTTCTTCTGTTTTTTTTTTTTTTCTTGGTGTGAGAACTAAGTGCTTTCTGCTTTCTGAATGATATTTCTAGAGAAAGATGGGGTTGTATGTATGTGTTTAGACATATTTATTCTCTGTATTTGATCTGACCAATAATTAAATGGCCAAGCACGCTAGCTGTTTACCCTGCATTGGAGGCTACTGGCTCTATTCTTTCCCTGTCATTAATGCAAACCTGGACCTCATTGGCAGTGAACATGTGAAACATCTGTCTGTCCTCCTGTGATCAATACTGTCCCTTCAGAGGTTCAGCTTTTGGAAGCAGTTCCATAAAATACCAGTTATTCTTATTTGGATTTGATAAATTTAATTACTTGAAGTAATTAATTATTTATTTGTTTTGTATTGATTGCACTCCAAGGCGGTCTGACATCAATCTCATGGAGATCAGCACACCCTTATTAGGTGGGGAAAGTTTATGTTCCCAGGTCTGAACATCCCATGGATTAGTTAGTTGAGATGTGCTTGTTGCTTCTGCTAGCAATTTTTCATTAGTGAAGCTGTATGTTTTGCACTCCACAAGAGAGTGGCTTGGAGTAATTTCCACGGGGAGTCTGACAGAGGTGTAGAAGGGAAGTAGTTGTCTCATTTCTGTGAATAAAACTTATGAAGAAATGATGCAGGCTGGATCGAATTCATGTTCTGGCATTGCCATCTATTTGTTGTATTGCATGCCCTTTAATTAGGGCCAAGAGAGTGCTGGTGCATTTCCTAATCAAACTCCTGTCTGTAGAGAATGAAAGAAGATGAAAATACTGGTGTATTTATTTTTAAAGAGAACTGCAAAGGATACAAAATCTTGAATGAACTAGAGAAGGTGAATCCAACACGTCTCTTCCTCCATTCTTGTTTTTAGCTAAACCAAAAGGCACTTAATGTTAAATTGCTGAAAGAAAATGCATCCATCACCTTTTTGTGTGGAGGTCATTGGTGTGGGAGAGCATCTGGACCAAAGCCTTAGTAGATTCTCGGGTATAAGGAGAGCACGCTGGGTACAGGAATGGGATAAAATAAATTGCAGTTCTGGAAAGGACACTCCATGTTGCTGCTTCTGTTGAATCATCCAGTACCAAACAGCGTCCACGCAGTAGGAAGCCTCAGGGACCTTTGTCAGTCCTGGATATGAGAAGTTTTTACTACCTTTGTGTGCCCATAGTGACATAGTCTCAGGTGTTATTCATCAGCCAGTTTTTATTGTGTGTAACATGTGCAGAGCTCCATATATATCACTTTTTTCTTTCATTAGTGTAACCAATATAATGATCAGACTGTAGTCACTGTGGTTGTTTGTATTTGTGTAAGTGGAGAGTCAGTTAAATTATTTAAGAGAAAAGCAACATCAATTCAAGACTAGACGCATGTGTTGCTACACTTTCCTATGTGTGATCTGGAAGTTTACATAATGTTCTTGTACGATGGTAGAGTGTCCTTGGAATTCCCCCTCATGCAGCCTGTCTTAGGGCCCTTCCTGCAATCACAGCACACACTGCTGTGCTCTTGATTTGTTTCTGTCAGATGCAGCTCAGAGGCTGCAGCCATTTGCATTTTCTGCAGCCACCTTGACAGGTCTCAGCTTGGTCTCCATGCCTGGAGTGAGAGGCAGGGGTAGGACTATCCAGGAATCTGCAGATCTGCTTAAAGCAAACTACTGTAGTGTCATTCTGGTAATGTGCTTTTAGCATAAAATATCCCCCAGTAAAAATGTCCTGTGCGGTTCTTTCTTCTGCACTATGTATTATTTTTTTCCTGCACAAAGACTTTCTGTAGTCCTTTTGCATTTGTTTTATAGGCTTGCACTATTTTTAAAGCAACAGATATTTAAAGAAAAGGAATCTCAGGATTGGTAATTGGCAGATAATACTTTGCTTGTCAGAGGATGTTCATCTTCTAAATGGCAAGTGGTCCTGGCAAAGTGTGAATTCCTCTTGTCTTCTCAGGTGTCTTGTTTCTTGTCATAGCCTGTGTGTCAAATGGGGAGAAAACTGGTGCTTTGCAGGTTCTCAGCCATCACTGTGTGGATTCCAAGTAGCCCTAATTTTAGGCCACTTGTGCTGTGTCAAAGCAATCTGTACCCCCTTTCTAGGGAAGAAAGAGTGGGAGAGTATAAAAGCCTTGAAGACTCTTTTGCCTGCAGTGGTGAAAACCCTTCATGCTGAGACATTGATGCCCCAGGACTTCAGTTCCTTCAGGAAATCTTAGCTTTACCCGTTGAATCAGTGCTAAAGGTGAATAATGAGGCATTAATGTTTATAGGATCAGTGAGCTGCTTCTTTGCCATATGCTTAGGTGTGCTGGGCTTCTCTGGTATCTCTTGGCCTTCCTCATCTTGACAAAGCCTTCACAAGGTATATTCTTGTAAAACTGGTTTAATTTACTAGGAGGATGCAAGTACAGAATTTATATTTTTGCACACTGATTTGGGAATTTGTGAGGTATGTCTAACCACAGTCCAAAACTCCCTTAAATAACCACTTACATAAGTTACTATAGAAATATTTGCCTTTTAAAAGAGTGGTTTATTTAGCATTAAGCCTCACTGATGGAGCAAGTTGATGGTCATGTGCTACTGCAGAGAGATGGCTTTGTGTTTAATGTCCTACATAGCATAGGAGAGATGACATAGTGGTATTACTCCTTATTTTCACCTGTGCAAAATGTTAATGTGGCAGATAGCAGGCACAGACGGAAGAGACAGAATCCATAGCTGTGAGTTGGGGCAGAGGGACTGTTCGTTGAGACAGAGAATACCTGTGCAATTTCACACTTTTCTAGCTTTTGCATATATCCATTGCACTTGCCCAGCACTTCCATGCAGTGAAGCACTTCAGAATTTCAGAAATGTGCAGGTTCATATCTAAAACTGAATTTTTCAGCTGAGGTTTTTCAAATTCCAGAGCTCTAACACTAAAGTGCTTAATATGGTTCTTTCCTTCCTTGAGCCTTAAAACTGTACAGGAGTGGAGGCTTTCTGCTCCTGCAGAGTAGAGCCATGCAGCCCAGGAATGTTTGACCTTCAGGCGGAAAATGCAAAAAACATTATTTGTCTGAAACTTTAGCACTCCTTCCTGGAAATGGCACTAAACCATTCAGTACTCTAAAGATATTCATGAAGAAAGTGCCTAATGAGAAAGTTTTTTTGCTGCTGAAATCCACAAGGAAGGTGGTTTTCAATGTCAGTGAGCTATATTATACTGCTGAACAATACTGGTGCTGGTGCATAAAACCACAGTTTACAGCTGTACAGACACAGGTCAGATGGGAAGGCTGATTTTGAGGAGAAGCTTACCTTAAAATTGAATTAAAATGAAGTGCAGCATCAGGGAGGGTACATGTGAAATATTCAAATGACCACTGATTAATTTTAAAAACCTTGTATTTTGGTGATAGACGAAACAAAAGGTTTCAGCACGAAAGAAAATTTTTTAGGGAGGAGTGGGAAGTTAGGAGCATCAGAAAAGGAGCATTTATGAAGAAAGTGATGAATTGAGAGCAGGACATTTAAGATGATCACACAGATACAATCACTCAAGGGCCCTGACTGAATCTGTAAATCCTGCAGACCTTTTCCATTCACGCTGCAGATCCCCGTGATGGTCTCTACCTGCCAGGTGGTGATGCTGTAAGACATAACAGGACTGTGTTGCAAGCCCTGCTGTTACTTAGACTTCATTACTCTACTAAAATAGATTCAAATGCATTTACAACTATGCTTAAAAGTATTAGCATAAATCATGAAAACTGAATGGCACACAAAAATAAATGAACCAAGTCTGTTTGGGGAGGCTATATCTTCAGTTATTTCTTATCTTGTTTGTTCATTTAATGAATTTTGCCAATTAGCAATTAATTTGCAGTAGGTCTCTGAGTCATTAGTGTGAATTAGCAAGGTTTTGTTGGCGGACTGCCTTGAACATTAAATAAAAACCCTGTATCATGCAAAACCTCAAGGGTACTTCGTGGTAAGATCTTCCTGTACAGAAATTGAACTGCAGAGGGTCCACCTCGGTCCCAGCCCCTGCTGTGAAGGTGTGGTGGGTGCTCTGTTCTGATCTTTTTAAACTGCATGACCCAACTGTGGAGCAATGTCCTTCTCCTTCAGGGGAGAGCAGGACAGGTCAGTGCCCTGTATTCCATGCCTCCCAGGCCAAGTGCATTCTAGCAGAGGCTGTGTTTCCCAGGCTCCTCTCTGCATAGGCAGGCTCTGTACTGTGGCTTTGTAGTGTTGACTCACACTATTTTCTGTACCTCTTTATTTATTTTTCTCTTGGTACATGCAGTTTGTGTGTTTAATGTAGGTAGTTTATAGCAAGGACAAAGGATTTCAGTCCTTAAATCAAAAGTGATGTTGGTGTAATTATAAGCACAGGCTGATGTTGCAAAGAGGGCTGTAGGGAGAGGCTGTCAAAGGAGAAGAGCATCCAAAATATAGTAACCTCAAAAATCCCAGCTAATCAGTTTTCTGATGGGAGCAATATGTTTCCCAGGTATTATTATTATATGGGGACTTTAAAGATAATAAATAACAATAATAGTCTACTGTGAGGAAGGAAAGAAAAGGGCAAATGCCATTCACCTCAGAAGCTGTGGTTGCTCACTGGAATTCTCCGAGGAACATAATTTTCCTCAGCCCCTGTGGAGCCCTCCATCCATGACAGCACCAAGAACATGCCAGGAGCTGTGGTGTCAGCAGTAAGGTTGCCTGAAGGGGGTTTTCATGAATGCAGAGATACGGCCCACGGAAACCACATGTCCTAGTGCACACATCATGAGCCCAGAGAGCTCTTCTCTGGGCTGCTGGCTGGGACTTGCAACCCCTGCAGATTGCCTCATTCTTTGGGAATGAGGGCAAGTGAGCACCACTTCCAGCACTATGCTGCTTCTCTGGATATCTACTTGAAAAATCAAAACAAACAAGGGCTACCTGAAGTAAGCTTGGTCTTATCAGAGCTGTACAGAGCACGAAGACTTCTCCCTTGCAACAAGGCACCCCAGCTAACGGACCCTGGCTAACAGATTATCAGCAGCGTTTGAGTAATAGACTGCTCATTTAGTTTTAATACATTTTGCATAGAGAGCAATCAGCCTTCATCAGTCTTGGAGATGAATTGGCTTAGCTAGCTAAATTCTAAAGATATTAGTCCAACAGTAGCCACATAAATCATAACATTTTCTTAATGATGGTAAAATTAAAATATACTCTTGCTTTGAGAAACCAATGAAGCCTGCCTGTTTGCAGGCCAGATCCTCCTGCCTGAATTAAAAGGAAGCTTAATTGATGTGGTTTTAAACTAAACTCACAGCCCCACTCTTCCTCAGCATCTCTAGTGTTCCTTTCTTTGAAGTTATATTAATTTGCCCTGCCTCTTCCTGCTCCATCCTCTTATCTTCAAGAGTGTCAGTGAAGACCAGACTGCTGTGGGACGTGATCCAGATGTGCACAACATCATTGTTGAAGGCTTTGCCAGGTTAATTGTTTGCGTTGCCAGTAGTTCCTTGAGCTAGTGGAGGCCTCCCAGAAGGAAAGCTTGTGCTCTTCCTCTAACCAACAAACCAAGACCTCCTGTCTGTCTACCTAGCCTAGCCAAGGATGAACTTTTCTTGTCCTTTGTTCCTGAATCTGGCTTGGTGCCCAGCATGCTTTTGCCAGAAGGGAAATTAGTGGAAGGGAATCCTGCCTTTGGTTGAAAAGGCTCCAATCTCTGGTGTTGGGGCAGGGGTGAAGACAAGCTCTCAGGACTGTGATAGTCACACAAATATTGTGTGTCCACAAGCTCTTCAGTGGGGAGATGCTGGGCTCATTGTGTCCCCCAAGTTAAGGGTAGTACTTCTGACTAAGTCAGCCCATACATCCCCTAGCTGAGGCAGAGCTGGGTATATCACTCATTTAAATATTCTGTATGATTCCTCATGTGCGCAGAACATTTCTTTGTGCTGAATCCTCTTGCTTTCAGGAATGTCTTTGTGATGTTCTAGACTGACCGCTCAGTTTTCTGCTAAGCTGTGCAAAGTGACCTTTCCTTCGTTGGCGTCCTGCTGCTAGCTGCAGCATGGCACCCATCAAATAAACAGAATGTCTCCTGTCCCAGCGCTCTGGGCTGCCTTATCTTAGGGCTCCACCATGTCCTTTTCAGCAGAGCCTGTGCAGGTAGTCTGTGCAGCAGAGCTCCTCAGGAAGCCTCTTTTAGTGAGGTTCTCCTCAAGTTGAGACTCTGGGCCGAAGACTTGACTGAAATCCAAATATGTGATAACTTTGACAGTCTTTCTTCTGCTAAAACAATCATTTTGTGATGAACTGCAAAGAATTGGTTTCTTTACAAGTAGGAAAGAAGTATGAAATTGACTGCTGTGCAGAAAACCCAGCTCTAAGCCAAAGACCTTTGGGGTAAAAAAAAGAGGCAGAGGCATCCTATAGTCCTTACCTGTGCTAACTGTTTGCATGAAGGTGGGTTTTTGTTTGCTCTCTAGTGCTCTTGTTGGATTCCCTGGGTCAGGTTGGTTTCTTAGAAATCCTCCCCTGATAGTCCTATTGGTCCTTTGCTGGAGTCTTTGTTGTGGTGCTCATATCTGTCAAAAAGGACCATTCTCCTGGGGTGCTCTGTGGCATCCATTTTCTGGTTTCTCAACTGAAGTAATGTCATGGAGAAGGCAGGATTTCCCACAGGTCCTACACTGGTGTTGTGGAGCAGCTGATGGGACATAGCCATAGCTGAGTTAAGGTTAGAGCTCTCACCATTTGGGGATGTGTGTGTGCATGCAGTGCTCCTGCATTCAGAGGAATTAGGAAGTTCCAGGTGGAGCCTCTTGGCATTTTTGTGTTGGGGCAGTGAACACTGGAAGCGATGGGTCTAATCTGGGAGACTCATGTTGGGCTGTCTGTTTTGGGCAACTTCAGCCTGTGACTTACGGGAGGTAAGGTGACCACAGGCCCTCCCAGTGAGCTCTGCTGAGAGGCCAGTTTTAAGGTGGAGTGAATAATGTTTCTTCCTCCAGGTCATTCCCAGCCATGTTGCAGGCTTAGGTTTGGCCGAGGTTTGGGCTCCTGGTCAGTAAGTGGTGTATGCAGGATGGCTGCAGGATGCTCTTGCCTCCTGACTGCTCGATGGCCTGCTGGGCAACTTGGGTTGGTGATTGGAATCCCCAGGTTGAGGTGTGAGGTCACCTTTCCAGGGTTGCATATGGAGGAGCAGCCTGTGCCTGTGTGCAGAAGGGTGTTTGACTATGCAGTGTTGAGAATCATTTCTTCCCTGGTGCATCTTCTAGCATAGCTGAGTGCTTTCATTTTTTCTTGGTTATATCCACAGGGCTTGGAAACCTGTTCTCCCTGCCATATTGTGCCAGCTGCGTTTGTGCTGCTGGTAATCTAATAAATGCTTGGTCTGAGCAGCTAGCACTCCTGCTAGAGCCCAAATGAATGCAGAGGAAGGACCCTGCTAAGTGTGTGCATTCTTCCTCTCCTGGCCAGCTCCAATTCCCTTTCATAGCTCACATCTGATGCTTCCTCTCTCACCTAGCCCCTTAGCTCCGATGTAAATGTGTGTGCACACTTCTGCCAGTCAAGTAACTGTGCTCTTTCTGTCTCTCCCCTTTGTTACAAAGCCTGCTCTGTAAATGAATCCCACAGGTCTGGGGCTCAGCAGGTAAAAGGAGAAGTGAGTCTGTTAGCGCATGAGTCTAATCAGGCCGGCTAAAGCGAATAAAGTAGGGCAGCATTGCACATTAGCCACTGTGTAAATGAGCCCTTTGATGGGCTGGGCACTGCGGGAGAGGGTTTGAAGCCAAGAAGAACTTTTGTTGTTAATTCAGTGACACATGGAAACTGTAAAACAGCGTGTCTTGCACACACACGAGAGAGAAAATAAAAGCCTCACGACCGGGCTTTTCAATACCTGCCCTCGGACCTAGTCTGAAAACTTTCAGCCCCTGTCTCCCTCTCTTACCACTTGATTTTCCTTTCTCTCCCTTTCTTTTTTTGTTCCCCCTGCACTATAAAAAGAAAAGCTCTCTTGCCTTTTGAACTAGACGGCTGTGAGTGAGGGCTATCTCTGAGCTGTGTGGCTCTGTTACCTTTGTGTTCCAGATGAAACTGCCAAGCTCGGTGGGACAGAAGAAGATTAAAGCCCTGGAGCAGATGCTGATGGAACTCGGAGTAGGTGAGTAAAGGGGGCACGCGAGAGAGAAAGAGACACACAGAGCTAGCCTTTGTTCTTGAGATGGGCTATTTTTTCCCCTAGTAATACAGCCAGTTTCTTGAATAACAGTATGTGAATGGTTTTTAAAATATTTTATGTGTTTAAAAAAAAAAAGGAGAGGGTAAAAGCCAGAACAAGATGCACAGCGTTTTTTTTTTTTTTCCTCCCAGTAGAAAAATCTTTTAAAAGAGCCTTTGTTTCTCTCTTGTTTGGGCCTTTTTAACCATCAAGAGAGGCAGCGCAGTTTTAGGCAGGCAAATCTCAGCCTTGCAGGGAGAGGTACTTCTAAGGGTGTTAGTGACCACGGCACACACATTGTTCAGGGCTGCCCTGTCTTGCTTTTAAGCTTCATTTCCTCTTAATTTACTGCTCACGGTGGCAAGTCCAAAATGCATCTGGGACTGCTCATCCCCCCTTTATAGGTTGCATGCTGTGTGAAAATCTGGAGCATCTCTGCTGAAAGGCGAGTAAACACACATCCCTCACTCTTGAACTCGTGTGTCTTAGCAGCTGAAAGAAGGGTTCACTTCACATGTACAATACCTGCTCGTGGCTAGAGGGGGAGAAGTGCAGCCCATGGCCAGCGGCTGCTCTCCATGCAGTGGGGACAGTTTGCAGGCATTACAGGTCCCAGCATGCAGTGTCTCTTGATTAGACACCTGATGATCCCTTTCTCCCCCACACTGTGGCTGGAGAGACATTTAAAGGTAGGAAAAGAGAAAAATAGAAAGAAAAATAGAAACCTTATTAATGATTTACAAGAGATTACTGAGCCTGTTGCCAGCACTGACTTCTGTTAAGTCTCGTTAGTTTTTTGGACCAACTGGTTTATGGATCAATATGTTGTCTCAGAGACTGTGCCATTCTGAAGGCCTCCTGTGGCTGGTGAAAGTGGCTCAGCCAGGATGGTTTCCTCTTTCTGCTGTAAACTAAGGGAGTTACTGTTTGTGCTTGCTAGGGAAGCCTTGGGGAAGCATGTGAATGCTTCTTGGAGCTCACTTTCCATGAGGGTAGGCAGAGGTTCCTGACGCCCCACTCCTGCCTCACAGAACACACATATCTTGGGGGTCTCTTGGAGCTCCTGCCCTGCTGTACTTCAGAGTGCAGAACCACACCAGGGCTTTGTGAGGGTGAACACAGTGCCAGCAGGAAGGGGGTCATGTGGGCAGCCCTACAGACAGGGGCCACTGCTGTGTATCAGGGCAGACATGCAGACCTTCATCCTTTCCTTTTGCAGAACTTGCAGCTCTTCCTGGCTCTGTGTATGTGCATGATGGGGTGCAGCAGAATTCAAGGTGTGGGGAGGTGATCTGATAGTTGCTGCTACAAACAGATTTTTAACACAGCAGCAGAGCAGTTCTCTGCCTTGGACCTGCCCTGGGAGGAGCAGTAGGAGAGGCAATGTCTGTCTACCCGGTGTTGGTGAAGGTGTAGGGTACAGCAGGAGCTCTTCTGTCCTTTGCAGTAGTGTGAATCCAATCTCTCTGTAAGACAGAGCTCCCTTCATATGACCTGGTGGCTAGAAAGGTTCAGTCATCTGGTGTTCCATCATCCACCACTTGCTGAGTCCTGGACTTCACAGGTTCACCCTTAGTCCTTGGTCAGAACCAAAGGACAGCCTGAAAAATAAGTGTGCAGCCCTTAGGGATACCAGTTGCTACTGATCCCTGTGATTGGAGCGAGGCTCCTGGTGTACCTTTGTGGGAATGAAAGAGCAGCCAAGACCTTTATAGGGATTTTTCATTGTAGGGTTGTAGGTCTGGATGTTTAACAGGGGGTGTTTTTCTCCCTAGATCTCAACCCTATGCCCACAGAGGAGATCGTGCAGATGTTCAATGAGCTGCGGAGTGACCTGGTGCTGCTGTACGAGCTGAAACAAGCCTTTGCCAACTGCGAGTATGAGCTGCAGATGTTACGGCACCGCTACGAGGCCCTGGCCAAAGCTGGGAGCATCGGCCCCCTCAGCGTGGAAGGTGCCCATCCAGATGGCCAGACAGGGCTCAGCATCGAGGAGGGCAAGGGAGATACCAAGGACCAGATCATTGATGTAGTAGGAGCACCACTGACCCCCAACTCGGTGAGAAGGAAGGTCGGGGGGGCAGAACAGGGCGCACTCAGGTCTCCGACGCAGATGCCCTGACAAGCGCTGGGGATGCTGCCCTGCTCTCCCTCCAGGCATGCACATCCAAGGGAGCAGAACACACCTGTTCCCCCCCGAGTCCCAGTGCTGCTCTCTGGGCTTGTCTCCTGTGCTGGACAGTGTTCTTGGTGCTACAGGTGGGGTCAGCAGGGCTTTCTACATCCTGCATGCAGGCAGATGGCTTGGCGTGGGTGTCACCGTGGACCAAAGTGGTGAGGCTTTGGGTGATGAGAGCTTGTTCTAAGGCAGCAACAGTACAGCTGCAAACCTGAGGCATTTTCCCTCTAGACACAGCCTCGTAAGGGTTGCTCAGCAGAGGGAAGCCAGTGGGGAAAGCAGTCTTCAGGTGATGAGACATGACCTACCCAAGACCCTGGAGTCAAGCAGTAGCCCTGCCTGGAGCAGGAGGCTTGGGAAGGAGAGAGGTGTTTGAAGAGCAAAGGAGGGTTTTTATACCCTACTTCCAGTGCCAAGAAAGAAAAGCCAGTCCTAGGGCTTCTTCCAGTGCAAGCCCTCTGGCAGTGTCCTGTGCATGTACCTCTGCAGGATATGAATCACCGGCCTCTCCTCCCTGCCTCCAGGAGGGCAGGCTGCCCAGCCCCTCACTGCTGCCTCAGGGCCAAGGGTAAGCCTGGGGATCAGCTGAGGCTGCTTTCCCCTCTGTGCAGTCCCCTGGCACAGCTGAGCTGAACTGCCTGATGAAAGCTGCCCATCTCCACACCGTGGCATCCCCGACGCCTCCGATGCACTGCCCCTGGTAGCGGCACAGACCTTTACTTTCTAAAATGTATAATGTATTGCAGGATATTGAGAACACCTTATCTGTCAACGGCAGAGGCGACACGTTAACCTGGACTTGAGTAATGTCCTATTTGATTGTGACAATGTTGAGTCGTAAGGAAGAGTTTCACTGAGACAGGTTCATGTTTGTAAAGGAGTCTTTTGAATTACTGTTTTTTTTCCCTACTGCATTCAATCTGGAATCTCACCCCTCCCTCCCTGCGGTCTGGAGTGTCCTGGTTTGCAAACTTTTCGGGCTGATTTACAGTACAGTTGTCTCACTTGAGAACTGGCTTGTTGGGAAGGTGGGAGAGATGGTGCTGGTGGCCATGACTGCAGGAGGAGGGACCCCATGCGTGTGTTTCTGACCACATTGTTCCTTGGTGCCACCTCCTGGAATTGGAAACAAAGGCATGGGCCCAGGCAGCACAGAGAGGGTTAAACTGACCTGGTCTCTGACATATTTGAAAGAAATATAATCAAGTTAATTCACTGCAAGGCAAATTCAGTACCTAAAGGGCCCCCATGTTAAATACAGCACTGACCTTTACCGGCTGATTACACAAAGACGACACAATTAGATTAGTCCAAGACAAAAGGTCAAGCACATTCACACTGTGACCATTTTTTGCTACCTTTTGAGGGGGGTGGGGGGAAATTACATCCCAGCTGGAGGGGTATTTTGGAGAGGAAGAGAATGGGGCTGCTGTACCATGTTCTGCCTGGTTCAGATATGTTTGGAGAGTCAGGCAGGGCCTGGTACTGTGCTTGCCCTGAACCTTTCTTGCAGTTGTTGGGCTGTGTGGTAGTGGGAGAGATCAACACCCTGCAGCCCACAGCCAACTTTTCCAAAGATAGGCTGAGCTGAGTAGAGGTCATGTCCTGGTGATCCTCCCTGCCCTGCCTGGAGCTGGCAGATGCAGCTCTGGTGCCTCTTGTCCAGCATCATGGCTGAAATTTGCCTCTGGAAGATCGTTGGGCTTGGTCAGCATTGAGAAGGGGGATGGCTGGTGGGTGCATGCATATGTCCCCACCCTGCACAGTGATGGCCCCAAGGTGTCCCAGGCCATGGTGTGGACAGCAGGGCCAGGACATGGTGCTGAGGAAGCAGCCTGTGGAAGCATAGCGCTTTGTCCCTGCCCCACGGCGCTGGCAGCAGGGCAGGAGTGTGGCTGGTGGTGGGAACAAGCAGCTCTGGAGCACAACAGTGCTTTTAGGTGGCCATCCCTTCCCTTGCCTCCTGCAGCTGTGGGTGCTTGGCCATGACACCTGCCCTTGTCCTGCTGCAGCGGTTTAACCCTGTCACGCCAGTGTGTGCTTTGCCACTGAGCTGCCAGGGCCTTTGGGGGAATCATTTAATCTCACTCCTTCAAACTCCTCTGAGTTGGAGAATCCCTTTGTGCTGTGTAGCACTGCCTATCCATGGCACTCTACATGTTGGATTAAGCATGGATTAGTTCAGCCTCCAAACCAGCTGCTCCCCTGAAGCCAGATTTGTTTCCCTGGAGAGAAGTATCTTGCTCCAGATGTTGGAGGGAATGAGTGGCAAAGCCAAGAGTAGGACTAGGAGTCCCGACTCCTGAGTGCTGCCTGGCATGCCTGGATTCCTTTCCAGGAATTGGAATGAATGGGCGAAGGCACACCAGGGTCTTTCGAGATACTGTTTTTGTCAGCAGCTCTCTGCCACCACCCTGCTTGGCCAGCGGTGGGATGTGGGACATGTCAGCAGGGTGTGTTAGCCAGGCTGGGAGAGGCATCTGTCTCAGAGCCCATGCGGCAGTGGGAAGCCTGGTGCTGTCCTGCCCTGCTGTGTCCACCACTTCTCTCCTACCTTGGCTGCCTGACCACCCTCTCCCAGGGGCTGTAGTGCCCATCACTGACCATTAAGGCTGAGCTGGGATCCCCCCAGTGCTGTTTGAGGCTGACCCCAGTAGGGACTTTACTCGGGGCCTTCGGGAGGTGAAAGGTGAGCCGAACTCGGAACAAATTAGTTCCAAGCAGAAGTTCAGCCAGTTACTCCAGATTGGATCCTTTGATTTCCGCAACTCAGACTCCACTCAGTGATCTGTAATGAGTGACTCTCAGAAATCCTCACATTGCAGCACTTTGTTCCTGAGCTCACAAGTCAGCCCATTAATGGGTAAAGGAAAGGACCTTGAGTCTAAGAAGTCTCGGGTTCAGAGTCAGAATTATTTGACTTTTAAGCTTCCTTTATCTGAACTCCTGCTGACTTCTTGTTTTCTGAGCCTGTTTGAAAGCTAGAAGTTACATTGTTAAGATCAAACATTCTCTCTTTCCAGATGGAGTTACAATATCTGTCTTTTATATATATATATTTTAATATATATAGTGTATATATACCAGGGTGTATATATATTCTTCTCTTTTTTTTAATCGTTCTTTCCATTAAAAGAAACTAGACTTGTAAGCTCTTGTAAATTATAATGTAAAACATTTTTTTTAACCAGACAGTTCCCAATTTTGCCCGAGGCAACTGGAATAGCTGTGCCACAGAAGGCAATAGGAAGGTGATTAATATGAATTTGTGACATATTTGAAAGATGGGTCTTTTGCCATATAAAGATTATCAAACACATGTGCTCTTCCCCATTAATTCTGCAGCCCTCCCAAGAAAGCTACAAAGCCCAGCTCCTTTGTTTCCAGGGTGGGTTTTTGTTTTTTTAAATGTACCTTTCGGTCCCCTTGATTACCCTGTATTTGATTTTTATAGGGCATCTGCTCACTCTGCTGTGTGGGTTCTCTGGCCCTTTTATTTCTCCGTTAATCGGATCCTGCGAAGGCAGCGGTGCCAGGGCCTCTGACGAAATCCGTGTGTGTGTTGTATTTAACTTTTAGCCGTGCAAATTCCATGCTCTGTTTGCCGTCTGCCCGGCGGGAACTGGGGGCCGCTTCCCGCCAGGGGAGGCAGCGGGGCCTCCCACGATGTGCTCTGCCACCGGGAGCGGACGCGTGCGGGGCTGGCGGGGCTGCAGCAGCAGGGATGGGCAGGCCTGCCTTGTTCCAGAGAGCGGGTCCCTGCTGCCTTGTCCGTTCCCTGGTGCTTGTGGGCTGGGGCAGTGGCTCTGCAGGCCTGTGGGAACAGGGGAGGGCTGCGGGGCTGGGCACGGCAGGCACCAGCCTGCAGTCACTGTGGCCACTGCCTGTGCTGCGTTGTGCCGTGGGGAGCTGGGGCTCTGGCACCTCGCGTCCCTGCAGCACCCAGCACACGGGCACCTGGTAGCTGTGCCATGCCTGGGGCACCCCACACATAGAGCCTAGCTCTGGGTGCTGACCCTGCCATGGCTGTGGGCAGAGAGTCCGTGTGGCACCTGGCACAGTCTCACTGCAGTGCAGTGATGGGCCTGGGGGAATGTCGCATTTGGTGACAATGGCCCCAGCTTTCCTAGGGCTGGGTGCAGTCCTGAATCTTCTCTGTGAAGGGGAACTCCACAGAGCCTGCCAGCCTCATTCAGGCGTATTGGTGTGCACTGCCCAGAAAAGGGGTGGGTTTTTTGAGGAGCCCTGGTTTCTGTCAGCCTCCTGATCTGCTCCTGGGCCATATCACAGCAGGTCTGGATGGCAGAGGAGCATTTCCAGGCTCTGCCCTGTCCCATGCCCTGGCACAACTGCCGATAGTACAGAGCTGTTCTGCCCCTCTCTGAGTGTCCTGCTCCTTAGGGCTTGGTGCATGCTGGCTTGGTTGGTCAGGGCCCCTGGGGCCACAGAGTTCTTGCAGAGCTCAGCCCCTTTATCCTGACCATCCCAAAGCCCTGTTCATGTCAGGGAGGTGACATCCCCTGTGAGGGTGGTGTCCCACCCCCTTGTCACTGCTGGATTAGCTCTGTCCCTCCTGTCATGCAAAGACCTGGCTCTGCCTTCAACCATGCTTCTGAAGCCCTAGGGCTGGCTCTGGGACACGTAGATGTGTTTGCCACAACCTAAGTGCTTCCACCTACTGTTCCTGGTTTTTTCTTTCCTGTCTCCCTTTTGGAGCAGAAAAAGTGAAGGGAGTTGGCCTCCAGCTCCTTCTCCATCAAGAAAGTGAAGAAGCCATGAGCACTCTGTGCAGGGTGAGGATGAGGAGGTGCAGGGGCAGTGCTGGCTGTCCTGGAACCCCTAAGGACAGCTGGCTGCTTGCAGCCATGGGACAGGCCAGGGGCCTTGCTGGGGCAAATACTGCAGTGCTCCAGAGAAAAGTGGGAGCTATCCTCTGCCCCATGCCATAGTCCCAGCCTTATCTGACCTCTGGAGCAGTGCAACCTCCAGGCAACTGTAGCAGGTGCTGGAGAGCTGCCCCAGGGATGTGCAAGACTCTGCCCCAGGCCACCCATGGCTGCCCTGCAGCCACTAGCCCTGGTGCATGGAGCTATCTCACCTCTGTCCCAAGCAGGCTGTGTGCCACTGACCCTATTGGAAGCTGCTGGTGGCTGTCCCTAAGCCCATCTGCCTCAGTCACCAGGTGCCAGCTGGAGTTGCTGCAGCCCCTGCTGCCTTTGAGGCTACCATGTCCTGTGCCAGGCTGCTCCTGTGCTGCCCACACCAGGCTGGAGAGCTCCTTGAAGCATCCCACGTGCCCAGCCCTTGTGCAGCTGCTGTCTTACAGTAACTCTTTTGTGCCAGACACCTGTAAGGGTTGAGTGAGGGGCTGCCCCTGCTGGAAACACTGGTGTTGTCCCCAGCACTCACTATCAGTAGAGTTCCTCCTCCTACTGCTCTGCCCAAAGCTTCAGTCTGGTGGGAGGGGCCCCGGTCCCTGTATCTTGTGTTTTGCAGAGTCTTGGAGGGGCTGAAGCATCACAATGGGAGCCTGGTTTTTGTGCTGCCCACTGTGGGCTCTGGTGGCCCTGGCTGTGTGCCCTGCTCTGGGCTGCTGCCCACCTGCCCACCCTATGTCCCCTACACCTGCCTTCCAAGTGTAACTGGCCATCGATCCACTGTGACAATGTCCTCGGAGTCACATTCTCGCCTGCAGGAGTAGAGGGCAAAGGCCAAGTTCTTAGTTTTCATAAAAAACTAATTAGATGACTCCCACTGAAAAAGGGTCAATAAAGCTGATCAGAGGCTGCACAGAGGGAACTGGTAAAACCCCTGTGACCTTTGCATGGAGCAAGTGGGCTGGACTGCCCCTGTCCTCTGGGTGCTGCCCACTCGGTGCTAGCCGGATACCTGTGTTCCTGTCACCCAGTGGCACTCTGGCACAGGGCAGATTCCTTGGGCACCTGGATGCAGTGGTGGTTCGTGCACATCTGCACCCCACAGTGTTGCACCTGTGCTGGTTCAGCTGGCTGGGACAGAGCAGGTGCCCCAGGGCCCAGGGTAGAGTCACACTGGATCCATTCTGTAGCCAAGATGCTCCAAGTGCGGTGGCAGCTGTGTGGGTAGGGTGTGCCAGGCTACAGGGTGGGGTGACAGGTGGGATGTAGTGGTGGCTGTCACCCTGCACTGGGCAGGGAACTGTGTGGGGTGCACCCACAGACAAGGCCCAGCTGTGATGGGCTGATGGGATCCTCAGGGCAGAGCTGCCTTGGGGCACAAGCAAACCCGAGGTGGCGGTGGGGCTGCTGCCCACCCACAGTGCCCACGCTGGAGAGTGGGGCAGTGCTCCCAGCAGCAGGGAACCTTGACTGCCCTTTCACAGCCAAAACCCTTGCCTTTTATGGGGAGCATGGATGTGCCATACCCCAGGGAGCACCCTACTCCCACATACCCAGGTGGCACTCTCCTGCCTCTGCCCCCCATACAAACTTGCACATGCATGGGCACAGCCCGGGCTCCTTTACCCCCAAACTTTATTCATGTGGCACATTTACAGCAAGGATTGGAATAACTAGACAATGAAAATGCTGGGGTTGCATTATCGGTTGGTTTAACTGGAACACCACACACCATGCAGTCATGTACCGCCAAGTTCAGTGCCTGTATTGCCCTTCTGGCTGCCGTCACCGGCTTCGCTCCAGGCCATGCACGCACGGGCCTGGGGTTGCAGCCTCCCTGCAGGTCAGTGCCCGGACGAGGGCTCCATTCAGCAGGGCCCTGGGGCTGGGTGACACTGAGAGGACGTGTGCCCTCAGCCTGCCCCACGGCTCCCTCCAACCGCCCTGGCCAGCCGGGAGCCCACCCAGCCGGAGGGGATGTGCTCGGCAACTCTCTCAGGCAACAAGCCAGCTGCTGCTGAGCGTCCGCGGGGACCTGTGAGGGGCACAGCACATGGGGGGCTGAGCCTCAGCTCGGGAACCGAGGGAGGTTGGCGGGGAGCACGCTCAGGGGCCTGGGGCAATTTACAGCTCCCCTGCTCAGGTACCTGTAGGCTGGGGGCCAGCGCGCGCTGGCATGTCCACCACCGGACACGGACACGGTGCTGTGGTGGGCCTGTCCCCCATGGAGCTGGAATTGATCGGCGGGGACGAGGCAGGGCTGGGCATCCCACCCAGCCCCGCAAGAGGCACGAGCAGACGGAACGGGGACGGGATGGGGCTCCATGCGGACACTGTCACCTCCCTCCTGCCTCCCGCCCGTCCGCTGGGCCCCTGCCTCACTGAAGGGAGCCCTCTGGGGCCCTGCAGCCCGCGGTGGGGCTGCCAGGGGCTCTGCAGCGGAGAATACAGGCACTTCACCTTGAACATAAAGAGACGGATCGCGTTTGTCACATACAGGAGTCAGAGAGGGGTTAGTGTTGACTCAAAAAGGGGAAAAGGCGCTCATGGGAGAGGCAGGGAGAGCTGGGAGGGCAAGGGGCCATCTCGACACGCTGAGCCTCCGTGAGTGCTGCCCAAGTGCAGGCACACACCGGCATTGCTGCAGCAGGCGTCGAGGCCTGAAAACATAAAACCAGAGAAGAGAAGAAGGGAAGGTGGGTATGGCCCATGCCAGGGTGGAGATGGGGGATGCTCTGGCTACGGGGTGGGAGAGGGAGGACGGGGTGGGATATGGAGGGAGGGATGGAAATCAGGAGCCAAAGAAAAAGAACGAACTACAAGTCTAAAATGTGGTGCAAGCGCCCTACGCGGCTGTCCGCTAGCATGGCATAATGTCCGGAGCAGCCCAGAGAGGGAGTCACATCAGGTCTACACAGATTTGTCTTCCCATATATACAACCTCTACTGGAGTTAACAGCTGAAATTGAGATTTTTTTGTGTCGGTTCCTCTGGCCTCAGTTGCCGGATTTTTTTAAATGCTGGAGCCCGTCCTCCCCGCCTCGCCGGCGCCAGGCGCATGCAGCCCTTGCCTGGCTTGCCTCGGGGATCAAAAGGGTTTGGAGGTCTGCTTGAAGATGAAGCCTCTATGGGCCAGTGTCTTCATGATGTTGGCAATGTTCTTGCAGTCATCTAAGGAGAAAGCACAGAGATACTGGGTTAGAGGCATGATCCAAACAGGAGTTGTTGGAACAAACTCCGAATCCCATGCCGGGCCTGTGTCCTCACTCATCCAGGTACTCTGTCCCAAGGACCTTGCAGCGATGTGGTGTGATTGCCAAATTCCCAGTCCCGGCACTGGCCACCTGCATACCATACTGGGTATGACCCAGTGCTGTGCTGAGATGGATTCATGCCCATGACCTGAAGTCGGAGTCATCCATGTCCCCACCAGAGCCAGCCCCTGGTGCCTCCCTATGCCCACCGACCAGAGGCTGACAAGTGGCAGGTGCTGGGATGGCAAGCCACAGCCACTCCTGGTGCTGGGCCATGGCAGAGCAGCAAGATGGGAAGGGGGAGGGCTCTGGTGTTATTTACCTGGGACTAAACTCAGGCACCGTTTGCTAAAATAGAAGCTGGGCTTAAATTGATTCCTAGTGTCTATATTTCATGTTGAAAATTGGCTTGTAAATCCATGTTTTGATCTATGAGGGCCGTCTCCTTAAGAAAAAGCAAGAGTAAATGTGTAATTTCTCCCTTGACAGCACACGGCGCAGAGGCGATCCTTCTTCCCGCTCCCCTCCGTTTCGGGACAGCTCCACTCGTTCCGATTACCACTCTTTCTTCCTCGCCCCACGCCTTGATGTCTCCATTTCATTACCGCCCGCCCATTTATCAAGCTGTTACCGTAAGGGTGACTTTGCCCACTTGCGTGTGGCAGCGGGGCCCGGCTGACATGGGGAGAGGGTGCCCTGGGAGGGGGGTGCAGGCAAGGCCCCCCTCTCCCCACCGCTGCTGGATGGATGTTGTGGTGGAGGGAAGGCTGCATCATTACTGATGTGTAAATGATAAAGAAGCCTCCACATCCATCTCCCAACTGTAAATCCAGGGAGTGCTTTATAATCAAGCTACAGCGATAATAATGTGAAATTAGGTCTCTCTATCAACGGGAGGAGGCCTTTTAATCACAGCTTAAAGGGTGCAAACGCTGTTTATCATAATTGAACTGTATCCGGGCTAATTGTGGCCATATTTCACTGTCTAGGAGACAGCAGGCTGCCTGCTGACAGTGCCGCGTGCCGGATTGAGGGCCCCCCGTAGCCGGGCAGCGCTGTCCTGCTGCCAGGCATCTGCCTGCAGGGATGGGGCTGCCCGGCCACCCAGATGCTGCCTGCCAGACCAGCAGCGCTGCCCAGCCCCGCTGTGCCCAGTGACCTGCTGGCAAAGCCATTGCCTGTCCCCTGGTGTCTGTTGGGGGGTCAGGACTTTCCCCATGCACAGCTCCCCGAGGGGCTGCCATGAGCTGCCAGGGACCCTCCTAGCTGACGGTTGGTAGTGAAAGAGGTAACGTCCCCATCAGTGCCACGTGCCTCTGGAGTGTCCCTCGAGCCACTCTCATGGCATCCTTTCCAGCCACTTGTGTGCCAGACAGGGGACAGCAGCTGGACATGAGGACAGCCCAACAAAGGAGGGGGATCCCCAGCCCACTGGCTGGCACAGGGGCAGAGGTGAGCCCATCTCTCTGTGTGCCTTTGTCCTCTCTGCTGCCCAAGGTGACACTGATGGCTGCATAAGGCCCTGGAGGTGACAGGTGTTCTGCCCAGCCAAGCCACAATGCCAGCTCCTGCTGCTGTCACTTGTTCCCACTCAAGTGATCCCCTCACTGTCCTTAGGATCACCTGCTCCATCTCATCCCCCAGACAACTGAGCCCCTTGGAAAGCCCTCAACCCTTGGAGCCAGCTGCCAGTGGGTTCTAACAGGCAGCTAATATTAGAACAGGGTTCTGATAGTGGCTTGAAAGCTGGGGAAACCAAGGTAAGAGGAGAGCAACTGTCTGTGGCCGAAGTACCCCCAGCTAGCCAGCCCTGGCCTGTTCCCCCCAAAAAGTAAAAGCAAAGCAAATCTTGGAGCTGTGGCAGGTGGGTGGCAAGTGAACAGTTTGGATGTGAAAGCACAGCCTCAGGCGTCCCACTCCAACCTCACAGCCTGCAGCATTGCCCCGAGCTGGAGTGGACACTGGGGCTTGACTCTTGCTCCATATTGCTGAGGGGGAACTGCACAGAGACCTGGGCAGCTGCCAGACAGGCAGCGAGACCCCATGGCACCTCCTGGGAGTCCCAAGCTGGTCCCTGGGGACACCCTTTGGGACTGCTGACTGCTTCCTGCACCCCATCATCTGCCTCCCGAAAACCCCAGTGTGCACTGTTGCCTAGTGCCAGAGCTGGGAGACACTGGAACTCTGGGCTGCCACCCTGCAAAACCGGCAGGACCCTGTTGGGTCAATGCCACCCACATGCCCATGCCGCCAGTGCTGTCCTTGCTGTCCCAAACGATGCCACAGCCCCTGGCAGCACGTGTGCCAAGCTCCTCATATGTCATTTAGTGAGACTCATTCCAAATCAGCACTAAGGTAAACATGCTTATTATAATTATCCATGTAAAAAAAATCAACAACAGCAGAACAACTTTCTAATATGCAATTACAGCCATCTATTGATTTTACAATGTAATCCGCTCCGATTGATTTAATAACACAATTATAGGCTGGCTCTCGGGATATTAGAGTGGGAGATTTTCATAAACTCCAAAGCAAAAAACTAAGCGGCTTTTAAAACAACACAGTCAGATGGCTGTTTGGGGAATTATTAGCAATATGAAATCCTCTAAATCTGGCCGTCGTTACCTTGTGAAAGGAATTTCTATTACAAAAATGGCAATTGACAGCCTAAGAGAGCGCGACCGGGATTGCTCTGCTGCTTTTCAGTGCCTAATCCATCGCAAAGGTGACCACGGGCGGGGGACAAGTGGAGTCTGAGGCTGGCAGGAGGGCACAGGCAGCCCTGCCCACCCTATAGCCCCCGCCCAGACCACCTCTCCTTGGGGGCACATGGCTGTGGCAGTGCTGCCCCAGCGCCCAGGCTGGCACCCACCAACCTGTCCCATCTGGTGACCCTACCTGGGGCCAGGGAGGCTGGCAAGTTGTGGGGCCCCCTAGCTTGATCCCCATCCCGGCACACCTGGCGTGTCCCAGTCCCAGACACCTCCAGGGGCCTGAGGGGTGCCCACCTGTGTCCCAAGGCTGAGCAGGGTGATGGGTGGAGGTGGTCCCACGCTGATGGCCAGCACGGCTCTGCACAGGCGCGCGCACGCACGCGCACCCCTGCTCTTCTGCTCACTCCCTCAATGTATTCCCGACTTTATGGGCACATTTTTCTTGTCAAGCTGACAGGGTTGCTAAGTGGATTTCTCCCTGATATGCGGACGGATTATCACATTACTCCAATGTCCTACACAAACATATTACTTTATATTCAATAGCCCTAATGAATATAAACTGCTTTTTCTTTTTTTTGGGGTGGGGGGTAATCTATAGATTTTTAATGAGGGCACTATTAACTCCCTCCTCTTTAAAACAGACTTAGGTGCAGCCTCTGAGTAGAAAATCAATGGTGTTATTGTAGGAATATTGTATATTGATATTGTAATAATAAGATGCAATTGATTTAGGGGTGTTGTGCGGTGTGTGAAAGGGGTCAGCCTGGGGTTATCCTGCCTCCTGCAAACAGTGCATTGGCTCTGCCCTGCCTCCCTGCCCCTCACCTTGCTGTGCTGCTTCTGACCATTGCCCCATGTCCCCGTGCAGTGGCCCAGGATGGCTGGGTTTGAGCTTGCCCTGAGATTCTGGGTTCCGTGGCTCGCTACCTCTGGGACTCTCCTTTGGTCCAGCTGCCAGTGCAGTGCAGGGTAATGTGACACCCCAGCCTCCACTCGCCCTGGCTGGCTTAGTCCACCAGGTTTTAACCCTCATGCCCTGTGTGTTTCAGCATGACCCACTGTGACACCACACTGCCCTGACACCCTCATTTCACTCCTCTCCACGTCCTGCCAAGCTCTCCCTGCGGTGACAGCCAAGGACAGAGACATGTGCACACTCATGGGGCAGCAGGACGCTCTCCTCATTTAGGCTGGAGTTTGTGGCCATTCAGCATCACTGGCTGCCTTGTCCTTGGAGGGGCACATTGCCATTGCACTCCTCTGCTGAGACAGAGGCAGAAAGCTCCCAGCCCATGGCACTGGGCTGACTGCCTGATGTGTGCTCTCCTGCCAGCCACTGCACAGCGGCATCGCTGCAAACCCAGCATGAGCTCAAGAATTCCATCAGCAGGAGTCCCTGCTGCTGGATCGGGCTGCCAGGAGCAGCAATGCTCACTCCAGAAGAGCATCACCTCCAGTTCCAGTCCAGGCACTGGGGAGAAGGGTAGAGGCCACATCCCTATGTGTGCTGCCCCATCAACGTTTCTTCCACCTCTCCCACCTTCCCACAGGACCAAACCACCCAGACACCTCCACCACGGGGGCTCAGGGGGCCGAGCACTGCTGCAACTGCCGTGCACTGGGCCGAGACACTCCTGGAGCAAGGAGGGAGCTTTTCCACCCCAGCAGCCACCCCGGTGGGCTGTGGGTGGTCAGGGACTGCAGGGCCCCCCCAGACGTGCTCATCTGGAGGCAACCCTGGTGCACCTGTGCTATGGCCGGGAAGACGGATCACCCCCGGCCCGAGCTGAGCAGGTCCATATTTAAACTGTCCCCATGCTTTATGGGCTGTACCAGAACTGATGCTCAGGCACCGAGGGGCCATTTGTCAATGTTCTAATGGCAGATTACTGTTAATGAATAATATCACTGCTGCCTTTGTATAACAGCTCCCTGCAAAGTGGAAACAGGGCTGCTCGGCCACCATTACCCGGAGCCTCCCCACTGCTGTCCCCGGGTGACAGCAGGTGGCCTCGTGAGCGGCAGGAGCCGTACGGACCTCACACAGTCTGTCACTGCTGCTGGCATCCCCAGCAATCATGAGTGGGAGCACTGGGTGCTGTGTCCCCACAGCAGGCTGTGCTGCTCCCTGTGAGCAGGAATGTCACTGTCAGGGCAGGGAGTGACAGCATCTTCCCAGCACACAGAGCCAGGCTCTTGTGTCACTCACCCTGTCCACACTGAGGCGAGGCGGGAGTTCGTGTCTGATCTGAATCCATCCCCACCATGACATGCTGGGCAAGGTGGGGACACCAGGATGCCCTCCGTAGTGGTGACAAGGATGTGTCAGAACCAAGTGCTTCCAGCTCCCAGGGATCCACAGGGACACCAGGGATGATCCTGCCGAGCTGCTCCCAAATTAATGGCCTCATAATCCTGCGCATGGGGCAAGGGGCTCTGCATGCCCCGCACAGCCAGCAGGTATATTAGGTGGAGCTGACAGCGACGTGCAGAATATTAAGAATAACTTACCTCATTATCTGCAATTACGTTACTGCCACACACCTCATTTCTTCATGAAGAAAAGAAAATTAGTTTTATATTGACTTCATCGCAGTGCCTCCCTGCCTGCCCCGCCACAGAGCACCCGCACAGGCTCTGAAGAGGGGCTGGACACAATTCATACTCATGGTCCCTCAACCTGTTGCTGTGTCTGTCCCAGGGGGACAGGATGCCTGTCCCACCCCCTGCACACCAGGGTCATCAAGACCTCCAAATCCAGTTTACCCCAGCAGGGACACTGGCGCAGGGAGGGTTCATCTCTGGCAGTTCCCAGGTCAGCAGGAAGTGCAGCAAAAGGGGCCCAGTCTTGACTGTCGACCTGCTGCCTTGAACACTTTCTTTCTCCCACCCAGGCTGGCCACTGTCATCCCATGGGAGACAGGATGCTTCCTCTCGTCCTCTGCACTGGGAACCACCTCTTACCATCATGCACCCACCATGCTGGCCCCTTCCCAGGGCAGAGCTGGGTGGCTGGGGCCTCTGCACTGCAAGACATCTGGCTGCTGAGACACCTTCCAGCCCCACAGGCTACTTGATAGCTTGACACAGGTGATGCCATGTGCGGAAACCATGACAACTGGGGCATCCTTGCTGGAGGGAATGGGCAGCAGGGGCTCGGCTGTCTTGCAACATTCCCAACAACTCCTGGAGCATATGAACCCAAAGGGCACCAATGTTGCTGGGGCCAAGGGTGACACAGGGTACGTACAGAGACCTCAGCTTGTCCTTCAGCCTCTGTGCCTGTCCCTGCACATCCGGCATCCCCTGGCTGGCAGCCTTCCCTGAGCAAACAAAGTGAATGCCGCCATCACCCTGCTCTTGGCTGTAGCCACTCACCGTCCAGGAGAGAAGGGGAGCGGCGTGCACAGCAATACAGGGAAAAAAGCCAATTTCATCTTTATTAGAAGGAGATTTCTCTTTTAGTAATAAGCACACTTCAAATAATTAGCGTGTTTTACGTAATAATGAAATTATGGAAATGCAGGCCACTTATTCAAACAAGTCACCATTACCATATTTTTAAATATTAGACTTAATTAGAGTTTATCACTTCAGAGAAGTATGAGGAGTGGAGATTTTTTTCCTTTACAAAAAAAATCCTCATAAAGTGTTTATTAAGAGCGGGTAAGAAAGGGATAATGATCTGTTTGGAAATTAAGGCAATCAAACATTTAATGCTCTGCACTCCTGTAGGCAAAAGCATTCAAATGAGTCAATTATACATCCATTATCCAGGCACGATTAAACAAGGCAGGACGGGGAATTTGTCCTCCGCATCATGCAATTGTCGTGAGGACTTATGTCCACTTAAAGGCAGCTAATAAAACACTAAACTTGGGAAGAAGAGGAAAAGAGGGCTTAGCCAAGGGAAAAAAAGGGAAGAGAGGCGGCGGGTCAGCAGGACTGCAGAGGGGTGAGGGTGGGAGGCGGGTAAGGATGGAGCCATGTCTACATCCCAGCCCTTCATAAATCAAAGTAATTAAGTTAACATGAAAATCAACTTCACCATCCCGTTAAATTACAGCATTTGCATATTAGGACTCAAATGAAGTAGGTAGCAGGCAAAGGAGCTGGGAGGGGAGGAGGAAGTGGAGGGGGGG
>WEKY01022432.1:217206-339251 GCA_013390045.1 Picathartes gymnocephalus | reverse complement strand
ATTTATTACAGTGAATAACTAATTTCAGAATTTATAGTGCTGGATTTTCGTTCCTGTGCCATTTATATTACAGAAGGAAATTAAGGGGCGGGCAGGAGGCTGGCTGGACATCTTTCTGCGTTATTGCTTGTCTGCCATTTGCAAATCATTATTAATTGTGGCCCGTGTCGCTGGTGCAGCAGGGCAGGGTGCCTGGACAGCCAGAGCAGACACACATATCTCTTCATCAGGACCCCAGACGCTAGCCCTGGAGAGCCAATTACCCCTCCCTGATTGGTATCAGATAAGGAGGGAATTTTTACAAATTAGGGAATAAATAGAATTTCCACACGTGGAGCAGGGAGGGCTTGAGAGGCAGTAATGAAAAACGATACATCACCATCAGCCAGACAACCCTATTCATACGCCGATGCATTACACTCACTACTCATAATCCCAGCGAGTGACAGACAACCGCCCAGCTGGCCCAGCCGGAGGGGAGCACATCCCGAAGGCCGGCCCGCTCTGGAGCATGGTCTCCAGCCACCGGTGCCCTTGTGGCAGTCCAGGGAGGTCCCCGTTCCACCAGCCCCATGGCGCAGCCTCTGCCGTGACCTCAAGGGCTGCACACAGTCTGCACGGCATTGCTCAACTGTGCCGGCAGCAGGGAGAGACCTCCTGGCACAGGAGCCATCCCTGCTCTGGAGCCCAGAAGGACAAGCCTCCAAACTCAGCCCCAAGTTTGGGGGTAAAAGTCACCCAGCTGAATCCAAGCCTCCCACCAGTCTCCCACATCCCTGTGGGTAAAGCACATCTCCCCCAAAATTATCCAGTCCAAACTGTGTCCTGAAGAAGACTGCCCCCTCCCTTGGTGGCTCATGGCAGCATCCTGCTGTTACAGGATATCTACTTAATTTCTGAGTTGTACTTGCCTTTTTATACTCTTCAGCCCCCAAATCAGCCCCCACAGCTCTCAGCTTTGCTGCTCAGCCAGATCTGGGTACCCTAGAGCACTGAAATCCCTGTGTCACCTTGTGAGCTCAAAAATGCCACAGGAGCAAAGGATGCACTCCTGCATGGCTCTGCTCCATTAAGAATGGGCTCAGGATTGGATACCTCCATTTCCCTTAGGCTGCTGAGGCAGCCCCAACACCAGCCCTTGCTCAGGGCAGACCCCAGAGCCACCAGCTGCCTGTGTCACCCAGACCAGCACATCCACTTCCAGACCCTGGCAGCTCCCTGTGGCAGCACAGTCCTTTTCCTGGGCTTTGACAGTGCAGGATGGCCCTGGCAAAACAGCAGGGCCTGGCATGCGGCTGGCCTCAGAAAGAGCAAATCCTGGAAGTGCAGGGACCCCGCTGACATTCGTGAGCCCAGTTTGCTCTGTGCTCCCCAGCGCCAGAGCCGCGCGCCTCCACGCCTGTAATTAGCTCTCCCTTATGACAAGCACGTCACTAAACAAAATGCTCAGCAGATCAATCTCGCCTGTAAGTCACGCAGCCTTTAATTTATTCAGCATACAATGTCGCTCCACCGCTGGCTTCCTGTAATTTATACCGTACACTGTCGTGTATTATTTAACTACTCTGAGTGTTTTACAGCTCCCCTCAAAGTCGCCATGCAAAATAAAGTCACGGCAGGGCACTGGCAAGGTGCAGGGAGGATGCAGACTGTCCTCTTGCTGATACGGGACCACTGGCCTGGCTCAGGGACAAGGTGAGGGTGACAAGTTGCTGCAGAAGTTGATTGCTCAGGACCCTCCTTGTGGGTGGGAATGAGAATGGAAGGTGGATCCCCACAGGAACCCAGTAAACTGCAGGCTCCAGTGCTGGTGATTCCTTAGAGGAAGAAAGAATGGTGGCAGGGGGGGAGAGGGCAGCAGGACTCTTGTCAGGCCCTGAAAGCAGGAGGGAGGTCCTACCCCAAAACTGGAGTAAGGACTGGGCTGAGAGGTGGCCAGTGGCTGGTGCAGCTGCTCTGAGCAGCTCATCAAGAGTTTGTCTTTGGCCGTGCAGCCGAATGGAAAGAGTCAGTGATGTAGAGCTGGATATCCTCCACAGGGAAGGTTAAAACCTCTGTTCAGTGTAAAGTTGCCATATCTAAGCACTTATGATCATGATATTTATGACTAGTTTATTCCAGGCTGTTAAAGGCAGCAGAAGTTATCCACAGATAAAGGGAATTCGACTCCCTTGACACCTTTTCTCCCTGAAGTGAAGGCATACCTGCCCGGAGCCGGGTGCTCGTGGTGCTGTAACTCATCTGATGGTCCCCTGCCAGAGGCAGTATGGGGGCCAGACACACAGATGCTTGGCATGGCAGGCATGGTGGCTCTGTTTCTCCTGTATGGGAGTTGTGGGCACAGACATAGGAGATGTTGTCTCCCTGCCCCTGACTGATGCTGCTGGGGCCAGGTGGTCCCCAGGCTGCAGGGAGCAATTTGGTTTGACCTCCACCACTGCTGTTGGCTCTGCTCCACATCCAGCTCCTGACACCCACTCCCACCGCTGGGATTGGGACCTTAATTAGGGAGAAATTTCAAGGTAGAGATGAGTGAGTTTATAAAGCTGAGTTTCTCCTGCCTCAGTGACATGAGAAGTCAGAGAAAGGGAATAAAAGGCAAGAATGCAATTCCAGTGCTGCCAAGAGTGTGTCGCAAGTCCTAATGGAAAGTTCTCCTGCTCTTTAAAGCTTGGTCAGATGGCCTAGTTACTGCTTTAAAAGGACCAAGAATCAAACTGCGACGCTGCACTAGAAGCCTTCAAATAAAGCGAGCTGTGTTTCTGCAAGTCCGGTGAGGCAGAGGCAGGTGATTACACAGAGGAGGGCAGGTCTCTCTATCTTGGAGGGAGACCTACCTATTTTTAAACATTAGCTCTAAATCAGCAGCTCACCTCTTTGTCTAACCCAAACCCTCTCTCGCCTTCGGGAGGAGAGATCAAACACCAGCCCTGCTGCTATTGTTTCTCTCCCAGCGAGATGGATGCGGGACTGTAGTCTTCCCACAAAGCTGCATGCTTCAAAGGTATCAAAAGTGCTTATTAAAAGTCCTCGGAAAGTAATTTAATAACATCCCAAAAGGCTGGAAAAATCAGTGCTGGCAGCTCAAAATATAACCTGGCAAAGGAGATGAGCCCCTGTTCAACATGACAGTCTGTGGACAGCTGCACACAGGGCCAGGGTGCTTGGGCACACAGACCTGCTACTTCCCTGCGCTGTGACTGCTCTGGTGCTGTCTGGTCTCCTGTCAGGGACACAGCCAAGTGAGCTGGAGAGTGGGGGACTCTGTGAGGGCTTTGCTGGGCCAGAGATGTCCTCATGTGGTGTGAACAGAGTGCACCTGTCTGCCCCGGCTCTGGTCCCCTTGTTGAGCCGGAGAGCCCTGCACTAACTGTCCCAGAGGCAGGATTTCAGGCTTCCCCCTGGAACATAAAAAGCACTCTGCGGCTTTTCCAGCCATCTCAGCAGCTACTGGAGCAGTAGCTTTGTGCAAGGCTTACCCCGACTGCTGGACTGGAGAGAGCCACCTGCAAAGCGGATGCATGACAGTCCTTACCTGGCGCAGACGGGGATGTCAGCCAGACCTGCAAAGCCACGTAAGAGAGCCGTGTGCTGTGTGAGACAGACCTGCACATCTCTGCAGGGCTGGGCGGCACAAGTGCCCTCCCATGAGTTCATACATGCAGCAGGCACGTGCTCACAGCTGCAGCAGCATGAGGGCTGTGCTCCTCTGTATCCCCCTGAGCCAGTCCCTGCTCCCAGCCTTGGGCAACACACAGGACCCTGGGGCTGCATCCCATCTGAATGGTGGAGGCTCCCGTGGAAAGGGGCAGGGGATGGAAATTAACACTCCAGCCTCCGTCTCATCCTGCCCATTAGCGGGGCTGTTTTACTCCGGATCATTAAATATGTATATCTTATTACACGCCTTGTTACAGTATTGAGCTCTATTGACTGATAATAAATTCCAAGCATCATCCTGGTCATAAATTTATCTGGAGATGATGAAGACTCAATAATCTAGTCATGCAGATAATATGATAGGGCCTTAAAAAAGATCATTACATTATATGCCAAAATTAAAAGTGAAATACACTTTATTAACACTGTTTCCACACTTGGGGCCATTACTTGTTATATCCCCTCTTGCCCTCCCACCTACCTGCATACCCTCCCTCGGGTCAGCCAGAGAAGGTGAGATGAGGCAGAGCTGCCACAGCTCTACCCTACCAGGAACCTGGCAGAAAGGGACAGGGGGGTGGCAGGTGGCATAGACGGGACGTCCCATCTTGACTCCAAAGATGCTGGGTTCTGCCTGGTACAGCATTGCTGCCCTGCCCATTGGGCCATGGCTCCTGAGCATCCAGGTATTTAAACCGCTATCTGGTGGGGCCTGCAGGCCCTGCCTGCAGTCATTGGGACAAAAGACAACCTTGTGTCCCACATTTAGATGGAAAAAACAACTTTCTGCAGCTTCAGGTCTCATGAGAAAGCTGGCCACCCACTGGGGTTAACCCAAGAGCTCCCACCTGGCAGCTTCTCTCCCACAGGATCAGGCAAGCTGCAGAGCCAAGACAGGGGTCCCCACTCATACCTGGCCAACACTGCAGTGTGGCAACAGAGAGGTGTGGAGCAGAAATGGGAATGTGGGTGGAATGGGTGACCCCTCTGGGAGAGGAAGGTGCCCAGCAGGCTCCCAGCACCCCAGTGCCAGTCTCATCGAGCTGTCCCTTGGTGAGATGGTGAGGGCTGGGCAGCTCCTGACCACCCGCCCCAGGGCCTGGAGCTTGGCCCCCTCCTTCTGCTGGCCCTCCAAAGACATTTCTCTCCTTTAATAAGAAGGTCACAGCCATTTAAACTCCTCTGATGAGGGCAGGTGGCTCGTGCCCTCCTGCCTGGCAGGGCTGGCCTGGCCACGCTCCTGCCTGCAGATCAACGGCACACAGCAAGTTTAAAGCATCCCCACCCCAGCCCCCCTTCCTTCGGCCACCTTCCTCTCCAGACACGCAAGGTGACAAGCGCTGGGGGGCCCATGGATCAATGCTGCGACACGGATCAGCTGCCGAGAAAACCAATTGCAGATCAGATGGAAACCGACTTCTTCTTGTATCTGCCCGGCTCTCTCAGGGATGGATTGGCTGGAGAAATCCGATGGTGAGAAGAGACAAAGGGGGAGGTGATGGGGAGAGGAGGAAAGGGCTGATAATGCTCCTGCCGCGGCTCTAATCTGTGACAGCCCGAGGATTTGCTGAAAACCATTATCACACTGCTCTCCCTTCTCTTGTCCCTGATAAAGCCTCGGCTAATCTGTTTGTTGCAGGTATTGAACAATGCATTTAGCGAAACAAGGGGTATGTGTGCCCGCCGAGCACATTTTTTTCCCCTGCACCTCCGGCCTCACTGAGAGGTGAGGGGGGAGCAGGGAGGACAGGGATGGTTTAGGGTGCAGACTTGGTATGGAGTGTGGGCTGAAGTACCATGCCTGGCACAGGGAAACATCTCTGCTGACTGCCCTTGGCGAGTTTTGGAAGCGTTTCTATAGGCACTATGTTCCATCTTTATAACGCAATCGCCGAGGGCGATGAGCGCAGCCGTGGCGATGCTGCAGTGCCGTGACAATCCCAGCAGGAATTCCACCGCAGCCCACCGCACACCCAGCCGCAGTCCCACGGGGCACAGCAGCCGAGATGGGGGACACAGGGAGTTTATACCCCGGGAACAGCTCCCGGGCCACTCATCTGCTGGAGTTTGGCTCGGCTAGTGTCTGCCTGTCCCAGTGCTGACCTCGTCTCTCCCCTTTGTGAGAGGCGCTTTCTCCGGGGAGGAGAGATAATTCAGTGGCTGTGAAAGCCCAGACCCGGGGCTCCCGCAGCCGCCTGTTACAAACAGTTCTAGTGGAACATTAATTATAGTAATTTAGCCGTGGAACACTAACTGCAGCCAGTGCAATAGCATTCAGTACATTAGTGGCTATAACCCACTCCTTAAAAAAGACATTTGGCTACTGACAGCTGATAAAATGAGTTGTGAAGCATAACCAAAGGGGAAAAAAAAATAACCAGAAGTGTGCTGGGAGCAAGCTGTGGGGTGGGGGGCTGGGGGGCAGCACCCCACAGGGTACTGGGGGTCACAAGAGGTGCAGGCAGAGGGGCCGGAGGTGTCGGGGGGCCGCAACAGGCACCCTCCTGCCCGGCACATGGCCCACGGGCCAGCGGGCTCCCCATGCCCCGGGCAGGGCGAGGCGAGGCGGGGGTACGGCTGCGACTCGGCAGTATGTCAAACAGAAGGACATTTCCTTCTATCTCCCAGCCGCCGCCCCAGGGCACAATCCACCTACATTCAATCTTTACTCCACTACACATGTTTCCTTTCCAGCTTCGGATTATTTTTTATCATCAAATTACTGTGGTGATAAGATGGAGTAGATGTGATAGCGAGCAGAGCGTCTGTCCTCCCCTCTCTCCTCCGACCCCCGCAGCATCCCTCCTTCCTCCACCACTCCCAGCCTCCCGCCCTGAGCAGGCAGGGTGGTATCCAAATGTCAGGGGGTGAGGAGAGACCCTCTCTGCAGCCGGATTCACTGGCTGGGACCAACCCGTGGCTGACAGTGAATGCCTGGGTGGAGCCAGGCTGCAGGTGGCCATCAAGCTGTCTGGGAAAACTTGCAGGTGCCCTGTCGTGGTGTGGGACCCCGCCAGCAGCCAGAGCCCAGCATCCGCTCCCCACTGCTCTGCCGCAGCACCCTGGCTCCCTCAGAGCACCCAGTGCCCCAGCCTGGCACCAGAGGCGTGACAGCACAGTGACACCGCTGAGGCAGCAGGGACATAGGGAGCCCTGCTGCAGGGGTGGCCATGAAAAGTACAGCCATGCTGTTACCAGCCCGAGAAGCGCTGCGAGTCCCTGCTGTGATGAATCCTCCCCTTCTCCTTGTTTACTCCAGTCTGCAACAAATGAGTCCCTGTCTGTCCAGGGATAGCTCATCTGGAGGAATGCTCTTTCAGACCTCTCCCTCTAATCCCTATTAATTTAAATAATGCTTGCCCACTCTTCTCAAACTATTTATTATTTATCAGGTTTGTTTATTTGTAGCTAACAGGTAGCGCTCAGCATGCGTCCCCGGCACAGGGACAGGGGCTGTTCATCACACTGGCTCCCCCGCCATCCACCATCCGTCAATTACTCCTGCTTCCTTTAATTAGTAATGAGGACTAATATCTCTGCCTGGGATGGTGGCTGAAGCGGAACTTCCCTCCGGTGGCATCCAAGCAGCACAAGGGAGGGGATGAAAAATAAATAACTGCACCAGGCTGTGGCTGCTGCTCCTGACTGAGTAGGGGTGCTCGCCAAACCCACACACCCCTTCACAGGGAGGATCTGGTTCCCTGTACACCAGAGGCTCTTGCCCAGCAGGGCAGGGGAGGTGATGCCTGCCAGATGCCGATCCACGGGTGCCCTTTCCTGCACATCACGGCCATCCCAAACCACAAGGGATCCCCTGCTGAGACCCAGATGCTGAACTCTGCATGGGTATCAGCAAGGGGAAGCCTAAATTAAATGCCCATTAGAACCTCTGGCCTTGTCTGGCAGGCCCGCGGAGCTCTGTATCAGAACATGCCATCCAGAGGCAGCCTAATAGCGAAGGCAGCACATGATATAAATGGAGCCCCTTTGATTTATTGACTGGGAGAAGTTTTTACACGATAGCCCATTAAGACGGACGGCTCTGTTTACAGCCAGGCCATCTAGCTATAGGGACCCTGCACTGGATGGTGTGTTTTGCTATTGCTCTTCAGGCAGACATCTCATTAAGGGGAACAGCATATGGAGCTCTTTGGATCTATACTTCACGAGTCCTGAGGGAGGCTTTTACCATTTTTAATAAGCGGGCAAGGTTAGCAAACCTGCAACGCAGTGACCTCCCCTCCCTGTGCGATGGATCTCCCTGAAACACAGAGAGCTGGACTCACCGGGTGCATGTGGGACTCCATAAATCACCTTCCCACTGCTGGCCAGGGAAACCAGCTGGGGGGGATAGCAATGGGGGTATGGAGAAGGCAACACCACAGCCAAAATGGATGGCAGCCATGCATGGCTCACCCAAACACACTGGGGGCAGGCATCTCGGTAGGCAGTGGTGTGGAGTGTGCCCCTGCCCACTGTGCTGGTCAGGTGATGGACATCATGTGGGTGACTCAGCTGGCAAAGGTGCTTTAAGGAGAGAGCATTAACATGATAGCCCACAGTGAAAGAAACAAAACCCCCAGCTGGATGTTGAGGGGGGATTATTCCATATTCAGTAACATGGTTGTGTAGGAGAACAAGTAATCTCTGACAAAGACCTCTGGCTCTTCTCCGATCCGATAAAGCCTTGCAGCCTACAGACAAGCTGGTCCCTGCAGGGACTGCCATGGATGAATGCCATGGGCTGGAGCTGCTAAGGCGGGAGGACAATCAGGAAGGCAGGCACGTGGGGTGAGCCACCATGGGATATGGTGGACATGCTGCAAACAGCTCACCCAGAACACTTTTCCAAAGCACAAGGGCTTGTGCAAGGTCTGGGTGTTACTGCTCAGGCACCTCTTATACCCCCAGGGATAGCAGCATGGACACATGGCCACATGGCAGTGGTAACACAAGCTAATGTCAAAGCTCCCACCATATCCTCCTGGCCTGGGTACACAGTACACAGCTGTGTGCCCACTCACTCCCCAACAACAGCTATCTGGCTCTTGCCATCAGCAAGATGTCAAACCCCTGTTTTCCACTCTTGTAGTACCAGCTGAGCACTATAATCATCACCAATCATTGGCATTTAACTTAGACATCTAAAATTTGCACCATGGAAGAACTATCAGAAAAGCCGGGAACTGAGAATGTCATTGTTTCCTTTTGAGAAGTCTGCTTAACTCTCATTGCGAAAGAGGAAAGGCAAAGAAGGACAAACAGACAGACGTGGTGGCATATTTCAGCTGCTTTCCAACAATTCTCTCACAAACAATCTGAGCATCTTTGAAATGAAATTTTGTAGGTGATTAGCTCACAATGTGAACTTAATTGCTTTTGGTATTTAAAAAAACCCACTAAATTAAATGGCCGAGATATTGAGGCTTAAGCAATGGCTGCTTCTAATGCACAGTAACTACCAGCCTCATTAGAGGAACACCATATCCACTGGCAGAATGCACAGACCCATGTAACGTGACCGGTACGGATTGAACGCTCCCTCCCTGCTCACACTCTGTGGGTGAGAGCATCTTCAACAGCAGTGAGAGGATGGCTCAGAGCAAGGCTGGCATGGAGCAGCAGCATGCCAAGCTCCTGGTTCACCAAACAATCCTTGCGGGACAAGACAAGGAAGACCGTGTCTGGAAGCCAAAGGAGTATGGGGCTCCTTTAGCTTGACAAGAGAAGCAGCTGGAGTGGCATACTGCCACACTGCAGGACATATGAGTCCTGCTCTTCCAGGACATGAAGGTGATCTCCACCAATCCACTTTGATTCCTGCTCCTTGGGGATCCCACAGCGCTTGCACTGCTCACACTCAGAGCACAGCAGATGCACAGATCCCACATGTGACTATGAAGTGATGGGAGCTTGTTTGGTACCATTTATCCTCACAGACAGTCCCAAAGCCAGTACCTTGCACCACTTTTTGACAGCGCTGTGCAAAGGAGCTCTCCTTCACTACAGGACCGGCGGCATTGCCCTGCTTTGCATTTAGTGCCACAACACAGCAGTGCTTTCACCTTACTTTACTTGTTTGTTTAAATTATTTACACTCTTAGATGCAAGATTGCTCTCCAAAAGGAGCATCCTTTTGGCTGCTGCAGCTTTAAAATGACTTGCATCTATCACTCAATCGCTTTCAGGTCAAACACACGCTCCCGACTTAATGACCACATTTCCGCAGCAACAAATCTGTCACCGCTGTTTGTTTAAAGCCAACAATCTGTAGGAGCACTGTGTGCAAGGATTGAATTAACTCAGCATCCGAATGACTGTGGTGCCAGATCATTCAAATTGCACCTTTCCTGATATCTTCCAGCAATGTTAATTAATGTTCCTTGGGTGATGTGCGACATGCTGCAGTGCACAGGGTTGCTGGAAAGAGCAAAGCTCGATACCTGTAGGCCTAGAGACACGGGAGCTGTGTTCATGGCTGCCCCGACCCTAGGAGCACATGTGGGATGTGTGTTGGGAACAAGGAGGGGCTAGTGGCTTCCCCTTGCTCTTATGTGACTACCCTGATTTTCCCCAAAGTTTAGTGATTCAGCTGAGACATTCCATGCTAGATGTTTGACTCACACTGAATTCTTTTCCCAGGAAATTCCAGCCTGAACCATTAATACATTGCCATCAACAAGAATGACAAGAATGTCATTACTTCCCTTAAATTCCAGTTACTTGCCAGTGCAAGGTTTTTCGTATGTGCCCTGATGTTTCAGAACAAAGCCTTGAAGTCTGTTGGGAAGGTGATTTTGGGAACCCGGAATGTTTTGGATTTCCCATCAGAATCAAGCCAACTTTGGGCAAAGACAGCTGTGTGTGGCCCTGGGCAGCTGCACGTGCGCTGACACTCATTCCAGTGCTAGCCCCCTGCTCCCAGCTGCTGCAACCCACCTGGCACCCACTCCAGACACCTGCGTGGGAAGTGGGGACCCAGCTCTTCGGGTGCTTGATGACTTCCCCAGGAAGTGTGAGGGAGGAAACTGCTTCATTGAAACACTTGGAGCAACAAGAGCTGGAGTCAAGGGACAGAGAAGCAGGAGGAAACAGTGATGTGGAGTTAGTGGGGCTGGTGGTGGGAGCAGCTGAGATGATACCAGGACATGGGGGAAGGGACTGGGACAAGGAAACAAGGACAAAGAGCGGGGATGTGTATGGAGGGGCAGATTGAGCTTGGCAAGATGTGCAGAGAAGGAAGGAGGGAGTGGGATTCAATCCAACACCAAACGCTGAGGTCTCCTGCTACCATCCAGAGCTTCCAGCTACTCCAGCCCTTGCCCACCAGCAAGTCCTTGGCACCAAGTTCCCATCCCAAGTCCCTGGCCATGCTGCCTCTTTTGTCTGGGGCATTCACATCTCCACGGACCAGAACTGGGGTCCAGTGAGGGGTCCTAACCTGGAGAGCTGGAGCCCTCCCCCAGCCTCCACCTGGCTTGCTGCAGTTAATTGGGCCACTGCTCTAATCTCTACCTGCCATTGATTTAAATTCAGCTCCAGTTTTCTTCTTTGACCTTCTCTCCTCCAGACCCTGCTCGCAAACAGAACACAAATCCTCAAACATTCTCTTCATTTTTCCCTGCAATATTCTAGCATGCCCTAGTCCCAGGGCGAGGAAGGTGATAACCGATGCCTGTTTGAGCCTAGACACTCATGCACAAGGATGGACACACAGCTGCCTGCAGAGACCTTCTCCAGAGCACATTCACCCCAGCTCCAGCACAGAAATTGAAGTGGTGATGCTCTGATACCATCCAAATGGCAAGAGAAAAGCATGATAAGGGGACTTCCAGATGGTTTCCTGGAAAGGACAGCTGCCTTTTTTCTAGGAGACGGTGAATCCAAGGTGGGCATGTGGGAGTGCTCCTGACTGTGCCCAACTCTCAGGTGCTGGTTTTGTATCCAGCACCCATCCCATTGGAGGGGATCTTCTGCTCACCTGAAAACTGATCCCTCTGTGCCAAGCCCCAGCCCCCTGTGGGCAGGGATGCTCCAAAGGCACGTGTAAGGAGATGAGCCAGCCATGACTAGGGGAAGATCTCTCCTATGCTGTGTCTCTGGGGCCATGGATCAGGCACAGAGACCAGGAGCACCTGCTCCCAGCTCCATTAAGCCCCTGGTGCTCTGTGCCGTGATCTGGAAGGGGAGCCAGCCACTCAGAATCAGTTAAAATCATATTACAGTGTGCTGGTGCAGACAAGCAGGGGAGGTGAGGGTCCAAGACAGTGCCTTGGAGATGTCCCTCATAGAGAGACACTGCCAGCACCATGAGGAATGGGGGAGGACCTGTCAGGGAGGTTCAGGATGCGAAAAGCATCATCCCTTAATGCCCACACCTTCCTGGCCCCAAAACGAGTGGGAAACCTTTGTCAAAGCTCCTTTCTCAAGAAATCCTGGATGCCAAATTTCAGCTCCTGGGGTCCTTCTTTGCCTGGCAACAATTCACTATGTAAGAGGCTGGATATTTATAATTATGCTCAAAGTGGCCACTTTGAAAATCTATATGTCTCTAGGCTCCCTGTACATCATAATGTCAAGTCTGTGAATGGAGGCATCCATCAGAGGCCTCACATCACAGACCTCGGAGCTGTGATAAACACTTGGGAAATGCTCGCTGAACCCCGTGTCCCACTGCTGCCTTCTGGGCAAGAGACTTGGTCTTTGGGGGGTGCCTCCATGGTGACTCCTCCAGGAGGGATGCCACTGGGTGTTCCTGAGTCACTGCTCCCAGACGGGGATGGGAGCAAGGTCTCAGTTCCTCTAACCCAAAGTCTTTCCTTCTGACCCTTGCTGTCCTCCAGGAATGGGGGTTTTCCTTCAGGTGGGACCATCCAAGCCATTACCCCATTTCCACACTGTGGGCACACTGTCTGCAAAAAGGCAGCTTCCAACTCTCTGTATCTGGGAAAGCCCCAGTGTTGAGAATGTGGTGAGCTACAGGAACAAGATACACCCTTCCAACGCCAGCTCCAGTCCCGGTCATCAGATCCCCATCTCTCGGCCCCATCAATCCCAGGATGTCCTAAGCCTGACTGAGAAAGACTAGGTCAGTGACAAAGGCAGGGCTCAGTCCCCATTCCCAGGAGGGAAAACGATGCAGGAAGCTGAACTCTCTTCTCCGGTACAGCAAGCATTAGGGTTGACCCCAATGTCACACTCCAGGCCTGCTGCCCCACCATGCCCACAGGGAGTTTCTACAGCATCTTTCCCAGTGTGAGGACACAAGGCCCCTCTTTGAGCCACCTCCTTGAGAAGTGGGGCCAGTGCCCTGCTCCAAGATGCCCACTGGAGAACAGGAATGCGCCTCTCTGCTGACAGCATGGTGAGAGGACACACAACCTTTGCTGATGCTTTGCCCAGGCTGTTCTTAAAAATTTATTACTCTGTTGCAACATGAAAAATAAGACAGAGAAGTAATCATTAGTATAACTATAACTCCCCGTGCAATAGTCCCACTTGTAAATTGAGATTTATGATTGCAGCTGCCGATATTTTAGAGGCCGGAGCAGGCAGCGGTGGCAGCACAGCCCAGCTACGCGCTGCCCCGCCGCAGTTACAGTTTATCACAATCTGCAGAGATTATTGCAATGAATAATACACAACAGGCTGGCAGTGAAGAACTATTCCCGATCAAATGCTTCTGTAAACAACTGAATAAATAATATTGCTCAGCCCCTCTTTAGAGCCCTCAGAGGCCTAGGGAAATCTCTCATTACTCAGCAAGAGAGGCAGTAGGGGGTTTGGAGATGCCATGAGGAAGGGATGCAATGACTCTGGGCAGGCACTGGACATCCCAGGTTATGGGCACTTGTCAAGCAGACAACTCACTCTCTCATTTTCTGTCAGAAAAGGAGGCTGAGACACTAAAGAGACCTGCTCATGGTCCCATGGTTCCACATGTCGCCATTAGTAACTTGCTCGGACAGACTAACGCATGCAAGCTCAGAGAGGTATTGCTGTCCTCTCTTCTGCTTGGCAAGGCTTGTGTTCACTTCTGATACTGAGTTGGCAGCAGGTAAAGAGCAGGTTGTGGGGCAGCCCGGCCCGCAGGCAGCTGAACCCCATCCGCAGCAGGGATGGGACATTTGGGACCGAGCCCACTGGCAGCGGGGCCCCATGCGCTCCCTGAAATGTCACTAAGTAATGCAACGTGATCAGGGTTGTGTGCTAACAGCTGCAGAAAGGGCATTTCTCACACAGCTTGAAAGGATAAAGTTCAGCTCCACGATGCCCCAGGTTTCCCCACCACAGTGAGTGCTGGCTCAGTTGCCACACTGTGCTGCCACAGGTATCGGCAGAAACCCTCACCCAGAAGGGGAGCAGGGAGGACTCATCCCTTCCCTAGCACCCATCATGCAGAGGTGCTTTATTTACTCTCCAAACGTCTACACTCAAAATACAGTCAGTACAGGAGGAGGGACTTGAAGGGAGCTAATGAAGAGCTATAATCCTGCTTGTGCTATAAACCAGCCCTGCAGCAGCGCTCCGATGTTTCAGATCCTTCATACCATGCT
The DNA here is from genome assembly GCA_013390045.1 of Picathartes gymnocephalus. Taxonomy (NCBI): domain Eukaryota; kingdom Metazoa; phylum Chordata; class Aves; order Passeriformes; family Picathartidae; genus Picathartes; species Picathartes gymnocephalus. The sequence continues at coordinate 325,035 of WEKY01022432.1, read as the reverse complement.
TTTCACATGGGATGGGTGCCCATGTGCCTCTTCCCAGACACCTGCAGGTAGGGAACATCCCTCTGCATCTGTGTCCTGCCTGCTCCAGGACCAGACTCTCACGTGTGTCCTCCCTACAGGCTCTACCCACAGCTGGGTCCTGGGCAAAGGCAAGAGAAGAAAAGCAGGAAAGTTTGCATCCCCACATCCACTACTCTACAGTGCCTATATGTGCAGCAATCAGCTCCAATTAATCCCCCCTCAGCTTGGCCCGCCCGCTTCATTACCTCCCCTTGATGAGAACCATCAGTGGGGCCTGTAGGATTTTGCTAATTAGCCTCACTTCGTTTATCATTTCCATTTTCTCCCAGAGACGCTTGGCTTGCTGGGCGACAGCTTCATCTCCTGCTGAAACAATGCGGCCCCTTCTGTGCCTGTCTCACTTAGCGCTGTCACCGCAGCCATTATGAAATTGGGGTTTCATTTACACACTAATTAAACATTACAGCTTGTTCACAATTACAACATGGGGATGAGGAGGTAACTAATTACTTAAGAAATGAGCTAACATTTATCTCTGATTCTTTCCCCCCCAGCCCACCACCCTCCTCTCCAATCAAGATTAGAAATTGTTGTTGGATGGCAGCAGCCCAGCAGGCCCCTGCTCACCTCTGCATGTGCCTTGTCCCTGTTAGGGGGCTGTACGGAGACCCTGGCCCCAGGACAATGCATCAGCCCCTAATTGCAGCTGGGATTATGGGGGGCTGTGACAGTGGTGTGTGGCACTGTGCCAAATGGGCTGCACAGGGATGAACTGTGACACCAGGGATGCCTCTGTCCCACCTAGATCTGCCCAGCAATGAGGTGTCCCTGGGACAGCCCAGCAACAGTGGTGATAGAGACTGAGGTGTTCTCTGGGCATCACCTTCCAGGCTCTTGCCCATTGGGTGAAGGCCTGGCTCTGCACAGAGGCCGGGGATGCCAGCACACCCTCCATGTCTCTGCTGATGGGCAACTCATCCTGAAAAGACATTTTCTTCAGGGAGGAATTAACATTTAAAACTGAGAACCATTAGAGTAAATAAACCAGGCTGTCACTCAGATCAAAAGGCAATGCAAAGTGTGGGCTTGGGACAAAACGGGCCCTGGGGAGCAGGCAAGAAGAGAAAGGGGCAGGCACCCCTTCGTTCATCCTTAAGGATGGAGTGGATGAGATGGGCAGGCCAGCACCTCGTGTTCAGCCCAGCAGGACTGGGTGCTGTTGCTGAGAGAGAAACAGCCTCCTTCCATGGGCAGCACAGGACTGCCATGTGCTGTTGTTGCAGGCCAGCAGTCCCTTTGCTCCTCACCTCCCTGCAGTGCATGTAAGTGTCAGAGGCTGTGTGCAGTGACCAGAGAGCTACACATGGGTTAGAGGACAGTGGAGATGGGTGACAGTGACCAGGATCATCTTGAGATGGATGCATGGCTCCCTGCAAGGCAGCTAGCCAGCTGATGGGAGACAGGCTGGAGAGGCCAGAGATGCTGCTGCAGTGCCTGGACACTGCTGCAGGCTCTGGAAAAAGGATCCACAGCTTTCGAAACACAAAAGGCTCTCCCCACAAACAGCCCCAAGCACTGGAAATGCTTTCAGAAAAAAACATCTGGTTCAGCACCAGACAATTAAGGTTCTTTTGCAACTCTTAACCCATGATTTTGAGACAAAGAATTTGGTGCTGGCATAATTTGAACTGCTAATTGCTTTCCTGATCCGTAGTCAGTGAACTGAGCAGAAGTGGACACAAAAAAAATCACATTCCCTGTCTGGGTGAAAATTCAGAGCTGCTCTCCAGGGGGAAAGGGATGCGCTCTTCTTTCCTCTGAGAAGCTTAAAAAATAATGATCAGGAAACAGTTAAGCAAAAGGGGGGTGAACTGGTGGTTTAAAAAAAAGAAAACTCACACCACTTTATAATAATAGAAACAACTCATTCCCATAGTTTTTATCCTTCCTGTCTTTAGCTCACAAAAAAAAAAAAAAGGAAAAAAAAGGAAAAAAAAGGGAAAAAAAGGGAAAAAAAAAAAAAGAAACCCTGAGCTAAACTACTGACACTGGCTGGGAGCTTAGAACTGCCGCATCAAACAGAGCCCTTGAATCTCCTGAACATAATTGTGCTGCCCTCTAACCTCAACCTTCAATCAGTGCAGTGTAACTATCTCATTTTAGCCTACAGGACACACCCCTCTGCTAACTAGCAGCCATATTCTTCTCATTAGGAGACTGCTCTGGATGGGAGCACGGAGGCAAAGCTGGCGTCTCTCCTTTTCTCTCCCTCTCTGCCTCTCTCGGCTGTTATGTATATACTTTTGGAGGGGGAGAGCATGAACAGGGGGCTTTGTGGGTGCTGGAGATGACCCATCTGCCAAGCCCTAAGACTCCTGGGCATGCACATAGAGCCGAATCAGTGGTTCTTGGCTGAAAGCACACAGCATGGGAGAGGGGACCTGGCCCTGACACCCCCAGCACTGGGCAGTTGGCAGCTAAGGGCTGGAGCAGGCTTCTTGGCAAGCTGGTGCTACTGTGCCCTCCTTAGGGCAAAGGGCTGGGGGTCCTGCTGTCTGCAGGCTCACCCCATCCACAGAATCCCTGGGGAAAGGTTCCTGAGGTGGCAGTGCCAGGGAACAGGTCCCCTTCCCTCTGGGGCCTGGCTGATAGGTGGCAGCAGGCAGGGAGATGCATGCCTTGGGAAGCTAAGGCAATCAGCAGCACCAGGGCCATGCCTGCTGCTGAGGAAGGCAGGAGACAAGGGGCGATCCAGGGTTGGTGCTCTGCGAATAGGGCCCAGGCTGGGAGAAGCTGCTTGGGCTCTCCTGCATTAGAAGAATGCACCTTCCAAGCTGGAGCAGGATTGCTCAGGACTTTGGGGAACAGATGGAAACACTGTCATCCCAGTGCAGCCCACTGCGGGTCTCTCCTGCAGAATCGGGAACAAGCCAGAATTTGGGTGATTAATGGCACAGCTGGGTTCAACCTGTGCAGTGGCAGCTGTGCCTTTGGGAAGAGCCTCATGCTATGGAGGATATGAGCAGATCCCCTCTGATCCCACTGCAGACCCATGAAAAGAGCAAGGCCACACTGGGAAAGGGCAACAGTTTGGCTGGTGCAGCTCTCCCCTCTGGCCAGTGTCCTTTGCCCTGAGATTTCAAAATGTTAGCAACTTGGGAGTGAGGGAATTACACTGATATGTGTAAGGACAGGGGAAAACACAGCACTGGACAGAATTCTGATGTGTCAATGCCCATCTTCCCCCCCAGCAGCATCTTCCCCATCCAGGCCTTGTCCCTAGATCCTCTGCTGAGCTATACCAGCTATTAACACACTCTGAGTTCGTTATCTTAAACAGGCCACTCAGGACATGGGGCCACGATCCTCAAACCAATTAATGTGATCCTTTGATTTCAGGGGAGAATGAGGAGGGGACTGTCAGCACCACAGCGAAGCAGGAGTTACGGGTCAGAGCCTAACAGCACAGAGGTGCCCCTTAGCTCTTCTCAAGAGGCAGGGGTGGCGGGCAGCTGCCAGACCTGGCTTCTGTCAGAGCCCTTCTCTGCATCCTCAGCCCTGGCCTGGTGCTACCACATCCCAGTCTCAGAGGAGACCAAAGAAAAGCAGCATCATGGCACTTAATGGGGGTCCAGATGCTAAAAAAGCCACTGCTGCCCTGCACCTGGGTCAGGGCTGCCAAGAGGAAAGCAGTGGTGGTACCACATCTCAGTGCTCATCCCAGCACAGCAGCACATGGCACAGAGGGGGCCTCCCTTTCTCATGGTGGGGCCAGTCACAGTGCTAGCAGTGCTCAGGCTTAAGGCTCCAGGCACCCTGGAGTGCCAGGGGCAGTATCATCCTGCAGCCCCCAAAACTTTCGTCTTTCTTTCCTTGCTTAGCTGTTTTTTAAAGCAGAAGTTATCTTAGCGAAGTCTTTTGGGGGAGGTGGAAAGAGAGTAGGAAGTCAAAGAGAATCGTCTTGCTAGTCAAAGCCTTTAACAACTATTTTTAATATCAGGCAGAGGAGCAGGATTTTGAAATGAAACAGACAGTGCCTCTTTGATGGGCGAACTACAGATCTTGAAACAAGATCCATTCCCTCCTCCTTCACTAACTAACAGCCATATTTCTCTCATTAAAGACAATCTGGCCGTATTTTCAAACTTCTTAACAAGGCGATCACCGTAATTTGAGATTTCTATTATCCATGCTCCTATTACAACAGTCTTTTAAACAGCCAGCTTTTTTTTTTTTTTTTTTGCTTTCTTTTCCTGACTTTGTCTCTCCCCTCAAACTGCCATTAGTGGTAATGACGTGCAGGAAATGAGCGCCAAGAGCCACCTTTTTTTTCCCCCTTCTTTTTGGTACTAGGTTGCGTGGGGGGAGCAATAAGGAATAAAATAAAAAGCAAAATGAAGTTTGGTTATCTCTTATCTGGAGTTTGGCTTTTAATCCACCTAGGAGCCCAAAGGAAGCCAATGCAGTACCTTATCTCCCCCGTCGATCATGGACCCCCCTCCCCAAACAGCCCCATCTCTCTCCCCTTCCCAAAGGCGCCTGGTCCTGGCCCCCTCCATGCCCCATTAGTCCTTTACTGGGCTCTGCCAGATGGATGCAATTTGCATAATATCACCAGTGGAGGCTGGCAGATCAACTGGGGTCAGGCTCTGACATCTCCAGCACAGTCTATCTCCAAGTGCTAATTTGGACTGCATTGATCTCTCTTTCTGATTTCTTTGTCATTTACGTCTGCCACGGTTTGACAGGAGATACAGAGACAGACAAGAGGGGAAAAGAAGAAGGGGGGGGAAGAAGAGGAGAGAAACAAAGATTGTAGTTACAGATGTCTTTAAGGGAAAAAACAGATTAATCCAAGGACTCCTCTGAGGGTCGCAGCTTTGAAACATCCTAATTATCCTATTCTTATGAATTCCTGTACAGACTTCGAGGGGGGTCTTATCAGGGAACTCAGGGGAATGAAAACTTGTTAAATTGTGGTGGAGTCTCTCTGGCTGACTGCTACCCCCTGCCCTCCTGCACCTTGCCCTTGGTTCTCATTAGGTGAAGCGGGGCAGCTCTAAACCTGGTGTTCCTTGCTGATACAGCCTTTCCTCTGCACCTCTGCCATCACTGTCCTTAAAGGCAGATTCTCACTAAAACTCGGGTAGGGGTCTCTCCTCCTCGCAAAGGGGGACCACAGTGCTCACCAGCCCTGTGCATTCTAGGGAGGACAGAGAGGGGACAACACAGATGCCCAAACTCTGGAGAGAAGGGCTAACCTGAGAGGGACAACAGAATCCCTGTGATCCCCCTGGATGCAGGCAAGTGAAGGCAGATTTGAGGACACTGCTGTTGCAGGACAGTAGGACATTAGAAGGCATCTTCCATCAGAATCCAGTGCGGAGCAGGGCAGGCAATCTGTGCCCTTAATTGAGATGTTTATGTTCATTAACAGGAAACTCTTCCTCTCCTCATAGGTAAGGGAAGATGTGCTACCATTTAGCCTTGTCTAGGACATATTGCAGAGACACCAAGGCACCAAAAGAATCTACAGGAAATCAAAATGTCACTTGGTGTTTTACGTTGCTACTTTCTACAGAAAAAGCTCTGTGGAAAGTTAATGATCTTCCAAGGCTTCTCACCTAACACATCTCACTGTGTCAGAGGGAGCATCAAGGTGCTTGGGAAGTGCTGTCTGTTCGAGGGGCAGGAGAACAAGTGCTAGCAAAGATGTTCTACCTGTCCAGCACAACATTGGACAGGGCTCAGGCAGTACAAGGGTTGTTCCAGTAGTGTGTGAGGGGGATATTTTGCCACAGAAAAAGACTGGACAAATAGCCAAGAGTGTGATGGGTCCAAGGCAGTGCAAGGGTCTCTACAGCACTGATCAGATCTGCACACTCCTGGTTTTGGGACTGGCTGATCACTAGAACAGAGCAGACATAATACAAATATAATACAAACCATTAGCCTCTTCCTGTGCTCCGAGTACAACAGTTGAGAGGGATATGAAAAATATCTTTAAAAGGTTTCTCATCTGTCACTGGGGACAGAAATTGGGCCAACTGTCAGACTGAGGATCACAGCTGGCATGGGTAGAAGGGATGAAGGGAAGGACAGCAAATCTTCTTGCCAAGGGAGACAGTCCCTATTGCTAGTCCTAAAGCCAGAAGCCAGAGGAAGAAGGTAGAGCCACTGCTGTGCCAAAGCGCAGTTCCAAGATGATGGCAATGCCATCCTGCTGGGGATCAGCCAGATCTGAGGCTTGAGACAGACTTGCCCCGGTCTGCAGCTGGGCCTCCCAGGCACTGCAGCACAGCAAACAATCCAGAAATCCCTCTTAAATCTTCAGTCTAACCCTGGTGCTGCAAGCAACTGCTTCCAGCCAGAAGAGAGGGACTTGAGCCTACTTTCCACAGATCCCCAGGAAGCAGGCACTGCCACTGCCTGCCTGGGGGCTGGGAGAAGCACATGGAAGCACCCTGACTTTTCTCAGGCAGCTGAAGTCTGCAGCTCCCTCCAAAGGCTGCTCTCCGGGGACCTCAAGCCCTCAGCCAAGGGCAAGGTGTGACAAACGCATCACACCCCTGTCAGGCAGTGGGGTCAGATGGGCACACGACCAACTTTTGGCAGGGCAGGATGGAGGGGTGAGTGCAGTCAACACAAACACTCAATCATCCTTCCTTTCTTTCTTCTGTGCCTCCTTTGTTAACTGCAGGAAACAGCTGAAAGACCTTGAGTTTCCCATTGTAGCATGTATGGGAACAGAGCTGCAGTGATCAGAACATACCCCCTGCTGCTCCAGGGGAAAAAGGGAGAGCAGAATCCTTTCTAAAAAGGGTTTACGATTAGAAGAGTGTTCTGTCACTCTGGCGTGCAGTAATCCACTGCGCCACCAAGTCCCTTCAGAGAGATGTCGAAAACTTAAATGACTGAAAGCAAAAGAGCCCCGGCTCAGGTTCCCAGGCAGCCAGACATCCTAATTATCTTTAGATCCACTCCCACATGGAGGGGAGAGAGCACACAAGAGTAAAAAAAAATTTAAAAAAAAAAGGGAAAGAAAAGAAAGAGGAAAAAAAAAGACTGTCACATTGCCTTTTTCGTTTTTTAAAAGCTTGTCTCTGCTCACTGCTTTTCCAGCTGTGACACCTCTCACGGTAGTTAATTAGAATCATGTCACCGCGTTAATGTGCTCTGACTGGACTCTGACAGTTGCTCGTCCTCTAACCGGCTGCCCCGGCTGGCCCTCCCTCCCCACTGCTCCTCCGGGATTTGGGGCCTGGTGCGCACAGCAGAACCCCTCACCACCTGCCAGCCACACTGTCCCTGTGCCCACGGCCCAATGGGTACCCCGGAGTGGCTGTGCCAGCCCCCGCACCCTGCCGGGGTGCCGGGAGACGCCGCCTGGCTGTGACGCCCGGCACGCAGCCGCTCCACCTGTTCTGGATCCGCCTGACCTTTATGAGCGCTAATTCAAAATGACACTGCTCATTTGGTGACATTTCTGTTGATTTTTACTTAAGTCTCTTTTAATTATTTAATTCAGAGTCCTTCCCCTTCTGCCTTGAGCTGGAGCCACTGTGTGTGGGGCAGTGCCTCAGGCAACCCCGTGTCCCGTTCTGCAGGAGTGAACCCCGTTCTCAGCCCTCCCTCTCAAGATCCCTCAGTAGAAGGATGGTGCCGTGCAAGTGCCACCTCTGCTGAGAGACGAAGAGCTCAAAAAGAATGGGGTATACCTGCTCTGGGGGAGCACAGGGTTCTCTGGGGCTTCTCCCACACCCTGGGAAGGACTGGGAGGGTGGGACAGACTCTGCCACATGGAGTGGGATGAAAAGCGGTCAAAAACATGAAGGGAAGTTTCACAAAGTGCTGTCCACCTCCTTGTTTCCCCTGCCCTGATGCAGGGGAGGCAGGTGGGCACCAAGGATGACCAAGGATCCCACAGATGCTGAGAAAGGCAGGAAAAGCACGAAAGGAAAAGAGGGAAGAGTGAGAGCAGGCTGAAATAAACCTCCAGCACCTTGCAGGGTGAGGCACAGCCTCATCAGCCCCCGCCATGCTCCAGGGGGAGAGCTGGCGCGGACTGCCCAAGGCCCCCATTACGGCGGGTGGCCCGTCACCTGGCACCGCACTGAGTGAGCGTGGCCCTCCCCGCCCTCTCCTCCCGTGTCAGCGCGGGGAGCAGCCCAGCACCACCGGGACTGAGCGGGAGGAGCAGCGGAGAGAGGGACGGCTCCGCCGGGCAGGAGGCACCCTGGCAGGCGCTGCCCCGGCTCCCCGCGGCGGTGGCAGCCCGAAGTAGTTAATTAGAATCGTGTCACTAAGTAAATGCGCTCTGACTGGACTCTGACAGACGCTCACCTATGACACTGGGGGCCAGGAGACAATCCACATCAAACTAGTGCAGTGTGACCCTTTTAACACAAAGAGTAAACTCACTGCACATCGAGTTGAAGCTCATTAAAACTGTCTACTCTGCGAGCATCCCATTAACCTCACTGTTAAAAACACGCAATTCCTCTTCTTCTTTCCGAGGCCTAATTAATGCTCTGGATCAGGAACAATATCACACACTAACCTTCCGAGATTTCCAATCACTAAATGAAAAGGGAGAGATGGAGCCGGGAAGGCACGGTGCCTTGCTGGGTCGCTCACTGCAGGGGCTGCTGACCTGCCCAGGCAGGTGGGGCTTTTCTGTTTGGTATGGGCAGAGATCCCCTCACAGAGGGAGCACGGCACCAGCCCGGCCAGGGGAACGGCAGAAAAGGGAAGATGGTGAAGCCATCTGCACAGAGGCTCGGAGCTCACAGGATTATGCCAGCTGGTGTAAAACAGCCCAGTGAGGGCACTATGTCAAGACAGGTGCTACTATGGGCCCAAATCTCCTGGTCACCTGGGATGGGTACTGAGGGTTCACTAGCAAGAGAAACAGCAGCCTAATTACTGTCTTTCCCCTAAAAAGAAAAAAAACCCAAAAAAACCAAACCCCAAACCAGAGATTTATAACTAAATCTAAAATCACAATAATGTGTGTGCTAAAACCTAAACTTCAAAGATTCAATTACATTCAATTAGATTCAAAAAAGATCAGTAGCAAGAAGTAATGTCATGTTTTAAAGACAGTCAATACACTAGAGAGGGAAGCAGAGCTGACAAATGAGAAAAAACTTTGCCAGCAGGAGCTGCTACTTTTGTAGTTTTGGAAATTTTTTGCTGGTTTTGGTGTATTTTCAGTTCAAGAACTAGCTTGTTCAGAAAACAACAAAGGACTGAAAATAAAAAAGGTTTGTCTTTTATTTTTCCATAATCAGTGAAGACAAACAAACCAACCAACTAAGGTGAGAGAGGATTATATGTACTCATTCTCATACCTTGAAGAGCTGGTTTCCAGAAACACTCCTCTACCTCACTGATCAATTCTTGCTTTAGTTTCATGTACCAGGTTTATTTTACCTAAAAAGTATTCTGAAATTTACTTCTCCTTCCATAGTGAATATATGCAAGGTAAAGAGGATTTTCCTAATAAAATCAATTCAAACTACCGCTGGGGTACTTTAGCATGGCATTACAGTTTTCATCCAAAGGAGCAATCATGAGTAATAATTTAATCACCAACTCTTCAAGAACAAATAGTAGTTCACCATTTTTCTAAGTAAAAAATATTTAAAAACTAAGACTAAAGGCATATTACATTACATAATCGATCAAAATAAATGTAGTAAAAATAGAGTATTTGATGAGTGAAAGAATAACCAGATTTAACAATTGGGCAGTAGTAAGGAAAGCTGCACTTGGTTTTATATGTGCTGTTCAGTAAAATTTGACCATTTTTCAGGGAAACATTTCAAAAAGGCAAAACCAGAAGAAAATCAATTTCTGAATGCAGGTGAGCTACTGTCTGATTTAAATCACAAGTAAAACCTGGGATTTTAATCCTTCTGGTTTGTATGAGTCTCTGACTCTCAGCAGAGAGACCCCAACACAGGTACTCAGCTCCACTGGTGTGGAGCCTGTGAATGCAGGACTTCGTGTGTGAGTGCCAAGACTCCCATTAAAAGTTGCAACTTGTTTTTGGCAAGCACCACCTCAAACACGTGTGTTAAGAATGGCAATGTCCCCATATATGTAAGACTGAGTAACTTCTTGGCAAGACTCAACTTCATTTTGCTGAGGGCCAAGAAAAGAGCAGACAAAGAGAAGTTCCTCACCCCAAGATTCTACAGCCCACACTGGAGCTGACACATATCTAAGCTGTGTTAGAGAAGAGATGGAAGTTGCATAAAAATGTCCTCTCTAATCCCCAGGGACACATTCAGCCCAGGAGGAATCCTTAGAACTGAAATATCAACCTGAGAAAGGGCATGAAAGAATAGGCTTCATACCTTTTGCTCCTTTCTGGTCTCCCAAGGAACTCCTGCATCCTCACCCTTTGGAGCAGGATTTTTCTATCTCCTTATCCTGAAATATTTACATTTCCCCCCCTCCTTTACCTTTTCCCTCCCAAGAACACAATGGCACCAGACCTGCACCCATCCCACCCCAAGGCAGCTGTATTTGCAGTGTATGCAGATACATTTTGGTGTACTGGGGACACAAATCACTTTTCTAACCCCTCAATAAGCTTTGCAGCTCAATTGCTCATGAACAGAAACCAGACAAAAGCTAGAACGTGAGCTCTGGGCAGCAACTTGCTGTATGTGCAGCTGTGTTCCAGGGAATGTAAGGAGACTCCAGTGTGCTGCAGCATGAGCCCATCCTGCCTGTATCCACTGGATGCTAAAGGTGGTTCCCATCCAGAATCCAGCCTTGGCCTTGCTGGGTGTCAAGCACCCTGAGCTCTGCAGCTTTTGAACATGGTGAAGGAAAGAAGATGAAGCATAGAGCAGGACTGGTCCCCGAGCACGTCAAGAGCAGGGATTTGGAACAGATACCTGCTGAGACAGTGAAACAGAGAGTGATTTGAAAACAAAGCAATACAGAATCCATCAGGCAAGACGACAAAATTCCTTGCAAATTGTTTGCAAAAACAAGTGGCCATCCACTGCAATTTTTCTGTCAGATTTGAAGGGAAACATCCGTGTTGTGCATTCCTGCATAAGCACACTGAGGCTTCAGGGGAATGTTTGCATCTCCCTGGACTGCTCCTCAGACTGCCAGGAAAGGAGCTGCACAGACACTCTTACATTGCATGGTATTTGTGAAACTGGTGAGACTGGCTATCAAATCTGCTTGCTGCTCCCTTCTCAGTCCTCTTTGGTTTGCAGATTTTTGGCCATCAATGACCATGAGGGCCATGAAAATCAGAGGCTGACTCCACCTTAGATGCCCCTGGAAGCCTCCTCTCAGCTCCCTAACATTCCCTCAACACTGCTGCACTCCAGGGCTGAGCACAAAGACAAGGGAGGCTCTAGAGGGCATGGGACCATCCCCAGATCCACAGCAAGCTCCTTGTCTCACTGTGGGCAGCAAGAGGCTGGCAGGCTTCACTGTTCTCCACTTCCTTCTGCAGCAGTCCTTGATTAGGGGTCCTTTATTCAGCTGAGAAGTAGGGCTGTGTTGGGAGCAAGGCTCCTTACAGTCAGAGAGGGAAGGGAAGGGCAGCCCTGGGCAGGGAAAGGGATGGATGGTCCATCCCTTCCAGTCCTGACGCATGGGCAGTCGGAAGTATGAAGAGAGAGGTAAGAACTGTTCAGGCTGCAGGGTGACCATCAGCAATTGGGATGACTGTGCTCAGTCCCAGTGGCCAATATGGAAGGACTTGGCTTTGGAGGACTGACACTGGCTCCAGGATGAGGCAGCAATGCTCACCCTCTGCAGTGAGCAGTCCCTCCTCACCCCTTGGCTTGGGAACCTCTTGGGCTGTCACTAGAACCAATCACTGATCCATGCCTAGGCCAGGCTGGGAAATGAAGTGGCCAGAAATCCAGGAAGCTGGTTCTTTGAAAAAATGCCAGGCAAGGCATGTCTCTAGACACCAGCATTGCCCCAAGCCTTCTCCCAGAGGGACTCTGGGCTACCAAGTCATGAAGCCAGCAGCCTTGACAGCAGCTGTGCCTGGTGGTCCCAAGCTGGCTGGGAGGAGGAGTTCTCCCTGACTCCAGCTCCCTCTGCGGTGCTCAGCCTGCGGTAAACCCACCGGGCACACGGTGCCAGCAGCTACCACCTCTGCAGGCAGTCAGAGCATTGCAGACATCCAGGACAGATCTGCTCTGGAGCCAGCCCAAATGGAGCAGCCAGCAGGCTGTAACACACAGGGCACGTGTGCACCCCTGGCAGTACCAAGGAGATGGAGACTGTCACACTGCTGGCCTGGCATCCTTCACAGCATCCATGTAAGCAGCGTGGGAAAGGCAGGTTTGCCACTGGAATGGAGCTCTGCAAGAAGGGAGCTTGGGTGCTGGGGCTCACTTTCCATAGGCAATTAGCCTATGGGTCCCACTGTACTCGGGTGAGCTGGGAGAGCTCCTCCCCAGAGGGAGTTTGCAAAACTCTCCTAAAGGACTGGAATGGGGAGGGACACAAACAGCAAATCCCTGAACTCTGTCAACCAGAGGAGTCACACTTGTGCAAGACAACAGCACTGAGATAACGGGGCAGAAACCAACAGCAGACAAATGATACTCCAGAGAATAGGGACACTGTTGGAATAAGGGATGACAGCAACAAGAGAGCTCATCACACAAATAAAATGAGGAATGATGAGGCAGAAACCAACTCTGCATCTACCAGGAAACCCCAGAAAAAGCCCAAGTCCCCAGAGCAGGACATGCACACACAACTCCTGCAGTTCCTGCTCCCTCCCCATGAGCCTCCCAACATGGCACACAATCCAGGCAAATCTGCTCCCAGCAAATTTTAATGCTACCTCTGTCAATAATGCAACCAGATCCATAGTTCAAAAGGAGCCTGCTAATTAAAAGCTGGTGAGCTTTAAATAATTCATCTCCTTAACTTGGATTGATTGGAGAGTTTAATGGTTAGAGTCTCAAAACAATATTAAACAGCCTCTCCAAGGCCCAGGTAGCCAGTGACTTTTCCTAGTAAATCTTACCTCTTTGCAAACTTTAATGCTCAAAAGTCACTGTGGATGAAGGGCTGGGAGGCAGAGAGAATACCTGACAAGTGGTCTCCAAGAGGCGATCTACTGCTCCACAGAGAAACAAGACAGACAAGAGTGATGCAGCCCTGAGTCACAGCCCTGTCTACAGCCCAGTAAATCTGAGCTCCTGCCTGTACCACAGCCTGCTGTGCATCCCCAGTGTTAAGCAGAAGGAAGATATATGGCCTCAGTGTCCTGGGCCAGGTCTCCCTCATATCACTTTGATCCCTGGTGCAGAGGAGTTGCGGTATACGTGGAACTCTGCCACTGTTTATCTCAGGGCACTCTTAATCAGTTTATCTTGGAGCATACTGCACGACCATGAAACTCATCATATGTGTTAACAAACAGGATGATGATTCAGTTCTCCAGCTGGGATCACGCATCTTTCACTCTGCCGTGTGTTTCCAGCCAGTTCCCAAGCCAGGCAGCACAGCCTCCTTTCCAAGGACTGCAGCATCCAGAGCAGCTGGAGGATTGGTCCAACAGGGAGAGCATCCCACCCAGCCTGGGGGCCCTTGCGCTGTGCTCCAGCCACCTGGGGCTGCCCACATCCAACCCCAACCCAAGCACTGCTAGAGCAGTCTAGGAGGGAAGCAGCTCCCCAGCCAGAGGGACAGGCAGGTATGTCTTGCACACTGGCACGTGCAAGGGACAGAGAGGCCATCCATGTGCCCATTCTGCCCTGACACATTGTCATCCCTTCCACCAGCTGGAAACTCTGCAGCCCTTTGGCTTGTTGTCAGCTCCCTAGTCTTGGAGCTGAGGCACATCCCACACACCCGGAGCAGCAGCTGTGGGGATGGGAATGGCACGGGACAGCATCACTCACCTATCCCGCTGTGAGGCCTCCCTATGTGCTGTAGGTTCAGTCCTTTGTTCATGTCTAAGAGCCCGTTCTTTGGCCAACTCCCCATGGCAAAGCTGTACGCCTGGAAGAGAGAAGCAGAGGGTCAGACATAGCCCATGTGCAGGCATGATCTGTACTTGCCCAGGTCTGACTGCTCCTGGGGCTGGAGTGGGTCTGTGTCCAGGGGCTGGTGTGTCTGTGTTCACCGTATTCAGTGTGGACCCGAATGTCACCCTCGCAGGAGCTCTTCTGGAATTGCCCACAAAAAGCGTTGTCACGCTGTCCTGTCCCACCTGATGCTCCTTAGAGGTGTTCAGAGCCTCTGGCGGTGTCCTGTACATGTGACAACCCTCGTGATGGAGGGGTTTGCATGACTCAAGGCCACCTTTGCCATGCTGTGGGGGAGCAAGCCAGGGGCTGTAAGCTCATCCCCCATGTCCCTTGCTCCAAAAACATTCACCCACTCCTGCCTTAACAGGTCACCAACAGCAATGAGGGGGTTTGGAAAGGGATGCTCATTCCCGGGCTGGCCTGGCCAGCAGCCCCCTTATCCTCCAGCAAGCACAGTCCTCCAAGCTCCTTCTCCTTTCCACCCCCAAGCCCCAGTTGCCTCGGTGCTCTCCATCACTGAGACAACTCCTACTGGAGCCAGCACTGCTCACCCCACTGCACAGAGCCTGCAATCTGTCCGGAGGGAGCCTGCTCCATACCCACTGCATCCTCTGGCAGGGCTTCCAGGAGGAGCAAGGCAGCTGGGAGCCCAAGCAGCACAAAAACCCACTGGACAATGCAAACATAAAAGCAGCCGGGCCTCCATGTCACACTCACGGCTGTAATTACAGCCTGACAGCCACATATCTTCTTCATCTTGAGGAATTAAGCTCAGAACGCATTGTGAGCAGTAAGAAGGGTGCGTGGGCTTAACATCGCTCATGCTGGCACTATCTTTGCTGCCGTGAGGGCCATTGTCCCCAGATGAGATCAGATCAATCCAGCAGCCCGTATCTCCCTCCTGCAGCGGGGGATCATCACTAACGGCAGCCACAGTGTGGCAGGGCATTGCTGACACCCTCTGCAGGCTGCAAATGCCAGGGAGATGCTCTCTGCAGCAGGAATGGGGATGAACTGGGTGACCAGAGCTGAGAAGTGTCCCCCACCATCCCACCAGCCACCTGCCTGCTGCTGGGACCTCCTGCCAGCCCCTCTTTTCTGCTACTTGCGCTCTGTCTAGAGCAGGCAGGTCCAGCCCCTGCACAGCCAAGAGCCACAGGGCTTGGGGGAGTTAATTTATTAGTGGCCCATGTAGCCATTCATGCTACTTTGTTACTACTGCCTTAGCAAAACAGAGGGCTCCACAGATAATTAATAGACAGCATTGCTAATCCTGTTGGGAGATGATTAGCAATTAAAACTCCTAATTAAGTCTATGCATAATTCACTGAAATTACACTGTGTACACAACGGGGAGATTTCCTTTGCTTTCGACAAACACGCTCTGGTACGTTCACTGCCATGATCAGGATGCAGGCCAGCCAGCCATGGCGGGGGGGGTGGAGCCAGAGGTTGGGATACAGAATGGGACCCTGCCACCCAGCTGCAGGGTGGCAGAAGTGGTTGGACATGTTGTTCCCTCTCCTGGGCTCTGTCCCACAGAGCAAACCCAGTCAGAGCACAGGAAGGCTCCCATGCTCAGCACCAGTGGATCAACAGCAGGGGGGCCATCCCCGGGGAAGGGGTATCCCCGGATGGGGAAGCACCAGGGGTATCCCTGCACAGGGAGCTACCATATCACAGGCTGCCTTCCCAGCCCAGACATCCCTTGGGCTCTGGCCAGAAGCAACTGCGGGAGCACAGCAGGAGACTGGCAGGATCCCGAGAAAGCCATGGGGACAGCTTTGGAAAGCTCCTGGCAGCTGGGTGCTACTGTCAACCTCAGGCTGCCTCCCCTGGCTCTGCAGCAGCAGCAGCAGGGAGCTGGCAGCACATGCCCCAGCCGTCGGATCAGCACCAGGCCCATCTCTGCATCACGTTCTGCTTTCCCGATCAAGGTCATTTGGTACAGCCGCAATACCTGAGCAAACTACCTAAGCAGCCGGGGTGGAAGTTGGCCTGACCACTGAAGGTCAAGTGTGCACTTATGCATATTCAAAGCTGCCTGCAGGATCGATCGGGTTTTAATTGTTTTTCCTGGGGTTTTGGAAGGAAGTGCCAGGGGCATTGATCAGTCCCAGACAAGGCTGCTCACACTTCGGGGCTGGCAGGGACCATCACTGCTGCAGGAAGAGGGAAGCAGGCGGCAATGATGAAGGGATGAAGCCAGGGGAGAGGTCAGCCACCGCTGGCCGAGAGGAGGAGCCATTGCTGGGCTGTGCTGGAAAATAAAGTTTTTTAATTAAAAGTGGCAATTCTGAGCCGCCTGCTGGCAGCAGCCACACAATCAAGAGCAAGGAGCTTTGCTGTTTAATATTTAAAGACAACGTTTAATCTTTAAACAGGAAAGTTCTTCTTCTGACTGTTAAAGCGAGGCAGAAAGCACCAGTGGCTCCCCAACACCAGGAGTAGCCAGCCTGCAGGGGTGGCCGTGGCCACTGGCTCACTGCAGCTCCTGGGACACTGGTGTCAGCCACTTTCCCACCAGCTCTGTGACCACACAGCCACCGGCAGTGGTGCAGACCCCTCTTCTTTCAGTGCTTATCCCTATGGCAAACTGTGAGAAAGTCCGAGATGGATGCCCCTGGTTCGCAAAGGATTTCAAAAAATGCCATTAAACCCTTTCTGTGAGGAAATTGCACTACTTTGTCCCTCTCTCTGGTTCAGTCTGGGTGTTGCAGAGACTGGGTTGTTCCCTTTTAGGTCAGACCCTGAAGCAGGGCCAAGACTCTCTGATTTTTTATTTTTATCTGCATTTTAATTGATAAAAATGCAGGCATCTTTTTAAAAAGCTATTTTTAAATGGTTCTGGCCAAAATTCTGATTTAGAGAGAAACTCAGTGTTTCTGATCTGCTAAAAAACAGAACAAATTGAACAATGTTTACAGAATAATTTTCAAGCAGCCTGAATACAATTATTTCTATTCATACCATCTCCTAGAAAAGTTCTCCTTTTTTCTGATTTTGTTTGTAATTCTATGAAGGCTACATTTACCTCCCTGCCAATGCTGCTCTGAAGTCGGATGATTATTAATTATATTTATTTACTTATGCAATCCCATAGGCATACACAGCAGTTCACAGACAAATACCACCCTGGGTCCCTGATGGAGGGATCTCGAATCAAAGGTAAGCAGATACTCCTGTGATAAATGTGAGCTAATAGCAGCAGGAGATTAGGAACATAGTGTGTTTCCATGCATAGAGCGAGCACCATGGATAATCCACTCCTTGTTAAACAAGTGCTGGTGTGGGGAGGTAAGTCATTAGGTAACCTGCACCCCACATATCCTGCAGAAAATCCAAAAACCACAAGTGGGAATAAAACACAGGGCATGGAGATGACGCATGTGCAGAATCTCAGCATCTGAGGCTGGCTTTATAACAGCAAAAAAAGGTCTGAAACCAACCTGCTGTTGCACCAGGTCACAAACCTTCCCAGTAGCTATGATACATCTGCCTCAGATTGCAAAGAACCTGAAACAAGAGCTCTGTGGCCTATTTCTGACAGCACTGGGGTACAAAGACGGTCCCCTGAGCTGGGACAGAGGGCATGCCAGTGAGGCTGGGCAGTCCCATGGTGGTGGCTCCTTGTGCAGTTTGGCACCAAGTTTGGTTCACCTGCCCTTGCTGCAATCCCAGTGCATATCAGCACCTATCCCCAGCAACGCCGGGGCTGGCAACATGACAGCATCAACACAGTTGGGTCCTGATGTGGTGCTCCCTGGAGTTTGTTTAGGCTGCACACCGTGGATTAGAAGCAGCACAGCTGCAGAGAATATTTTCCTGGAAGTCAGAAAATTCCCAGAACTGGAACTTGTCAAGCTGATGTATTGATCTAAGTGGACTGAATAATGCTCCATCATTTATTTATGGGGAAGTACCCAGCACACTTCACAAAAACCGGTGCTCGGCAGTCGCATTAAGTCAAAATTAAACACCCCACAGCATGTAAACAGGCACCTGTTCAGAAGTCAGAATAAGGGAGCCCCATAAATCCTCCCCACAGGCAGAGGGAGGAGCAGAACTGGTCCTCACAGAGCCACCAGAGCTCTGCTAGGGCAATGCGCTGATGTTGGCAGAGCCAGCCTTGTTCTTTCCACACGTGTCCCTGCTGTGACCTGCTGGCCAGCTTCTAGCCCCTCTGCCCTCCACTAGAGCTGCTGGCATTGCATCACCCTGGATGCTTTAGCTGAAGGGCAGGAGGGAAGTGGATCTTTGTGCTTTGTAATGGCATAAGCATGTTCACAAACCACGGCAGGAAGAACTGCCAGGACTGGCACAGAGTGTCCTGCCCTGACCAGCTGGGCAACTCTGTCATTTTATTTCACATGTCCTTCCAAGAGGTTTCATATGCTATGCTTCATCTGCTAATTGTAATTTTAATATTAATACAGACACTTTCAGGCAGGGAGAAAATATTTCCTTTTGGAAAAAAAATCCTCCCAGGAACAAAGGGGCTTAAGCAGTCTGAGAAGATGCTGAAGGATGGGTACTAAGGAATAAGAAAAGTGGTAGCTTTTGCTGAAAATTTCCATTAAGAATTTCAAAAAGACACATGAAAAATACATGGTTTTAAATACACAGAAAAAAGGTGTGAGAACTCCCAGCTGCCCTTAGCTTGGGCAGGCAGCAGGTACCAGCTGTGCTCCCCCAGGATGAGCCTGGGCACAGGTGCCTGCCCATCGAAGGTGAACTCCCTGACATTTCTGCAATGGAGGAAATGTCTTTCGAACAGCAAAAGCATCTTCCTCTTCCTGTCATGTCAACTGTGCACTGCATCCACCCAAAATAAGCATTTCCCATCTACCTCCCCTTACTGCACTGCTGCCACAATGAGATGTCAAGGTTTTATATTACCTTGTATGGTGGGAAGAAAAAAGAAGTCATGTCTGTGACTAAGCGAGCTTTTAAACATAGTTTGAAATTTTTTTAGTGACTGTAAGGTTTTGGGGCTGGAACTATCTTGCAGGACATCCCTGAATAGCACCCAGGACACTGGAGGCTCCAGACTGTTCCCATTTTAATTGCATGTCAGTCCAGGAATGGGAGGTGAGCATTTCTTGTTGGGATTTTTTGCCATGCAAATTTACCAGCACGATATGAGGCAAATGTAACACCACTGAGGGGCTGACCCCACCGCCAAATCATTTAGTAGGAGGCTCCTGAACAGGGCTGAATGCAATTAAAGAAGAGTCAGGTAATGAATAAGCAGTTTGCCAAGCCCTAGCTGGCAACAGTAGAACTCCTCTGTCGCAGGGAAGGTGTAGAGGAAAGCTTGCCTGGCAGGATGGAGGCACGGAGCCTGGGATGGCTCCAGCAGCGCTGGAGCTTGCTACCCTCGCTGGCTGTCAGGAGGCAGGAGCTAAACCCAGGTGTAACGTGTCCCTTTTAAGCAGTTTAGTCAGAAGTGCTGCCACATTCACAGCTTTTCAAGTATTTTTAAATCACTTACAAAAGCAGGATTAAATGATCAGGAATTCCATTTAATAGGACAAATAAAGAAATAACAATCTACTCCATCAGCCCTGTGAAAGGCAGGTTTGATTTAAGAAAAAAATAAATAAAAAAATAAGTATAAAAGAGGGACAGAGAAAAGGAAAGGGAGGTGGAAAAAAAGGATAATGTGTGTTTACTCAAGCAAAGAAAAAAATATTTAAGTGATGTAGGGGAGAAGATTGCGGTAACTAGTGAAGAATAACATCGTCTGCTTTGCTGTCAAATCACACAAGAATTTCAGTAATAGATTCTCATTCTGACACTCAATTCAATTCGAAGGTGATCCTGCTTTATCCCAACACATCAAATATTAAACACTCGTATTAGCCAGGGTGCCGTCGCCTTTCCCAGCTTAGACGTGGCAGGAAGCTTTTCCCCCTACTTTCTCTCACTCGCTATAATATTCTCAATGTTATCTAAACATGCCTTCATACACTGGGGTTCCTTATCAATCCCATTTGGGGAGGGAGGAGGGTGTACTTAAAACGGTATTAGTTTGGGGGGCTTTTATTATTATTATTTCCAAAGCTTTTCAATTTTGTGTGGAAAAAGCTTAGAAAAAAGGTGGAGGGAGGGGAGGCGGCGAGAGAGGGAGAGGGAGCGCGGGAGCAAGAGAAAGTATAAAAAAGGGAAAAGCAGCCAGCAGCCCTTGTTTGACTGATGCCTTTCAACAAGGGCAGTCTAGCTTGTCAAAGCCTGGGCCCGAGATGAATTGGCATATCTATTCAGCCTGCCTCTGGATGTCATGCAATACAGTTTCATATTCCCAGATAAGGCACGATAAGCAATTGCTGCCCTGACACCAACTCCATCCATCCCTGCCTTTCTGTCCACACATATTAGAGATCTCTGCTGCACCACTAATAAGAGGCATTTAATTTTTACAAACACAGTGGCAAGAGGGGTCTCCAGACTGACCAGGTACAGCATCAACACCACTCACGTTTAATTAGTTTCTCTCAGTGCACCGAGAACACTCATGAGTGGTACAGGGTGCACAAAAACAACTTTTGCCCAATGTAGCACCTGTGAACCTAAGCCTTGAATTAAACATCTGTGTCAATCATTACAGGGTGGGGGTGACAAAAGCATTTTGTCCTTTGCCAAATATATCTGCAGTGCCACTGCAGGACATGGTTTGGCTGGGGTTTGGACGTGGGAGGATGCTGGGGAAGAAGTGAGCAGTGCCCTTTCCCAGGGAACTCTCCAGAGCACAAACCCTTGACAGCTGTGGGGGGAAGGAGAGCAGCTGACACACTGAAAAGGAGGACACCATGCATGGGGTCTGGCCCCACTTGGGTGGAAGTAAGAGAAAACTGGAAATTCCTGCCAGTGAGAGGATGAGATCTGGACAAAATCCTCTCACATTGCTAAAAAGGCGCTGAGGCTTTGCCTGGTATTCTGCACTATTCACAGAAGGGCTTTTCACAGATCAGTGCCACACAGCCAGCTTCCCTCATGTCCTGGATGCAGGGAGCCTTTGGCAAGCCCAGCTGGTGTCCACTTCAGTCCATTTGCAAAGCTGCTTGTTAGAACAGAAACAACTTTATGCCTCACATCAAGGAGTAAATTAAACAAATAAAAAGATGAATGGTCTATTTTTTGAAAGGTGAGCACTGGGCACACAGGAGCTGCCTGGCTCTGCCCACCTTTGGGAAATGCTTTCCAGAGGGTAAGGTGCCCCCAGACCGTGGAAGGAGGATAGGTCAAGCTTAAGGGAAGGCACCAAGACATCAGAGAAGATGCAGAGGATGCAACGTAACTGTATGTGCTTTCTTCTTAGTAAAATAAGCAGCCCATGCCATCAGAGCTCTGTACATAGGAGCTCTACAAAAGGGAAACTGAGGCACGCTATGATCTCTTGCCTTGCCTATCCCCATTCAGACGCATCTGAGCAGCCTCATCCTGCTTGTGTCCTGGAAATATCTCAGCCACCGCTGTACAAATTCACTGCCAAAACTCCTCTGAACTTCAGGAGGGGCAGGATGGACCCTGCAGCCACCAAGGGGCCCTCTCCAAGTCCATTTGGATGCTGTGGTCCCATCAGGCAGCAAGAAGATGTCCCTGCTGCTGTGCGGGTTTACGATGTGCCCTGCCTTAGGCTGCAATAGAAACATGCTGGTGTGTCTGATTCCAGGGTGTCAAAGTGCCAAGCGGTTCAGGCTTCACATTTCCCTGTGTTTGAACAAGAACAGTCTTTGCCTTGCTCCCAGGCTACCGATTATCCTGGATAAAATGTTCTCGACTGCTGTGTGCTCTGCGGCTGGCGACACACCAGGTTAATGCCGTGGAGATGTGGGTCAAAGCCCTGGGTTTGGTCAAAAGCTAACAAAACTACAGGTCTGGGTTCCTGGAGGACTGGGAAATAGAGCTGGGGTGTGCACAAGGCAGTGCTGGCTGGCTCAGGAGAGGGGACAAGCAGAGCCATAAACCACCAAGAAAGCAGCGGAAGGATGGGGGCCACTAGCATGACCAGAGGGTCTGGGCCACACATGCCCAGTGCCTTTCCCAGTCTGGGACAAGTGGCAGGGCTGACTTCTCATGGTGTCCCTGCATTCCTGGTGGCACTGCAGGCTGACAGACCCAAGCTGGGTTGTTCTGATGTATGCAACTGGCTCCCAGCACTAAGGTACACAAGCAGCTCCCGATTAGTGCCTGAAAGGCAGAGACACATGACGACATGGCAGACAGCTTCCAGGGAGTACCTACACGTGGCTGATTTACCGTTCCAGCCCTGGAAGGACAGGCTCACATCCTGTAGTGCTATCCCCCGACCACCCCAGCCCCTGTGGGGCCAATTCAAGCAGGAAAGCAACGTTAAGCCTTTCCCTACTGCAGCTTTGTGGCCAGCAGAGCGGGAAGCTGGGTATGATACCAAGGAAAACCCACAAGCAGACTTCATGGATGATTCACCACAGGCACAGAAGCCTCTCCATACACACAGGAATGGATTGGTCCAGTTCTGGCTGCTCCTGGGGAAACTGCGGGTTCACGGGGAGGGAGAAGATGCCTCTAGCTGTGCTGGAAAACAGGAAAATGTTGACACTGCCCTGTAATCAGACCCAGCATCAGCCCCTGTATACATGAGGACATAAATGAGCATGATGGCCCCAGCAGATGCACCTTGCTGCAGAACTGAGCTGTTAGGGCAGCTGCAAGGTGGATACATCTCTACCCTCCTTGGATTTAACTGGAGATGAACATCCACCAAAGAGAGCTGCAGTTCTGCCATATTACAATAGGGTGGGTAACAGTATCCATCTATCACTCTTCTCTTTCCAGGGCCAGAGAATGGCTGTGATGCTCAGACCTCCCCACAGTCCCCCAAACACAGACCCCTTTAATCTAACCCCAAGCCTTTCCCAAGCAAAGCTGGCACCGGGCTTGCTGTCAAAACCTTCAAGGCTTTCAACAGGGGGTATTCCCCCCCTCAATTTCTATCTTTACACACGCACACGCTCGCCTCTCCCTCGCTCGCTGTTTAATTTCCGTGTGAGAGGGAAGCAGGTGCCCGTGCTCCCGTGAGCTCTGCCTTCTCTAGGTTTTTTTTTCCCTTTTTGGATCCTGCCCCATTAGTTTAGTGCCCAGCCATCTGCAACGTCTCCTGTAATGCTGTCCCCCTTGTGTACCAGGGAGCTTTTCCATTAGCGCCTTTAATATTCTGACACCTTAGCACAGCCTGCTATTACATTCAAACACTGATCGCCCTGTGAAATTACATCGCAGGGCTTGCTAAAATGGAATTGTGTATAATCAGGCTCCTCCATGCACTGTCAGTCCCATCACAAATACAACGTAAAGCAGGCTTATGGATGGGCTTAGCAGCTGCTACAAGTGTATTTTTTTTAATAGATGAAGTATCCCTTATTTAAAGCATTTCCTTAAGAAAAAAAAACCAAAAAACAAACCAACAGTGAAAGACAAATCAACTGCTGCTGCATTATGTTAACCATACCACTGGTCTCTTAAAACATGTTATTTAATAAGGTAGCTATCTGTTTATCTATAACTATATCAAACAGAGAAGGAGGGCGAGATAAAGATAGTTAAACAGACAGCTGAGGAGATATCTGCCACTGGGAAATAATAGCTAAATAAAAAGTACCATTATTTACTCCAGAGCCGGGAGGAGGGAGAGCCAGCAATTTCCTCCCAGTGCTCCCAGCCTCTGGTTCATAGGGGCAGCCTGTGCCAGCCTGCATGAACCCCAGCTCACCTGGCTCCAGCCTGCTCATCTCCCCACTACCACAAAGATAAATCTGGAGGAAAAAAACCCAACTCAGGAGCCATGTACCGAGGCTGCAATGCAGGAAAGGTGAGAGAGGGCAGGAGAGCTGTTCTGCCAGGAGTTGGCCTGGTGGGGCAGCCCCCCACCTCCACACAGACTGAGATCAGCCCAAATTAAGGCAAAATTTGCCACAGCAGAGGGTCTGGGTGCATTTCTGGAGGAGAGACTGGTTTTTGTGTGGCCAGCACATAAGGGACCAAATCCCCAGCCTTTTTTTTTTTTTTTAAATTCCAGCTAAGGAAGTGATGGATTAGGACAAAGGTATTTCAGGGGGATGCAGGAACCGGCAGGGACACAGATGACGTGTCAGAGAAATGAGCTCCTGAGCTCCCCAGCTCAGAGTTCAAAACGCTGCTTCTTACCATGCCCTAAAGGTTATTCTGTCTGTCTGCTGTGAAATGCGACGGCACATCACCTAAAGGGAGATTTCCAGAGGCACTGTGACCCTTCTGCTATCTCCTCCGAGAAGCCGCCGCAGGAATGATGAGATTGTAGCTCATTTCCACACACCTTGAAAGAGATGGGCTGGATCAAACATGCTGAAAGCAGAAGCAACACATTCCTGGGACTCATCCTTGCCTCCTGGCAGGGAGTGTGCTCCTGCTGTAATGGGCTGGGAAACTGCATCCACCCCACCGAAAGACCAAAGACATTACCTTTTATCCTAAGCCAGGATGGAAAAGCCAAAATATTGTCTTGTTTCACTGTGTGGGAACAGTTCTGCTTGGGAACCACAAAGTAAAAGCCAGTGACAGAACTGTTGCCCTTTGGAAAGGAACAATCTATTCCTGTGCAAAACACTGCTTTGACATTTTGACTCCAGTTTTCCCAGTGCAAAACAAAGCCATTTGTCCAGAGCAGACACACTGCTCCTTTGCACCACACACAGCATGTTTCAGCATATGGTGGTGTGGACATTTTTGGCAAGGACCCCTCTGGTGATGGTTCAGCTGCTGTGCACAAACATGCCAGATGGGGAGGATGGGACCGTAGAGTGCAGAGACCCACGGACAGGTTACCAAGAGAAAAGCACAGGGGAGGTGATGTACAAACTGCACATCCATTTACAGTGCAGGTGCCAGACAAGGCAGTTCAACTGTCTAGTTTCCACTACCTGTCATTGCCAAGGTTAGGTGCTTGCAAGGTGGCAGCAAGGGAGGGATGCTGGGTGACCAGCATGTTCACATCTCAGTTTCATAATCTGTTTGGAAAACCCAGGCCCTGGAGGATGGAAAAGAAATCAGAGTGATCCTGCAGGACCTTCTCACCACTTCCATCCTGCATGTCTTATCACATACCTCTCCCTCAGCTCACATACTACAATCCCTTCCATTTTCACGTTCACCAGGTCAGGTCTTCTTGGGACAGATACAGGACCTTCTCTAAAACACCTCTGGCACAATGCAGAGAAACTGCTCCATACATAACAGACCAGAGGGGCATGGAGATACTTGCCCTGCTCCTTCTTACCTCCTCCTGCCAGACAGCTAACACGCAGGAGCAAAACTCAAGTTTTCCTTGCAGAGCAACAATCTAACTAACAGCTGTTGGAGTCTCTGAGTGCTACCGCTCTGCAGGAATTGAAAAAAAATCAGAGTTTCTCTGCACTCCCACAAGATGCAAAGCTGCTCAAAGGAGAGGCAGCTGGAAGAATGAGAGAAAAGCAAGAAATACAATGCATGAGACATCAGGGAAAAAGATCAATAAAGATTACTAGGGCAGCAGCCCATCCCCTGCCCGCGTTGGAGGCTCTCATGGCTGCAGTAAAGGAACACCAAGGAAAGCTAACAAGGTGCTGCTGTGCCAGTGCCTAGGGATGATACCTGTCTAATCAAAGGTAGAGTTTACACTGGATCATCTAAGCAGCAGCTCTTCCTCATGATTATTGACTCAGGTCAGGGTTAAGACTGAGGAGGTAAAAGCAGAGGCACCTCTAAGAGCTGTGATGGATGCAAACGCCAGGCAAGCAGCCCAGCTAGCAGAGCCTGGCACCAGCGGCAAAATTGAGGCTCCCCAATTTCATTGGAAGAACAAACAGAAGGAGACGTTCTGAGGGGCTGGGCAACACATCATGAGAGAATCAATTTGGAGAGAGGTTATGAAAGCAGAGAATAAAGGGACCTGCAAGGAGAACATGGCAAGGTCCTGAGAAGATGTCATTAAAGAAGGTATGGGGGGATGAACCACAGCAGCTACAGACAGGCAGGAGTTTGGGGCAGGACTGGCTACCTAGACTGAAAAGGGGGCACCAGCACCATTTTAAAGTACTGAGAAGGTGACAGAGAAGTTCATGTCACAGTTGACAGAAATGAAGGGCTTTGGGTCCTCAAGAGCTCAACTCATGTCTTCCAAGAGAGCTTAAGGCATCTCCACAGCTCTTTGGTGCCACCAGGCTTCACTCACCTCCAGCCAGGCTGCAAGGACATAGGGAGCCACCTGCAGCCAGCCAAGCAGCATCTCCTTACTGGGCAAGCTGGGACACTCTCTGGTTATGGCTTTTAACCGTGTCTGCAGTTCTCCTGTAAGGCGCTGGGAAGGACTATGACACCCAAACACATAAATGCGCCTGGGTTCTGCTCCCTTGAAGGGGCCATCACTGCTTGCCACTGCTGAGGCCCAGATTCTGTGGCTCGGCTGGCTCTTCCTGGCCAGTGAGCCTGGGAAAAGCCAGTAGGATTTGCCTACTTGCTGCCTGCTGGTGATATGAGACCTGAGGAGCACATCCCAGAAGCTCTGCCCCATATTACTGAGCATGTGTAGCAGAAGGATGGCCCCCACACACCCACGGCGCAAGGACAGAGCTGTGGGGTCATGGAATGCTCATCCCACCCCCTCAGCAACCTTCAGCTGCCCTTCAAACCCATCCCTAACCTACAGGTGCTGTCTCAGCTCTGGCTGTGGCTGGTGGAAAGACGAAGAGCAAGTAGGAACAAATGTCCCCAGAGAAGAGCTGGTCTGGAGCTAGGGGTTGCAGGGCTGAGATGTGATGAGTAGGTCCATGGGCTGTCCAGAAAGTGCTTGGCTGTGGACCACTTGCCTTTCCCAATGTGGAACCATGGCAGACAGACTGCCTGCTGCCAGTGTGCCAGCAAGGAGTAAGAAGATGGTATGGAACAAGGTGTCCCAATTAGTTCACCACTAAGCTAATTAGATCTCCATGGGGAGGACTAGAGCTGGTGAAACGACACAGCTGCCTCCTTGACCAGACTCTCAACGTTTCCCACCTGCAGCATTTTATTTTTCAGATTTTTAACCTGCAGTACTGTTTTTTGTCTGGCTCAGCAGAACCTGCCCTGCCTTGGATCTTATTGCTCCTCGCTAGCAAAGCACAATTACATGTGTACACAAACAGGTATTCAGTGATCACACACAGCATCCAAGCTCTCTGCTCCAGTGTCAGGGAAGAGCTGCTGGGGCTGCAAATCAGAGGTATAAGGAGACATGGGGCACCAGAAGGCAGAGCTGATCAGGAGGACACGGCAGAGCATACCAGGTCCCTCTTACTCCCTCCGTGAATGACAGACAGCAAGCCATGTAAGCATGCCTGCCCCCCCCACTGCTGCCCCGCACCACCCCAGAGAGCTGGCAAACAAGCTTCAAACCAGACCGCTCCTTGTAATCGGAGTCAGTCAGTGTGTGTGTTACGCTTGAGTTGATGGCTGGTGTTAAATTCAATGCCTTGAGTATTGATTTCCTTGCACATCCCGGACTTTGTTAAAGGGTTAGCCCTGAACTGAGATCAAAGGGAGGTTAACTCGTTTCTCATAAGTGGTAAAGCAGACCTCTAGTAAACCCGGGCGCCAGGCCTCCTCCGCAGAGGATGCTCCATGCATGCTGTTAGCTACCTCAGTCACCTCAAACGCCAGATAAAGTCACAAAGCTGCCTCAAAGCAGGGAATAAAAATGATCCCAGCAACTCCCCATGGACCCCCAAGCTATTATGAGTGTACACTGCGGACGGACAGCATAGGTTAGCACTTCTCCCCAGCCTGTCCCCCACTACAGGGAGCTGCTCCCCTCACTTGGCCACAGAATAAAGAGGGGAAGCAAGTCTTTGCCAGCTTCACCCCCAAACAGGCTGCCCCTGGGGAGCTTGAGAGAGGAGCATAGCTCTCCCCAGGAAGACTGGGGTGTCCTAGAGCTATGGGTGGTAGAGAGAGAAGGCAAAGTTGCTGCTCCCCAAAGGACCACCTGGCAGGGACATAACACCCTCCATGCCATGGCCAGGTGTAGAGGACAACTTGAGCCAACGCTGCCATCAGCACCACCTCAACCTGTGTGGCAACATTCCCGCGCCACTTTACTTTACTCTCTTCTTGGCTTTCTCTGACCCACATAAAGAAATTTTGGCACTGACAGCACCAAAATCAGCAGGTTTTGCCAAGGCAGTAAGAGTTAAGTGCACAAATAACATGACACTAACAAGCTTTACCTTTGTAAATTTTAAGGGATGGAGGCAGGGAAAGAGGTACAGGAGACAATCTGAAATTGTTATCACTAGTATTAATGAATGCCCAGAGGCACCGAGCAAGAAGCATCCATTTCAGACGAACATCTGTCAACAGTAAGTGGTAAAATTTCAGAAGCAGCTAAGGTACCTCAAAGCCTGGATTGCAGCAGCTTCCCAGGAGGCTTAAGCACCCAAGTAGCTTTCTAACAGCAAGGCCCTTGGCCCCTAAGTCATCTGGGTACCAATGTTATTTCTCAACTCCTCTACTCCAAGATCTACATGCAGCACAGTACAACTTTTCAGCAGACACATTATTCTTCAAACATTCACTGGGGTTTCACTGGCACTGCACCTTCCACCCCAGGGTGGCACCATGTCCAGTCCTCACCTCTCCCAAGAGCCAGGCAGCTTCAGCTGAAGAAATTACAGTACACTTTGCCCCCACATCCCTAACAATCTCAACCCAAAGCACCCAGCAATGCTGGTAGCATAATTCCCCGTGTCCTGCAGCATTGGTAGGGAAGAGGGGCTCATCACAGCCCATCTTGGGGGTGAAATCCTCAGTGGGAGATTCATTCCTCAGCACATATAGTCACATTTAACTGTGAGGTCCTCTGTATAGTGCTAAACAGGTGGTCCCCCACCCCTTCTCCCCCTCTCCCAAACTCCTGCCACCCAGCACTGCCCCAGCAGCCAATCTGTTTTTAAGTGAAAGGTTTATACCAAAGTGCTTAGGGACTATCTGCTCAGTGCCCAGCATACCAAGTGCTGAAGATTTCACTTAAACTCTCAGCATCTGTGTATCTCAACTAAATTAAGCTATTTGCTATAAAAGAGCACAATGACAGTAATGGAATAATAACAGCATTAATAAAACACAACAATCCTCGAATGAGAAGTGGACACATCAGCTAGCTTCAACCAAGAGAAGAAGGCTATTTTAAAATCACACACAAAAACCATCTGGGGGTGGAGAAAACCAACAAAAGCTCTGAAACACAGAGGTCAGACTGAAATTATGTTTTTAACCTCAAAAGAAAGATGCTTGCCAGCGTCTTCCCAGCCAGAGAGCTCCCATGCCAGTTGGAAATTAATTTCCACAGCTCCCAGCAAAATAAGGGCTTAAAATGGGTATGCTGGCTCCACAAAAGAGGGGTGGGAGCACTCTTTGGGAGGAAGACACAGAACTGAAAACCCAAAATAGAAGTGATCCCTCAAGCATCAGCAAGGTTTGTTTTTGGGGACAGATACATTAGAGCAGGGGGTGATGCTATGCTGAACATGTGAATGCTGAGCTAGTGACCAGGGCCAGATGCTGCTACATCATTATGCAAACATCCAGATGTCTCAAGCTCACCACACTGCCATTCCCCTCTTGGTGGAAAAGTCGCCTTCACTCCATCCACAAATTCTTCCTCTTTGCTTTGTTTTGGATGAGGACGAGATTAAACACATCCCCTTCAGTTTCAAAGTCACCTACACACTGTCTGTTGCAAAGATAAAATAGCCCTGGGACCTGCAGTAGAGTTGGAAACACGTTACCCGAGACAAAATCACGTCTCTGCCCCCTTTACAGGAGGAGATTTAGCACATGGTGATGATAAGACCAATTAAAGTGCATTAGGCATGTTGTGCTGTATCTCTGAGCCACAGAGATGGCTCTTGCCACAGCCCCATCCTATCCAAGGCAACACCCCAAACATGCCTTGTGAGGGACTGGGAGGGTGAGTAACCCTGTGAAGTGAGGAAGTTGAAGGAAAAGGAGACCTTTGTGTTCACCACCAGCTTCTTATCAACAACCATGTTGAGAAGTAGCAGGTTTGTGCCAGCAGCAGGCAAGATCTTTGTGTTTCTCTTGCAGGTACATTTCTCCAGCCGAGGCCTTGCCCCACAGGCAGTGAGAGCCCAGTCTCTGCCCTGCCCAGGCTCCTGTTTAGCTGACTGCCTCTGCAGAGGGTACAGGAGAGCTGCTCCTCTCCTCACCCCAGCTGCCCAAAGCCCATGTGCAGTTCCCCTCAAGGATAATGTGGCAAAGACAGAAGTCACCTCTTCTCACTGACACGGAAGGAAACACGACCCAGGCCACAGTTGTGCAGGTGAGCTCACCACTGCCTATCCTTCCTCTGTGGCACAGTCTGAGCCACACAGAGGCAACTGAGTTATCCTTGACTCCAAAAATGCATTAGGCAGAAGGTGGGGAGCAGGTGGCTGGCTTCCCACAGCACAGTGAATACCATCTTCAGGTCCATTTGCCGTTTAAAAGGGAGCCAAGAGGGACCAACAGGTCAGTGGTATAGTGCCCATAGTGCCAGGCTCATGTGCTGCAAGATGACTGGAACTCTTCTGGGTACAGGTCCATAGCACACATCCTCCTGCTGGTTCCTTGAGCAAACAGGTTCAACTCAACTGACCAACCTTCTCCAGGTGATCCTCCAAACCTGTACCTTTCTAAATTCCTATGGAGAAAATGCCAAAGCAGCAGTTGCCCCACACTTGAACAAGCTGCAAGTTTCTTTGTTTTCATTACAAATTCCAATCCTGATGCCTTTTTATTTCTTTTTTTTAGCCATTTCTGCTCTGCCCCCTGGAGGTGCTGCTGTGATTGAATGAAACACGACCCCAGGCTCCAATAAGTGTATTTCAATTACATCTGTCACCATGTAACAATGTAATGATATATCATGTGATATTAAATCCATGCTAATCATATCAGCGATTTTTTTAATAGTGCACTAATCACATTATTACATCTCAATAATTAACAACAGAAGGCCTAAAAAACCTGGATACAAACCAGAAAGCTCAGAGGGTCCTCAGCTCCTGCCTGCGAGAGCCCTAGAGGACAGCAGGATGGCAAGGTGCTGCCTGGTGGGCATGGCACAAGAGAGCACGGGCACAGGAGTTTGACACTGGCATTGTCATGCAGAGCATGCAAGTAAGACCAGATTCTTTCCTAGTCACAGATTAAAGGAGAAGCAAGTATTTTGGAGCTGGGAAGAGACACTTGTACATCCCATCTTGCCCAGCAACGCTCCCTTCTCTTCAGCTGCTCCTGCACTGCTACTTTTCTTCCAACAAACCAGCTCCTCTGTGGATATTGTCAGAGGCCTGAGCTGAGAAAACCAGGCATATTTATTGCAGTTTGGGACAGAGAGAAAGTTCTCTCATGGTATTGCTGGATATTGTAATGAAAACAGCAAAACACAGGAATGTAAATATATGTGCAGCTGGTCATTTCCATAAAAGAGGTTGGACCTCTGTTGTTATTCTTAATTAACCAGTAGCTTTAAGAGGGTGTTAATATCCTTAACCAATAATATGATACTTGCGTCCGTGTGTTATAAAAGACGCAGGATTTTGAATAAAGTTAGTTAGAGTGCTTGGATTGAACATGTGTGTCTCGGACCCTTATTCTGCGTACCAGAGAGAACAGCGACACTCCTCTGCTCGGGTAAGTGCCTTATGAAGGTGTCATCCTGAGGCAGACAAGCACTGCTGGTGCCCCACTGCAGAGTGTCTTGAAAAGGAGGGATGATCCTACCAACGCATCCTTACCAGGCTGCTGGAAGAATGACATCATTTTCCTTCTCCCCTTGCTCCAGCTTGACACGTGATTGAGAGAACCCTACCTCATAGAGCCACCGCAAGGCTTGAAGTCACCCTGATTTTTTCAGCAAAACATATCTGCCAGCTTAAAACTGAAAAACTGGTGAGAGTCCTTTGGAGGGACAGAGGTCCTCTGGCTCACACTTCCACTCTCACCTCTCACCTGCATGGCTGGAGCAAACTGGGGCTGGGATCCAAAGCATGGACTGATATTCCTTGTGTGGAAGGGAGTCACCCAGTTTTGTGTGAGCAGGCTGCTCCCCCCAGCTCCAAGCTGGATTTTACTCTTTGCAGGATGAGGGCAAAGGCAGCAGGGAACAGCGAGCAGCAGCTGGCACAGAGTGCCAGTGTGGGGAGTCCTGCGCTGCACCATCCCTGGCTGTGACAGAGCTTTCTTCCAGTTGCAACCTGGTCAATCTAGCACTTTCCACATCACAAGCTGATCTGAAGAGAGCCTCATTACCTGCCTTAAAGTTCCAGCCAAGCACTTATCTCTTAAAGACAGAATTTAAGAAATATTTGACTGATCATTTCTCTCCTCATTTAGTTTGGCAGCTCTGAACCAATTCAACCTGTGAAGTTGAAATAGTGAGAACAGGAGGAAAAGTGTGGGCAGGCAGTCACACCAAACACTGCACACAACGTCCCAGCTCCCCTGCCAGCTCTTCCCAAAGGGTCACATCCTGGCTCAGACTGATTGACACAGCCTTCTCCTGTGCCAGGAGTGGCCATGGAGCATTTCCCAACACTAAAGTGGAGACATCTCTTCCTCCCCACCACAATGGGACATGCATTTGAGAGATCATTAAAACCCTGGCATCCAGACTGTACCTTTATATATGCTTGGAAATGCCAAGTGCATCAATCCCAGACCTGGGAGAAAAGGATGAAGAGAGGGATGAGCCAGGATTGACAGCACCACCATCCTGACATCTTCAAATGACCCAGGACAGGATAGTCCTGTGTTCTTAATCTCCTTGTACACCTTTCTGCTACCCCACTTTTCAGCTCCACTGTCCCCACAGCCATACCACACAGCAGCAAAGGTGTCACATACCCAGCAATGCCCTGCTACCTCCCCATGGGGACCAGAGCCTGCAGAGGGGCTGGGGGGAAGGTCACAGGGAAGCGAAGGGGCTCTCAGGGCCAAATGGGAGTTGCAGCAGCAAGCAAAGAGGCACTGCTAGTCATTTAGGGGTGATCCAGCCAAGGGTTAGCAAGACAGATGGGCAGACACCTTGCTGGCCAAGGCAGTGAAGTTGGACTTTCTCTCCTTCCCTCATTTCTCTCTTTTTTTTTTTTTTTTTTTTTTTTTTTTTTTTTTTTTTTTTTTCCTTTTAATTTTGTCTTGGAAGCCACCATCCTTTAAAGATGTGCACGTCTCATTAGCTCTACCTTGACAATCATTACTGTTCCTGCCAAGGCAGGAGCAGAGCTCAGCCTGAGCGTGGGGGAGTCCATTACCTTGTAGTTAAAGGGACATTGACAACTCTGGGCTGCCTGGTGGTCTGACTCCCCCTTGGAAGCAGGATTGCTCCTGCACACTGCTGTTCCCCCTCCTCTACTGAGCAATAACCCCCTGCTTAACCGAGGCAAGACGCAAACCTTGCAGTGATGGGTGGTCCTGCAGCCACCACCAGGTATTCACTGCTCCCCTGGATGGGGACTTGTACGGCCAAGTCTATGCTCACAGCCTCTGGGGCAAGGGGCACTGAAGAACCCAAACATTCCCAACACATTTCACATGGCCTTCACACAACCACATCTCACTTCAGCAAATGCATGCTCTTGGGTGGAATCACAAGACCCAAGCTGAGCCCTGACCAAGCAGCGAGCCCAAAATGTCCGTGGAGACCACACTAGAGGGTGGAGTAAGGACTCCCACGAAGGACTCTGGGACTAGGGCACAGTCCCCACATATGAGTGCCTGGTGTCATAACTTCAGAGAGCTCTGTCCTTGCTTCAAAGTGCAACATAACCCACACCTGTGAGTTTGTCCCTAGTTTATCTGGCTTTGCAGGGTGAAATGTGGGCCACCACATACCCAAAGGTGGGGATGAAGAAGGGTTCAAGTGCATGAGGATGCAGTGATGGGTGACCCCAGGAAAGAACCCTACTCACTAAAGATACTGTCCAGAGAGTCCTGTTTTGGCCCATAGCTGGGGGCTGATATGCACCATGGCTGCTCCCAGAGCCTACTTTGTCCCACCCCAAGGTTGATAAGAGGGAACCTGGCTCGTCTTACGCAAGGGGAGAACCCCTCACCCAGGAGATTTCAGGGCAAAGACCCCAAAGCAACTTTTTATGAAATAGCCCCTGGTTTCTTCCAGCTCCACAAGGGCTTTGAAGCCTGGTGCAGTCCTCAGGAGGTAAACACAGCAGGGTGCAGTCCCATGGAGATAATCCTGCTTCTTTGTGCCCTGCAGGATGGGAACTTGCTGCAGCCACACTAACTCCTCACTGCTCTCTGCAAAGCCGCGGCAGGAGACAATAACACACGGCCACGGCTCTGAGCCACACTCCAAGGAAGAATCCTACCTCCACACAAGGCTGTCCAAGAACTTGACAGGACTCTGAAAAAGATGTTGAAAGAAATGATCTCTTTAAGTGCAATGGGAGATATTTGTCTCTGATTTACCCTTGGCTTTTTGCTCTGGTTCAGGTAGGAGCGGTGTGGGATGGCTGGCAGATCTGAGAGCATGGCACGCCCCAGCGGGCAAAGCGAGCAGTGCGGAGGAAGGCGCGAGTCAGTTTGGAGTGCTCCCCATTTATCAAACTCACGCAGCCCGCCAGCAGAGCGAGTCTTTCCATCATTACAGCTCTCAAAATCCGATTCATACCACTAATCCTGCCTTCATTCTCCCAGATTAATAACATCTCTTTCAACCTTCACAGTGTGATAAATAGACAAAGAGAGAACAAAAGGAGAAACAGAAGTGAGAGAAAGAGCCAGAGCAACTCCACATAATAAAGAGAACCAAGAAAGGGGAAATGAAAAAAAAAGGGAAAAGAAAAGGGAAAGAAAGGAGCCGGCACACTTGACTCTGCCATTTACTTTAGCAGATTCTCCCCAAGAGCACCCTGCCATCCTTAAAGAATGTAAAACATTGCTCAAAGGAAAGGCTTGTTAGCAACCCTGACCAGCCCAGGTTTGCTGGAAATCTTTTCACTTCCAACCTTTGCTCAGGTCAGCACTGAAAATGCGTTTGTTGGTTTCTTGTTCTGCTTCTCCCCAGACTCCCACAGAGGCAAAGCCTCCAGCACAGGCTTGCTCTCTCCTTTACTTAAGGCACCAGCTTCTTGGAAGGGAACGGGAGGCCTTGGATGGTGTCTGCTCCAGGGGTGTCCCAGCAGCTCAGCAAGCCCAAAACAGGATGGCAGAGCAGCAACTGCCACAAGGCAAGTTGCACAACACAACAAGGACTGTTCCAGAAGCCAGGATCATGCATCAAGCTTGGGATGGGGATGAACACCAAAACCATGATGACAGCAGAGCAGACATGGAGCATCATGCAATCAGTCTGGCTGAAAGGCCAGAGGAAAGGAGACGCCTGCATGAACAGAGCAGAACTACAGTCGGGGTGTCACAAGTCCCAGCTCCCCAGGCTGCACTTCTCTGTCCCCTGCCCCTGCACTTCTTGTCCCTCCTTGCCCTCCCTGGGAGGGAGCTCCTACCCCTGCCTGTCTTGCACAGCCCTAACCCACATTTAGGCCACTGGAGTCCTGCTGATGATAGTGGAGCTGCAGTCCCCCTGTATGCTCATGCCTGCTCCAAGCAAGGGAGTGGCACTCACAGGTACCCCATCCCCAGCACTCCTCTACTCTTATTTGTTCAGAATCAACTGAGCCCTGAGAAATGCTGATCCTACAGCCCAGGACCCCAGAAAGCCAACCCCACTGGCCCTGAGGGACATGGACAGAGACATTTAGCTATTTCCCACCCACAGCCTTCACCAGAGCTGTGCTGTTCAGCTTTTTCACTCTGCCACGCTGTATTGAACACTCCATACACTCTCCAAGTTATTTTAACAATTAGATGTTTATTGGCACATTTTTCCCATACTGCTTCCACATTTGTCTGATTTTCTTTCCAGTGAGTGACTTCCCTTGGTTCAGTCTGTCCATAGCATGCACACCTGCAAAACATTTCGTCTGCTTTCCCCATAAGGAGCATCCATCCCCCTTGCAGCCCATCCCTGGACTCCTGGCATGTGCT
This sequence comes from Picathartes gymnocephalus, assembly GCA_013390045.1. NCBI lineage: Eukaryota > Metazoa > Chordata > Aves > Passeriformes > Picathartidae > Picathartes > Picathartes gymnocephalus. Next base: position 288,874 of record WEKY01022432.1, on the reverse strand, counting down.
GCACATACTGAACGCCACCATGCCAAGCCCAGATGAACAGCTCAGGCAGAGCTCTGGATTTCTGGACAGGATGGTGCTCTATTATGGCACTCTCAGCCCCCGCGCAGAGGCTGGGCTAGGTTGATTTTTTTTCTACTCTCTTCTTTTATACTGTTCCATATTACTCTAGGCTTTGAAGTACAGAGAAAAGCAACACTCAATGTGCCTTTTTTTTTTTTCTCCTTAAACCTACCTTTATCATACCAAATCTTTTCCTTCTCCGCTGTGTCACTGGAGATACATATCAAGCAAAAAAAAAAAAAGTCTCCCCTTCTAACAATGGGTTTCCCTTCCCTTCTGAACTTCAAATAGAAAACTCTTATCTACAGCCACAGTTGACCAGAAGAAGAAAAGAAATGAAAACAGACATATGAACTGAACCCAGGCTCTCTTTCTATTCACTCAGAAAAGCTGTGCTGGGTTCTTCACACAGAGATGCTCTGAACATGTTTATAGCAAGTATTTACTCACTTCACTAGCTATCCACCCACCATGGAAACCCACCTTTCCTCAAGAACAACTCTCCTCTGCTCCATGTACCCTTTTCAATCTCTTCCTTGCCTAGCAAACTCCATGCATCTGGGCCATCCAGCACAACAACGCCTACATCTAAAGCTGGGGACAGCAAGAGCTCTTCAAACTCAGCTAAGAGAAACTGCAGTGATGCCCCTGGCACACAGAAAGCATCACTTCTGTATAGTGCAAGTTCTTTAAATGATAGGATGGATCACAGGTCAGATCTTGCTGGCTGTACTAGCACAAGATCCTTTGAACAGGCTGAGACCAGGCTGCTTCAGCCACTCATGACCTACACACACAGCCCCTGTGCAGCACCAGTGTGCCACTGCTGGTGCCAGCCAGTTCCTCTGCGTGTTTTAACACTCCCCTTGGAACGATATTCTTGCCTGTGACAGAGTTGCTCCAAGGAGAAACATACAGAACCTCAGAACTTATTTTCCTTCCCCATCTGGGACCCTGGGTACAGAACTCTCCTGTCCTGGCTTTCCTCCCCGTCAGTACCTTCATCTCCGGAGAGGCACTGCCAGGTCCCAAGCTGGGTTGAATGCCCACATACTGGGACTCACTGAGGTTCAGCTGTTGTCAAGCCACCCTTGCTCTCTGCCCAGTTAACAGAAGTTAAAATGTGAGCACTGTCCTTGACAGATAGCATTCCTCCCAAGTCACAGTGCCAGGACCAATACACATAGCATGAAACACAAGGGGGCAGGCACTAGTGCCTTCCCCATCTCCCAGTGTGTCCTGCTGGGCTACATGTGCTTCTTGAACCATTCCTGCTTTCAGCCTTGACAACCTTGTCACACAAGCTTTGGGGAACCTGTCCTTACAGCCCTAGAGCACCTCCTGGCTACAGCCACAGAACTCCAGTTTCTTCTTACCCTCTCAAAGCCACCCTGAGTTCAGCCACAAATTCATTCACAGGAGACTGCTGGACAGACAAACTGTCTTCCTCACCACACATGGCACCATGGGCTCTGCCACCAGAGATGGACACAGCTATTGCCACATGTTGTCCCCCAGCCTGCCAGGGGAACTAGAGTCAAAGAGACTCATTGCTGGAGTCAAATTCCCAAATCGGTTGGGGTAGAGGGCTGGAAGCTATCCAGAAAATTCTCCATTAGAAATAAGAAGCTTCCTTTATCAAAACCCAGACCTCATTCTCATCTGGGGAATTTGGAGCTCCTGGCCAAAGGGAAGATGAAATCCCACATGACACATGGGTAGCAATCCTCCACAGTCACACTTGGGGACAATGTTCAAGTCTAAGCTCTAACTCATTTGGACTGGAGACAGTTTTGGTAACTCTACCTGGCTCAAAACAGCCTTCAGCCAGGAGAGCCCATCCTGTGGCCCCAGCTGCCCAGCATGCTCTACTGTGGTACCCCACAGAGCTTCCCAGGCAGCAGCATTATTCCCTTCATGTTAAACTCCGTCAGAGTCCCCAGTGCTCTTCCCATGGGCCAGTCCTGGTATTGCAGAAGGCTCCTCCCTGTAGAGCTACAATGGGAAGATCCATCAGACAAAGCACCTTCTCTTCAAGCTGCCTGATGACAGATGTTCAGCCAACAGAGCAGTGGGATTGGCAGAGCACCGCAGAAGCGCTTTATAATTCCTGCTCGTCTCCTCCTTCCTCAGTGTCTCCTGGGAGAGACACGATGATGAACGGTGACATAACTGACTGTTCCCAATCAAGGTAATGTAAGTAATGACAGCTGACGTGATTCCTGGAACGTGCAGGCACTACTGGCCCACGTGCCTTGCCTACCGCAGGCAGCACCGCCAGAGCTCCTGGTGGGAGAGGAGACCAGAGCATGAAGTCTGGCTGGCGCACAGGCGAGGGAGAGTCCCAAGACAAGAGGCTGTCTCCAAACCAGCTGCAAATAAGTCATTACATCAGCCTGCAAACAGAGCAGGAGCCAAGGGGATGTGGATAGCAGCTATGTCATGGATCAAACCCCTCCTGGGCTGTGTACAATGACTGCCCCACACCTGGACACCTCACCAGAGTGACACCTAAGACTGTAGCACCCCTAGTCCTTAGGCGGTATGTGGGCGTCTTGGTTGGTGCCTCCAGTTCAACAAGGCTTTTATTGCTCCAGCCCAGCCCCTGCTCCCCTCAACATCTGTGACTATCAGGAAACAGGAACATTATGTCAATAACCTGGACCTCACCTCTCCATGCAGCTGCTGTGCAGGCAGCACTGTGTCATCTGAACTCAAAGTAAGGGGGTGCAGCAGTTACAGCTTGCACACACGGGTGTTCAGAGACTCACAGAGGGAAAGAATATACTGTGCAATCTCATACCCATAGTCCTCTTCCAGAGCCTCAAAATTAGCAGGCAAATTTAACGTGCAGAGAAACGACCGGTTAATAACCCAGCATTGACTTAAGAAGACCCTGAATAATACATAGCGCTTGTACACGGAAGGGAAGAAGTCAAGTCCTTCTGCTTATCAAGTGTATCTGCCTCCCAAGCACCGATACTTGATGAGAAACCTCCCTGGCAGCCACACACAGTTCGAAGCAGCTCTTCAGAAATGCCTTTTGTTAAGATTAATGGCAAAACTTTGCACCAAGTTAGGCTGGCACGTGGACAGGTCCAAGTATGGTGTTATTTTAAATGTAATTAGTACTGCCTGTTAATAAAGTCCCTTTACACCTGCCAAGCAGAGGACACTGCTGAGCGTTTGGAGTCTTAACCATGAGGCTGCCTAAACCTCTCCTCCACCCTGTCTGCACTGCAATCCTCCCAGCAGCTCAGCCATGTCAAGAAAAAGTCAGATCCAAACAGACAAAAGACTGGCAGAAGCTCCGCTGCAGGTGCTGGGCTCCACCACACCATCATGACACTAGATGAAGCTATGAACAAACTATTCCCTTTCACAGCTTGATTCCAGCTTCTGTTGTTTAATGCTGGTTTTGGTGTGAGACACTTGAGCAGAGGCGTCAGTATCCCTGCGTGGTGCTGTCTACTTTCCTAAATAATGATGGCTGGAGAAAAATTTGCTTCCTTTAGAGAATATTGCAAACCAGATCTAGCAGAAAAATGGTGTTAACCTTGGCAACAGCCATTTTTGTGTAGGGGCTACATACAAAATGCCCATTCTGAGAGGGGTGAAACACTGCAGAGCACCAGGGATTTGTGTAGCATCAGTGAAATACTGTGTATCTCAAGTGCTTTAATTTTTGATATGGGAAGAAAAACTGAACAGTAGCTCAGGCAGAGGCTCCCAGCAACTGATCATTCTCACTCTTGTGACTGAGTGACCCTCCTATGCAGCCAGCCCACGAGGATGCTGCATGGATTTAATGCTTGCAAAGCAATTTGAAAGTGAAAAGCCTCACAAACAAGCCTTGTGGCTGAAGTCCAGAGGCAGGAGAGATGAGACCTAATTTCAGTTTCAATCTCTGGTATGGATTCACAGGAAAATCATCCAATCCCCCAAGCCTCAGTATCCCTACAATAACATCTGTTGAGTGGTATGAGCATAAACTCTTGTCTTTAAAGAGTTTTAACATCTACTACCAGAAGACCAAAGGACCATCACTACGCAAAACATGAGCTGTGTACAGCACAAGGTCAGAAGGCATTTAAAAAAGAAGCCACTCAGTGCAAAACACAATGGAAAAAAAGTGAGCAGGAAACAAGATTTGCCTTCTTCAGGTGTAAATGAGTGCCAGCTAGCAGCAGAGCTCCAAAGACACCCATTTTAGCACCAAAAAGACTTTCTACAAAGGGATCCAAGAAAAAAATGCAACAAACAGGTTCAATTCTCAGAGTTTGATCTCCAGAGCAATAAGCATAGAAACTGAGCCCAAAGAAGAGATCTGTATTAGAATCCAAACCCAATCATTCTGATAATAAAGAAAAGACATCTGAACTGGTGCAGAACTATTTCCAGAGAGAAGTTTGTCTCCCCATCCCTTTAACATCCTGCAGTGGCTCAATGGAAAAATACTTAAGAAGCTGCAAGTTTGGTCATAATGTGTAAAAAGCCCCTGAAATGCGACATCATTTACTCTTCTGTGGTATTGCTCAGCAGAGCTAATAAATCTTGCATGAGCAGAGCTGATTCTAATTTTCTAATATGAAAAGGCATTTGGATTGAGAGAGAGGGGAAGATAAAAGTGATTGAATCTCCAATAGCCCAGTGTCAGTGACAAGAAACATCCTGGTACGGACCCCAAGGAAGAATGGCTCCCCCTCCTCCCCGAAGCACAGGCACACTCACCCGCCTGCACATCCAATTCTCCCTGCTTTCTGCTCGCCACGTCTCAGTCTCCTCTATTGACAGGATGTGGTTTTAAACACAGTTACACAAGTTATCATTTCTGCCTTTTGATCAATCTGAATTTTCAGGACAATTACCCTCTTAATCAATGATTGCTATCAGCAGCCCCTTGGATTCTTCACCAAGGCAATCGTGCCGCCAGGGCAGACAGTGTGTGCATATGCAATGAAGCTGTGGAGAGGCACAAGTCCATCTTCCCCTGACGTAGTTGTCGGCTGAAAGGGTGGAGAACTGTGAAGGCCACTTCAAGGAACACCTGACGTAAAAAATAAGCGGAGGGAATTAAAAGGGATGTTGTGTGAGGTATCTGTGGCACAGCTGGGCTAGGGGGATCAGGGACCTGCTGAACATAACACCAAGTTGAAAAATAAGCCAACTAACCCAAGAGATTTAACATCCACCGAAACCATATATTTAAGAGCTATCTATAGCCAGCACTAACCATTCTTAATGAGGCTAATAAAGTCAGTTTCCAATTAGAGACTGAAACACAAGAAGAAGGAAAGGCAGAGAGGCAGCTTTTAAAAACCTCTGAAGATGTGGGATTTGGATATGGGGCCTTCTTTATTTTTTTTTTCCATCAGAAATTACTTAATATCACCAAAATGCCCCTAGGATTTACACACACAAAGCAAGCCCCCAGCTGCTGTTCCCTGGCAGGGTATGTGTTTCAGTAATTGATGTTTGCACAAAACCTCAGCTCTTGGAAGACGTGGCTCCTTGACGCCACAGGAAAGCTCAAGGCAGCCAAAACCCAATTGCAGGGGCTGTGGGCTGGCTGGAGGATGAAGCTTGGTATCCCTGCTCTTGCAAGAGCACCCACCCGGCTGTTGGCAGGTTCATGACATTTGGCTTGTGTTTCCAGACCAGGCAGGGCAAAGCAGCACATGGCTCCCACCCGCACATCTCTCTGGGCTGCTTCCTCAACAACCTTAAGTGCTTCCCCATGGCATGGGACTCCTTAACACAGCATTCTGCCCAAAAAATACCACAGCCAGACCCAGGCACCATTGTGTCTTCCTGAGTAGGTCAGCAGGTAGAGAGGCTGCAGCTTTTCCCAGGCTTGGAAAGCATCCTGCACCTCTCGTGCTGTGTCGGCAGGAGGGAGATTTGGGACCTGGATGGCAGCAGGGAAATGCTGCTGGAAAGCAGTTGAGCTCCTGCAGAGGAAGACATTGTGGTGGCTTCACCATCTTGACCACCAGATCGGGCTGGCAGAAAGCAACATAGGCAGCGCCAGGTGAGGCTCACAGGCCAGCTGCCTTTGCAGGCTGCTGGCTTGAGGAGCTCTCTGAAAGGCACAGTATTTCACTAGCTATTTTGCATGGAGAATTGCCGATCAAAGATATCCCCACTGTGTACTCCAGAGCAATAAAAATAAAAAAAAACCACAAGAAGAATTCTTTAGGCGGGTAATGGGCATTTTATTCCTTTTTATGACACTAAACATAGGCAGCTGGCATAATTACACCACAATAAAGGCATAATGTGCACCTAGCAGAACAAACTCATACTTTTGATAATTAGGCAGAGCAAACACAGTCTGGTATTCTGTCACATGGCTTTACTGTCTCCTGGATCTGTCAGAGCCCCTATCCCCACAGCATGTCAGCCCCATTCTTACAACTGGATTTAGCTGGGCCCCACAGGAAAGGCTCAGCAAGGAATGCATTGCTAGAACTCTCCTGCACCAAGAATGACCATGCACCTCCACTGCTTAGAGCAGTCCATGTACAGCTCCTGGGAGGTAGCTGGAAACTGCGTGTGGCAGAGCACCAACAGAGGATCAGTCGCCTCCTGATCAGCATGGGCTGTCCCCACAGGGGAAGGAATGGTGCAGCAGAACCAGCTCCATGTGGGTAAAACATTGTCATGGGTGCCCTGGTGTGAGGAGGCGACATGAAATCACTACAAACATACGTGGTACAATTGCAAAGGGAGACCCAAAACATGGGAGAGACTCAGCTTTTTCTGGTTTGGCACCTCTGCCAAGGCCAGCTCCAGTACCTGGAAGGGCTGAGCAGAGGTGTGAGGACACTCCTCCACTGCAGTGGCCAAATACAGTTGGTGCCAAAAGGCAAGAACAGAATGACACGTCCCAGGGAGGCTAAAAGACCCGCAGCTACAGAAAGAAAGGCCCAGTCTGGACCTGCTGGAGGCTAGCAATTAGCTCTTTGAAAGTTTTGTGCTACCCTTAGTCCTGGTAGACCTGCCTCCTCCAAAACACAGTCAGGCAGCAAGTACACTCCTCTGGCAGCTGCAGGCATCCACACAGGACAGCTCTTCCCTGAGTGAGGAGCGCAGCCAAGGCAGAGATCCCAAATGATCTCTCAAATATTAACAGCATCAGTCAGGGCCAGGCTGACAGAGGTTACCACACTGGGAGAGCACGAAGAACAGGCTTTCCTGAAAGTGGTACAAAACCATACACTAAATATTTGCAGTTTGTTTAAAAACACATCTGCAGGATGCTTGCAGGAGGAGCACTGGCAGAACACCACACTGAGGTTTCACCTGCACACCACTAAAACCACTGGGGATGTCAACCAATGCTTGGAGGAGAGACAACAGCTCAACTACACTCCATCCTGCATGGCTTAGTGGAAGTCATTTGGTTTAAGGGATTTTGAGTGCAGTGTTGAAATGCTAGTGTCCTGGCTCAAAAAAAGGTGAGCTGGATGGAGCTGATCCATCAGCCATGAGTGAAACCTACATTTTCAGCTGTGGATAGGATGTCCGGGAAAACATCAAACAACATGATTATGAGCTTCTGCAACACAACATTGAACACAAGGAAGGAAAGGTGCATGTCTGTCAGTAAATAAAAGCATCTTGCCCCACACCTACTGACACCCAGAAAGGACTGCTGAGAGCTTGATGGGTACTGAGAAAGCTTGGAAATGGCCATTTTCTCAGGAACTTTGATGTCCTATAAAGATGGCAGCAACACTCATGTCAGAGCACCCAAGGAGAAGATGGTCCTGGTCTGTAGGAGACAATGCCCAGACAACTGGGAAAACCAGTCACTGTGGGACAGACCCTGGCTGGTCTCATGCTTCAGAGTGCCTGCCCCAGCAGGCCACAAAATAAGAGAAGTTTATGCCCAGACAAGGGCAAAAAATGGGTTGTTTTTTAAACAAAAGCAGATCATATCTGTAGACTTTTCAGCCAGTTCTTTAGAAAAGCCACTTTGATAGACTGAATCCTTGGGCTGCAGGCAGAGTTCAAGCACGGAAACCTGCAAGTGGAAAGAGCAAAAGCCAGGATGAATCCAGAAGCGCTATGCCAGCATGGGGGAAGGGTGACAGGAGACTTTTAATCCTAACTCTGAAATCAACTTGCTTAGTAGCCTTGGGGTTCTGAGGGATTTAATTAATTAATTTAATAAGTGTGAAGTACTGCAAGTTATTAATATACAAATTCCCCTACTGTATCTCCCTGCTCACCATCTCTGGCTGCTTTATACTGATCCCATGAGAAACCAACGCCAAGGCCTGGTATGCCTCTGTACAATGGGGCAGAGGCTGCACACCCACACTTTCCCAGCCAAGACACCAGTAGCAAAGTCCCAACCCTTTTAGTAGGACAGTGTATCACACATGGCACATAGTACCAGGAATATCTCATACAAAAAAAAAAAAAGCAAAAAGCAAGTCACTCTCTCTTTTGTAGCTATGCTGGCTTGGTAGGACAATGAGGACCAAACCAGATAATGTTTCAATCCTCAAGGCTAGAAAATCTGATAGCCCATCATGCTTTCCTGGAGAACGGCAAAAGTCTATTTTCATGCTCCTACATGGAGCTCCTGTCTTTCAAATGCAGAGAAAATCAGCTCCTTTCCCAGGCACTAGGCAGCTGTCCTGGTGCTCAAGTAAAGCTCCAGATGAAGGGCTGGGATGCAGGGATGCTCTGTCCCTTGTCTTTCCCATGGGACTCTAGGAAAGGCCATTTTTTATACATTTGCGCCTTCAACTCCCAGTTCTTCCTGGCCTAGAATGCAGCACATGTTGGAGGATTATTGTAAAACATGCCCTGCCTCTAAACCCTTCTCCTCCAGCCTTGCTCTGGTATTGACTGCATAGAGCTGTGTTGCGCCTGGGGTTGGCTTCCCTCTCACAATACCAGGGCACAGAGAAGCCCCTCTGGCGGACCTCAATGCTCAAGACACGGGAAATGCAGGATGCTCCACAGCTTCATATAAACAGGCAGGTGAGAGGTCCCAGCTTCTGCCAACAGCACCAGTGCCCTGTAGCACAGCCTGTGTGCAGGTGAAATGCCAGACCTGTGCCAGACTGACATCCAGCTCACAAAGGCCTAATTCTGACCATTTTTGTGGTTTCCCTGGCTTGCTCCCGGCCTGCCATACTAAGGGCACCAAGTCTGGGTGCAAGCTCTTTATAACACTTTTGTCTTTGGCACCTACAGCACACACCCTCATAAAGAAGCAGGACCAGGAGTGCCAGCATGGCTCCTTCCTCAACCTGCAAGCAGCAACTAGACCCATGGAACAAAGGTCGGAGCAGTACATTTAACCTCAGAAGCAGCACACACACACACAGCCAGATGGAAACAAGGAGGCTCCTCAGTGCAGGGGACAGATGTTCAAATCCCCCAGCATGGGGAACACAGACACAGGGAGGTGCAGCTCAGCAATATGGCGCTCAGCAGGAAGAGCAGCACACAAGGTCTGAGCAGCTGCCTTTCTGCCTTTTGCCTGCAGCTAAAACAACGTGCACAGAAAGAATCACAAATGCCAACCTCCCTCCAACCACTTGCATAAACAAGGATGCTTTCAGTGAAGTGACCATTGTAGTGTGCTCAGCACACTGCTGCTCAGAATTTCACCTAAAAGGCAAATCTTTTGCCCTGGTTAAAAAAAGCTCAAAGGCAACAAATTCTCCTCTCTGGTTTGTCCAGTAGCTGCAGGCTGCATGGGGCCATGGAACGTAATTGTGCTCCTCAGTTTCTCTTGAATCATTACCTTCTGACCTTACCTGAGAGCCCTCTGTATCACATGAGGCTACAGGTGGCCCTGGCTCTTACCTGAAGCCCAAAGGCACTGCCAAATAATAAAGTCTGCCTTGGGATTTTCCCAGTTTAAACATCAGGGATCTGGGCAGACAGCATCAGGAGGGGAGTGGAGACTGTACATCGCACCCAAGGGAAATACCCCTTCTTTCCCTGCTCATGTACTCTGAGTTTCAGTGATGTGTACCAAGGAATGCAGACAGCTCATCTCCAAATGCAAGGGCAAAGGAAGTATCACAGCACATAGGGCAAGCAGGAGGGGAGAAGTGATGACTGACTGTTTGCTTCAAGGCAGGACAACTCTACCCAAGCCATCCCCATCACAGTCTTCTGAACTCCCAAGAGCTAGAGGTCCCATATTCCCACTCTTATCCATGGAGACTGCTTACTGATCTCTTTGCAGCAGGTAAGGATGTCCTCAAGAGCCATACACCACAACCAGTCAGAAATTGAGCATTTTCATTCCTCAAAAATGATTTATGCCTCGTCTTCTCTAGGCTAAATATCCGAGATCACAGAAGCAATTAGGTTGGAAAAGACCTCTGAGATCACTGAGTCTAACCTATGATCTAACATCACCTTGTCAACTAAACCATGGCACTGAGTGCCACATCCAGTCTTTCCTCAAGCACCTCCTGCGATGGTGACCCCACCACCTCCCTGGGCAGCCCATTCCAATATCTAATCACCCTTTCTGTGAAGAAATTCTTTCTAATGTCCAACTTAAACATCCTGTGGTGCAGCTGGAGGCTTTGTCCTCTAAATCCCTCAATCTTCCTCTGGAGGTCATGTCTTCCAGTTCTCTGACCGTTCTTTTCCTCTCTGCGTTTTTCCACCTGTGCCAGGTGCTCCCCAAATGCAGTACATGAAACTCGTTTGTTCCAAAGGCTAAGACCAGGCTGCAAAACACCCTGCCTATGAAAAGAGGTGAACTTTAACATGCACCTAGCACATTTTAGTATATATTAGCAACACAGAATGTAGGAGAACCCCCAATGATAAAGAAGTTAACTTGTGTGTGAGATGCCATGAGAACACAAGCAGCATAGCTACAAGAAGAACAGAAGGATGGAAGGAAGTTCCAGGAAGAGCACGTTGTTAATAGGACAAAAATATTCATGTGTCCCCCTTATCCTGGAGTAGCTCTAAGTGGATTCCACATAGCTTACATTAATCCTCAGGGGATCACATCTTTCCTGTCTCTTGAAACAATTTGTACAGACACAAGTTCCACAGAAAATTGCTTCTGTGTTTTGATGATGTAATTTACAAAAAAACCCCAAAACCAAAAACCAAAGGAGAGGGAAACACAAAATCATTTTATCTAGGCAAAAATGGACACTGCTTATTTCTGCTCTCCTAAGATGGGCATGTATGTTATCCTTCAAGTCATCCAAAACCAGTGAAGCCTCCAGGCTGCATCTAGAGCCCCTCTCAGCTGTAGCAAGACCAGCTCCTAAGACTGCAAGGAAAGGAAATGAAATGTGAGGCTGGGATCATTACTTTGAAACTATAAGCTCATGCCACTGAGCCAAAGCCTGTTATATTGACATGGGTTTGTGTCACCCAGCAGCAGACATCACTCTCCATCTCCGTCTGCTCAGTTCCCCTCCTCCCAGGACAGCTGGCAGCACAGTCATCGGCAATGCTCTGCAAAGACGAGCTACAGAAAGCTCCCAACACCTTGCCCAGCAGGTTAAGTTATAGGACTGAGCTACTGCAGAGTGAAAAGTATCCTGCTGACTACTCTATCACACTTGGAAGCTGCTGGCAAAGCACAAAGTGCCACTTGTAGAGGAGTAAATAGCAAAAACCCCAAGTTTCCTTCCCTGGCACAGAGAGCCCAAAGGGACGTGTTCTTTCTGAAAGCCTCCAATATTTAAAAGTTGCTGAATTTGTACCTCTGCTGTCACAGAAGATACTCCTACTCTGTTTGTTCAGACACCAGCTTAGGCAGCAACTCTGAGGGAGAGAGACAGCCTTGCCTGGCACTGAGTCCCAGACTGAGAACATCAGGGACAGAGCCCTGAACAACTACTGTCCATGTAGCCCACATGCTGTGCCTGTGCTCTTTGTTTTATGTGAAAGTGGATGTCAAAATCAACCCTGATGGTTACTTTGTATTATGTGAGCACTCTATCTTAGCATTATTGCACCCGACTACAACAACAACCCCTTGGTCCATCTGGTTACAACTTGTAGGGAAACAGAGACATCAACCCATGCTGTACCTTCTTCTAATGAACCTAGGAAGACAAAAGGGAAAAAACAGCCAAAAACTTCCAGAATCCCCTGCCTATTGGTTTTCCTTGGAAATAATGTTTTGACTCAGCCCTCCTTATTAAGTAAGAAAGGAAGGACAGGTTGCTCTACAGAAGGACAGAAAGGGCTGCTCCTTTAAGGCCTCTCCTGGATGCCCTTTCCCATTGAGATGACTATCCTCAACTCCCTCCTCATCTCCCTCCCTTTGATTTAAGAGTTCCTCTCCTGGCCCTGACAGTAAGGTATTTCTGTCCCACAGATTATAACTCACTCTGGGCTATTATTCAACTCCCAAGCCCTGGCCCTGCTGCATTTAGTCCAAACATAATATCCTTCATGCATATATTATCTGTCTCCCTATTATCTGGAATCATTTCGGAATTAAATTTCAGTCCCGCAATATTGGCTTGAAGAGCGGCTCGCTTTATGGGCTAGTCAAAGGTTAGAATACCAATCAAAATAACACTGCCGATGCAGAGAGACATTTTAATATTCCAAAACCCGGTAATTGTAAAAGGACATAATATTTTTTCCCTGATTACCCCAAAGGCAACACATGTTAACAAGGCGAGGGAGAGAGTGAAAGAAATTTCAGAGTTCAGACAGCTGCAAGACAGATTTAAAGGAGAAGTCATGGATGGTTGCTGTGCTCCAGCCCTGGAGCAGGAGGGCTCCTCTGCCCGTGCTAGAGGTGCTGTGTTCCTGGGATGCTTCCCCCTCCATTCTCAGCCTTGTGCTGCTCGTGCTGTCTGTGCTCCCCAAGCCAGGAGCCCTCGAGAGTGCTCCCACTGCAAGGGAACAGAGCAGCCAGAGCTGTGCGAGATGGACGAGCAAAGACCATCAAGGTAGAAGAAACAGCCACAATTGGCTGGCCTGACCTACACAGGCCACAGCATTGCCCCAAATTCCTGTCTGAACCACGCTGATGTTTTTAGGAAAAAAGCCTTCCCTCCTGAGCTGGATAATCCACCACAGCCCTCGGTAAGTTGTTCCAATGGTTAATTACCCCACTAAAGATCTGCACCTGAATTACCTTGCTTTGGCTTCCAGGAACTGGAACTTTTGTCTGCTTCCATGAAGGAACCTCTTGTCATATCTTGGATCTCCCTTTCGATACTTGGCAATTACAGCCCTTACCCTTCTCTGGTACCCTAAACGGCCCCCAGGGTTGTTATTGCATGGCGCGTGCTCCGTTGCAGTTTTCATCCAGTCTTCAAGTTTCCAGAATTCTTTCTGATGCAGATGCGACCCAACATCCCACACTGGTCAAACCAGACCCAAAGAAATGATCCAGCCCCTCTGCTCCTCCTCACCATTTTCTCTTTTAAATCCAACAGCAGCTGCCTTCTGGATGCAGTATCTGTACATGTTATCGAAAATTATTTTTATGTTTTCTTTCAGGGCACTGACAAAAGTGTTAAATACAAGAGGTCTGAGAAATAGATCCCTATGGGACCCCACTGGGAAGACATGCACTCCATGATGATTATCCATTTACAATTAAATGCTACGAGCTGTCAGTTTGCTCTTTCTTAATCAATGTAATGTGTGCCATGTTGATTTTGTATCACTCTTGTTTCTTAATCAAAATGTCATAAGGTACCAAGTCAAATGCCTTCCAGAAGTATATTACATTGACATGGTTACCTTTATCAACCAAACATGTATTCTCATAAAAAAAATATCAAGTTAGTTTGAAAAAGATCTAGTTTCCATAAATCCACATTGATTGGCATTATATTACCCTCTTTTCATTCTTTATTAATCAACTATGATATCTGGCTTTTCATTACTTTGCCCAGAATTAATGTCAAGATGATAGGGCTATAATTACTTCATCGGTCATCCCATTTGCCCTTCTAAATTACTGGTACAACATTAGCTTTCTTCCAGACCTCTAGAACTTCCCCCATGTTCAAAGACTTATTAATAGTCCAGGGCATCTCAGCCAGCTCTTTAAAACTCCTGTAAACCAGCTATGCAAAATGCCAACCAATTCACCACTTGACTTTATCAGAAAATTGTGTTGTAACAGTAAACCTCTTGCTCAGCAATATGGCAACCTCTGCCTTTCTGTAAATACAGAGCAAAGTATTTATTAAACACAGTCATTTTGCTGTTATAAGCAATTCTTTCCATTTCCTTCCAACTACAAACCAATGCCATTCCACAGACACTTTCCTCATCTCCGTGAAAGAGATACCCTTACATCCCTGAGCCCCAGAGTCACACTTGTGTTTCCTTTCACAACCTCTTCCATTTCTGCCCTCCGAGACTCTTCAAAGCCAAGAGCTTCACCGACGGGGTTAGGAGCCACTCAAGTCCAGGTCCCACTGAAGGAAGGCATGACAGGGTCTCAGAACAGGCACTCATGCTTCAAACCAGCAAAGCCCTGGGCACAGCTCTTCGCAGTTAGGAGGCAACATTTATTCATGTGCTTGATGCTCTGGCTATGAAGCACTTTGCCTGAGGAGTCCTCCTCTGGCATTTCTAACCTTACCAGGCATTTTATATTCTCTGCAGCCAGTAACTCAATAAACAGGAAAGTGATAACAATCACTCTAAGTCCTCAAGAAGTTAGACCTCACAAAAGCAACTTCCAAATATATGGGTTAACACATAAACCATTTCTCACCCATTTCAACGATCTTCCTCCAAAGCACTCAAGACACTTCAGTACCAAGTGCTTGAGAAGTACTCAGAGCCCCTCCTCCCACCCCAAAGGCAGAAGGAATTGTTAATTCAGAGGAGAGACAGAAAGCTGTTAGCAAATCTTTGTTTGTTTAAGATGTGTTTATTTCTAGTAGCCAAATATTAACAAAAACATCCTATTACATGCTTCCTCTGACAGATTTCACAATGCAAGTAGGTGACCTTAAAACATCTGTGCATGTGTATTAACAGTTTGCTTCCAAACAGAAATATCTACAGATCAATAAAGGCTGACCCTGGAAAAGGCTAGGTCTGTGCACAGCCACAGCACCCCAGCATGGTCACGTTGTGCACCCCAAGGCTCTGACAACTCTGTCTCATCATGCCCAGAGAAGGCAAGTTGCATTCCTTCACACACATCATTCAGCCCCTGCCTTTCATAAAAACTCTCCTGAATTTCAGGAGAATGTGAAACTAAGATCAGTTTTCTGTCACTCCTAAAGCAACCAGTATTACTGTATCTAAAGACATGCTGCAGCCTCTGAACAGAAATCAAAAATGGTCAAAGATGCCAGCTGTGCAGAGAAAGGGACAGCTCTGTGATGGGTATGAAGATAGTCTTATTTTTAAAAAATAAAATATAATTTGAGAAACAAGGAATAAAACAATCCTTAGCGAATACATAAAACACTCATCTTTTAACTGCAAAACATCCAGAGAATAAATGGAAGATCAGGATAGTGTACATATATCAAGAATAACTTTCACAAGCCAGTTCCAGGGTCACAGAGCAAGCCCACAAGGGCCTTTGTGCCAGCCCTCCAACAAGTTTTGCTGTGCTGGAAAAGACAGTTGAGCAAGAATATGACTGAGGTCTCAAGAGTAACACCATGAAGAAGAACTAGAAACATGTGTTCTTTCACACAATGCAGGACCTAAGCCCAAGAAAATGATCTGACAATAGGTTTAAAAGAAACAAAGGGACTGGCATCTTCACACGACATATGAGTAAACGGAGTATAATTGATGCATAATTAAACAGCAAAAGTTATTGCTGCAGGACCTGTAGAAACTGAAAGCATGAACAGATTCAGAAAAGGGCGTTTAAGTTCCTGGTAGACAGACACGGAAAAACAGTGGGTGCTAGATACAGTGGTCCAGGGACAGCTCTCAGTTCTTGAGGAGACAATTGCTGGGAATCAGAGAAAGCTGACTCAAGCTATGCTCTCCCTGTTACATCTGCAAGCATTGCCTACTGGCCTCTGGCATAAAGATAATCTGGGTTACATATTTGGTCTGGCCATTTTGATACCCTTATAATCCTTCTGATGTTCTTCTTGCACAAGCTTATTGTAAGAAAATCTATCTTTACCCCTTTTCTTCTACCTCCTCCCTCCATCAAACCACTCTCCCTTCAGTGCTCCCAGCTCAGTGGTGCTGACAACTCCTACTGTCTGCTGGGTTTCCCATTCCCAGGCTCTTGGATACCCTGTGATTGCAGTCAATGTGTCCTCAGCCTAACACAGCACTGGTTCCAGCCCCAGGGGTAAGGATTCATCACAGCACCAACCATGCTCCTAACTCTAGTGGGACCTGGAAAACAAATCACAGAAGCTCCTGAAAGAGTAGAGGGAGCACAAATGAGAGCTGATCCTTGTGTTAGAATAAGCAGTAATGGATTTACCCAGCCTACCTGAGGGTACTCTCGGGGCAGCAGCTTGGTTGTACCTTGCTAGTTGCAGCAGCTTTCGTTTTTGCATAAATCTTGACCCATTGCCTCCTGCTTTCTGCACACATTACTCCACTGGTGACCCTCTCTCCTGACATGAAGCACTCTCTGTTATTTCCACCCTGAGCATCCAGCACCAGCGATGTAGCTCAGCTTCTGCACCTCAGTCCTAACCCACAGGGCCTCTGCAGATCGACATGACAGGTACCTAAGGAGAACTGGCAGATGGGATGGTGGCTTTCTGTTGAGATGGTTTAGGGGGATATCTGAAATGTTGCAGCATTCAAAGAAAGCCTCCTCTACTTTCTGCTGCCCTCCCACAAGGCTGAGCTAAACAAAGTGAAGAACATGATAAACTCTCTGCCCCAAGTCAGCTCTACACTGACAGTTCACTAGAGATACAAGATCGCTCAGTGACATTAAAAATGTCAGCAAACACTGATCAGGCTTGACGGAAGGAATGCTTTAGCAGGCTGGGGGGGCATAAGGCAGGGTAAAACTTCAGCAAACATGGTCAAGTGCACAGGCAGCTTTTCTCCCCCCTCTCTCCTCCACAGGAGGTTTTTTTACAGATCCCAAGACACTGTGGCCACCATTGCAGCAGTCGGATGTGGAGCTCACCACCACCTGTACGGCCAGATCAATCGAACAAAGTTTGCCTGTGGCAAAGCAAGCGTGGCAGCTACCGGGGGCAATTCCTGTCTCCAGCTTGCCTGAGAGGCAGGTCTTGGAAACTGCGAAAGCTGCTTGCAGGCACAGGGTTCTCACCTCAACTGCTCCTGCAGCACAGCCGTGAAAAGGGAAGTTTATTGGCAAATGAACTCACCACTGTGGGAAGAAGATCGGCTGAGCTCTGGAGCATCCCATGCTCTGGCAGAGGGAGTCCAAACAAGGACTGTTTTTTAAAATGACATAAAACAAAAGAGGACCTGAAGCTGTGTGTGCATGGGCAGAGGGAATCTGGAATGTATTTTGTTGCTACTGCACTACGCATAGGTACACAAACTTGTCTGTGTGTAATCCTACTTCAGCATTGCCTGGTAGTTGCAGCAGGAGTTCCCTGATTCAGAAAGGTCCTCTTATTATCACTGCTCATAAGCAAAGACTCAAAGAAGATACAGCAGGTGCAGGTGGGGCCATCCTTCAGGAAACTGCTCTCTGTTACACCTGTCTGTTTTCTTGAGATCTGAAACATTCAAGTCTCTGTACTATCCATGACCTAGAAATCATCGGTTTAACACTCCAAGTCTCCCCATCTCCCAATACCTTCACTTACTTCATGGATCAGGTCAGAGGCAGACTCAGCCTAGGAGGTGTTTCTAAGTCAGGAACGTGCCAGAGGGAGGGGACAAAGGGCCACCTGAGCTATGCAGGGAAGAATGGGGGTGGGGAGGGGGGTGGCTAGTTTTACCTGTCCACTCTTATCTGTCTCACACTGGGAGCTGAGTGTGAGAGACTGAGTCTCCACTGGGTCCATCTGCTTGGACAGAACTAGTTATCTAGGCTGGAAATCCTCTCTCGTGAGAACACATAGGCAGTTACCCCACAAGCACCTGAAAGCAGTGCATGACATAGAAAGACCAATGCCTCAGGGTAAGAGCAGTCCCAGGAGAAGCAGCTCTTAGCCACAGGACAGGAGAGGTTCCTGCTCTCATTTGCAGCATGGGTCACTTCCCAGAGTGATGCAGGGTCCCTGGAACCATTCTGTGTTCAGAGGATGTCAGGTATTAAAGTGTCAGAAAAACTTCATTGTTTTTAAGGGACTAGAGGGCTTGGAAGAAGATCAACATTTCTCTCCCACATCCCCTTTCCTGCACGATCTGAAAGAGGCTGAAGCTTTACTTTCCAAGTAATGCATCTGCAGAGGAGGACAACCCAACCCACGTGCCCCCATCCTACATGCTCAGCATGTGACCCTTTCAGGGAGCTGGGTAGGGGAACATTTCACTGCAACAATTTCCCTCCTGCTCCTGCCTTTAGCTCTGTGCTTGGGACTTCATGGATGCTCAGCAGCCCTCAGCTTCGTATTTGCTGACATGCAATACATGAACGCTTATCTTGAAGAAGAGACACTTGCCTGGACATCTACATAAAAATGAATCCCAGCTCCTAACGCACTAAATCCAGGAGCCTTGAACTATGGGAAAGTGCCATAAGTCATTCATCCTGAGGCCCAGAGGAGGAGCATGGCTGGATCAACATACTTCTTAGCAAACATCAAAGTACACAGGGCTGGTTTTTTTTTTTGTTTGTTTTTTGGTTTTTTTTTTGGAGTATTATTATTCTGCAGCCATCAACCTGCTGGTTATATAGCTGCTATCCATTCACCGGAAGTTTAGTGAACTTCAAATGGCGATCATTAATGGTCACTGAACTGCAGAATGCCCCAATGTGCTTTCAGATTTCATTTACCAAGGACCAGCAATCAGCCAAAAGATTTGCTCTGACAGCAGGGAAATACAAGACCCTTTGACAAGTTCAGCCAGGAATGTGCTGCCAGCATCCCTTGTTAAGTTCATGTTCTACCCTATTTGACGGAACAGATCATGCAAATTGTCCTTCTGTGGCCGCTCAGCCTGTCACTCACGCTTCCATTTAAAACAATAAATAAATAAAAGAACAAAAGAAAAGCCTGCAAGTACAACGAGCTGTTTATAAGAAAATTCCACTTACTGAGACCCTTAATTACCAGGAAAAGGCATAGAAACCCAAATAAAACACTAAATTGGATGGGGGAAGGGAATCTTACCCATCTGAAGATTTAACCAGGAGGGCCACCCCAATTTCTCTGGTGCACAGACCACAGCCTCCTCCCTCGCCCTGCTCCTGCTTGTAATCACACTTGTTCTTTTCTTCCCAGTTTGGTTTGTGACTTATGGCACCACCAGGTTTTTCTGTGCAGATGAAGCAGCTGCACCAAGAGTCCTTCTGGATGCACAGCGCGCTGCTCCTTAACCACCCAGTGAAGGCGTGGAGCAAAAGACAAGGTACCAGACAGTACTCAGTCCAAGGCATTTTGCCTAGAAAACTGATCACTGATCTCTTATGTGGGCATGCTGCTGAGAGAGCTCCCTTTCCCCACGCCATAAAGAGAAATGCTGATTTTTATATTGGAGTATTTCCACATTTATTAACCAGAATTTCATCTGATGGAAGCCATGCTCCTAGGAGCCTTATATGGCTGCAAAACAAAACAGAGTCAGCAGTACTGGCAACAACACAACCGTCACTGAAAAGGAGTCTCACAGTGTCCCAATATTATGCAGAGACATTGCACTATGCCTGCCACAATGGGATTCTCCCCAGCTGCAGAACACATCCCATCAAGTACAGTAAGACTCTATTACAGGAGATACAATAGGGAGCTGGAGGACTCGCTCAGCCCAGCTTCTGAGAAAATAACTCATTTCAATGCAAAACAGCAGTAGTTATTAGACACCTCCTTAAAGAGAAAAAGTGAAGGGCAAGGGGAGGAGGGAGACAGGGACCATGGCAGTTTGCACAGAAGTACCTTTTTCAGATTAATCCACTGTTTGAAGTAATCAGCAACCGGCAGCCCTAAGTACTGGCATTGTCCTGGTAACCTGTAAGAGAGAAGAGAGAGCAAGTTTGATTCAATCAGTGTCTTGACAACACAAACTCTGTTTTCTTAAGTGCATTTTGTTCAGAGATGGGAAAGACTCTCAAGACTGCTGTAACATCATGCTGCACATCAGAAACAGCATAGCTCTTGGCAAAACAATCTCATGAGAGTACAGCTTGGCTTAAGACTCAAATACATCCAGCCACATCCAGGCTGCTGAAACCTTTTAGACTAAACATTTTGAACAGCAGTTGTGTACAAGTGCAGCACTCAGCTCTTCTCCACACTGGCTAACACACAAACACAACTGGAGTATCCAGGCTGTCCTTGGCTAAGCAAACCCATCGCAAATCCCTGCAAAACCATCCTGATCTGCCAGCAGCTTACAGGGCAGACAGAAGGACGGACAATTCACCTGTCATGCCCTGCTGCTTCTCCATTTGGTCTTTACGGTTAAAATCTCAAAAGAGACATGAAGGAGGGAAGGAGGCACCAAAGCATTCATTTTTTGGAGAGCAATGCTGTAGAGCTAAGAAGGTAGAGGCTGTTTTCCAAGCAGGTGCTTGGAAGAAGAGAGCAGACGCAACTCTGAAGATACAAGGGGCTGCACACTGTCTCACTAGGGATGCAAGCACAGCAGCCAGAGCGGTGAGCACACGTATTTCCTCTCCCTTCCTACAGCAAGCCAATAGAATAGGGCTCAAAACAAAACAGCACCAGTAAGGTGGATTGCCTGAAAGGACAGCAGCACCTCAGGAAAGCTGCTTCTCCCACACTGTGCCGATCCCAGTGTATTTGCAGGGGAGCAAGGATGTGCCCCTCAGCCAGGGAATGCTGAGTCGCAAACTGTGTGGCTCCAGCCAAGCCTGTGCAGGGACATGAGTTATGTGAGTATTTCCTGGCCACTTTGATCTGATCAAGAGTAATTGATGGATCTTGTTCATTCACATACTGCTGAGCATGCCTGGGGCACTGGTCACAGGATCTTTAAGTGAAGCAAAGGAACATCCCAAATAAATATGTCAACTAAATAAATGACTAAATTAGCACTGTTTGTGCATGTTAAAAGTCACAACCCCAGAAATCGGCTTTTGCAAACAGAGAGGGGTGGGGAATCTCCTAACTTCCTCAGGCACACGGGGGTTGTAGGAGGAGATTGTACGGGAGGAGGAAGAGCTATAAGTGCCAGCACCAGCTGCTCAAACATCCAAACACAGACCACCATGTCCAGGGCAAAGTCTTCTGCTCTCCAAGGAGGAAAGCGTGAATAGCCCAGACTAGACTTCAGACTCAAGACTGAAATACAGGAACAAACTCTGGTGAGAAGTGGATACAAGGTAAACACCCCAAGGTGCAACATCAGCATTCCAGGCAGTACCTGAGTGGTCAGCCCAGCTCTAAACCCTTTGGTGAACAGGCAAGCATCTCTCCAGACATTTTCTCAAGTAAGGAGATGAAGGAGCAACACAAGTGAGGAGATGAAGGAGCAACACAGATAACGCACTTGCAGATAACGTGAGACCCAGGGCAGTGCAGTACCAGTGCAGTCTGGTCTTGGTGACTCCTCCATTTCTGTGTGAAGAAAAGGAAGGAAGCTGGGAAACATACCCAGAGGAATCTCCTGGGAATATGTGGCCAACAGAACCAGCACACACTGGGACCCATCTGTGTACTACCTTTGCCCTACTTAGGCTAAGAAAGGAATAGACTTCCTGGGCCAAAGTCAAATGCCTGGTCCTGAAAAGACGTACATGTGATGATTTAAGATGAATAATTTAAGTCATACAAACACATTTGAGTAAGAATGTCCAGAGGGAGCTCTTTGAAAGCAGGAAGGCTGTCAAAAGAATGAGCTTGCAGGGAACAGGGCCATGGCAATTTGCTGGGCAAGCAGTGCAAGTTGACAGCACAGTCCCATCCCTGGGCACAGCTCATCTGATGCCTTCACGCTGAAATAAAGCACCTGGAGCCGCTCCTCACAATTGCACACTGCCACAAAAACAGCAGCCTGACCCATGCATTTTACAGCCATTACACACATGCCCATGACATCCCTAAGTCAAACAGACCCAATCAGCCCCAAGAAGCATGCTGAGAAAGCTCTTTCTCCAAGAAAGCTGCTTTTTGCTGGTACCCAAATCAAGAAAGATTACAAGAAAAGAAAACATCTAAACCAAACACCTGGTCAAAATATAAGCACTTGATTAGCTCAACCTCTTTCAGTCTGCTCACATTTAGCTAGAGAAGATGATGACAGAAGTTAGCAAAAGGTATGTTACAAAAAATTAGTTTATCCTCCAAACCCAAGAGGCCTTCATTAATACCGGTCTCAGCCTAGCTCCTGTTACAAGAAAAATTATCAATTTACCTAACATCTGGATAGGACCCAGAAGAAGTGAGTGCAGCATTGCTCTTGTTAGTCACAGGAATTGACAGCAAACCACCCAGTGCAATGAACGACATCTAAACCCTGCCATCCCTGTGGGACCAAAAGGCCCAGCAAACTGGACAGTCTGGTTCTATTTTCACCCTGAGACTGATGGCAGTGTGCCCTGGGCGCTGGACAGTGGGTCTTTAATTGGAGAAAATAAATGCTCCAAATAAATATGTCAACTAAATAAATGACACATTTTTGCAAACAAGTAACAACCTCAGAAACTGCCTATGAAGCTGTGTGACCTCAGGACTTTCCCCCTCCCCCTCCATGCTTGTGCTCCCCTCATTTCTTGTCAGCAGCAGAGAGGCTTCAAGTTTTTCAAGCACCAGGAGACCAACACTCACATTATAATCTGGGCAGGCTGTCAGCAGCACGGATCAAAACATAAGTCTACCCCCGAGCTGCAAGATGCAGTCCTGGTGGCTCCAGGCCAGTGGGGTCACAGCCACTGAGCAAGGATTAGCTAACGATTGCTATCTGGGTCTGGTCTAGTCTGAATATGCAACTCTCCTGGCACAGGGAACCAGGGGCTTTCTCTGCACAGAACCCAGGTTGCCCGGTAGCTACAGGGAGGAAAATATCCCTGCAAAATCTTTTCCCCAGCTCCAAGACTGTCACCTGCAGTAGTCCCCCCTACTCTTCAGCCTGGTGACCAGGCAGGAGTTTCTCTATCATCTTTTCCAGGCTGAACTGAATAAGGAACATCTGTGCCTGTCCTGGGAAGAGAAGTACCATGGCCTGTAAGGAAGTATGTCTATTTATCAGAGCCACCATTCACTTGAGCATTCACTTATTTGATAAATAAGCTCTTATGCTCAGAATGGTTTCCTGCTCTCGCCAGAGCCAAACTTGCTCACTGAGGGCAGCTTTGCTTTAGCAGAGAGCTCAGGACTTGGCCACCCCTCAGGTAAGGGAGAAGAAAAATGATGGCACATTTTGCTGCAGTCAACATCCCATGATCCTTCCAGTTTTGAATGAGGTCTAACTGGCTTCCCAAACACTGAAGCTCTCACTCCTTGGGAAGGAAGCTGGCTTTCAAAAACCACCCCATCAGCCAAACTTCATTCAATATAGAGAAACTTGAAAATGGTTGTGGGATTTTCCAGCCTCCAATGCTGCTCTGGTGCTCTGTCCTCCCAGAAGCAGAGATGGGAGCGCATAACTTCTGCCTTCTCCCAAAATGAAGATCCCCTTTGGGCAGAAGACCAAGTAACATCAGATAGCACACTGTCCTCCACCAGATAAGCAAGTCTAAGTCCTTCTTAGACAATGGTCAACAGCGGCAACTCTGCACCATTTTCAGAGAGCTTTCACCAACCCAGGCTCTGATTTCCATCCAGCCCTGCTTCACCACCCTGCAGGGTAAATGTAGCCTGGAGATGAATGGGATGCAAATAGTAGGTGAGGTGACATGGCTGCATTTCTGCTGTTGAAGCCAGCTCTCTCCAAGGCAGCAAGAAGCGCACAGCTTGGCGGTGATAAACGGCCTTGCTTTAGTTATCACTTTCCTTAAGTTAAGGAGAGCAGCCTAGTGATGGATGGGCTGGAATTCGGTTATCAGGGAAGGCTGTCAGCCAGAGTTGCCTATCTCCACACACATTTAGCAGGGCGTCATTATGCGATGGCATGGAGTTAAAATATGACCAAGGGTATTGAAAGAAAAAGAACAGGATTAAAAAAAAAAAAAAAAAAAAAAAGGAAAATTGAGCAAAAAAAAAAAAAGGCAAATTGAGCAACAATAAAGGAGCATGAGGCAAGAACGTTATCATACTAGTGACACCTTTTATCTCAGTCTGGTTAACTACAGCAGGGCACAAATTGGTCCTTCCTCCACTATTGTATCCTCTTGTACAAACAGAGGCAGATAAAATGTGTCACCACTGCGATAGCATATCAATTTAACCCTAATTATCTAGAGGGTCAAATGAGGAAACAGGGGTTTCTCATTTCAACAGGTCCCTCCATCTCTGCTCGGAGCCAACAAATTAATATGGAAGGGGGAGGGGCAGCCATAATTGATTTCTGTCACTCAGGTAGT
This sequence comes from Picathartes gymnocephalus, assembly GCA_013390045.1. NCBI lineage: Eukaryota > Metazoa > Chordata > Aves > Passeriformes > Picathartidae > Picathartes > Picathartes gymnocephalus. The sequence continues at coordinate 264,294 of WEKY01022432.1, read as the reverse complement.
TCTGCCGTATAAAAAATTAATGCTTGATTCTCCCAACTAATCAGAGTTGGTTAATGTCCATCTGCTTCTGGGTTCAGGATGTCAGGAGACAAAGAAATTGGGCCAGTTGCTACACACAGGGTGTATTGGTATCAAGGCAGTTAAAAGAACAAGTTCCTCCATGGGAAGATAAAGGGACACTAAATCTTGGGGTTTGTAGACCTGATCTTAACCTTCCAAAAAAATCCATTCCCTGGAGATCTTGTGTTGTAAGAGATGCAGAACATTTTAATTGTGTCCTGGCCAACCCCAGTGCATTGGGCTGCAAAGGAGAGCACTGGCAGGCTCCTGTCCTGCAAATACTCCACTGAAGAAGGATGCTGAAGCACACAACAGCACCATGGTGAAAGAGAGGAGCTGTCAAACCACCTCAGCCTGGTACCTTCATTCAAAGCAAGGCTGGTCAACACTCTGGACCATGCAGCTCAGAGGTGCTGCTCTGTTTTGATGTAGAGTGGGATGTCTGCCCAGACAAGAGGAAAGCTTAAGTGTCCTCTCCCAACAGCACAAGCTAGCAAGGGAATAATATCCTATGCCAAGGCATCTGAACTGATTTAGCAGAGAAATGGCACCATAACAGGCAAAGTTGCATCTGTCTGCACTTAACTTGCACTTACATGAGATGGGGCCAAGATAGGAACGAAAAGCAGTTTAGATAAATCCATACCCTCCCAACAAGGCAGCTGCAGGCTGCCAAAACCACAGTGCCAGACCAGGAGGCTTCTGACAGGGTGACGTCACAGCATCTGTGCAGAGTAGAGTGGGCCAGGCACAAAGAACAGCCCAAGCCACATTGCAGCCTACAAAAACTGAAGCATGCTGTTATGACCTTCACAAAAATCCCCAAACCCCAACTCCCTCATCCCAGTAATTCAGGCTGGACTGAGGCAACTTTCCTGTGTAACTGAAAGCTTTGGCAGGGAGGTGTCTCCTCCTCAGTGCTGGAGTCACCTTGCCACTCAGTGCAAACAGGCTTCTGTCCAAAGTGAAGGACAAACCCCCTGCCAGACCTGTGGCTCTCCACTCACACACTTCTCAGTCCCACAGAGCAGCCAAGGGGCCAGAGGAGCCCACCTGCTCTTGCTTTCCACCAGATAAGCCCTTGCCAGGTGACTGCACCCCCTCTCACCAAGCACACAGTGCCATCTCTCTCTGCCCCCCATCAGTGAAGGACAAACCACACCTGCATGGCTGTACTTAAAATTCACAAGCAGTAGCTGTGGAAAGACAGTACATCTGGAGGGGGTCTGAAAAGCCCTAGGCTTTCACAGAAACTCTGAGACAGGTCCCATTTCCCTCCCTCTTTGCTTTCCTTCCACCCTCTCAGTTCTCTCAACCACCCCCAAACTTGTCACAGTGCAACAAGCCTATGAGCCACACATCAGCTTGAAATATCAGCATGCATGAAGCAGGGACATGAGAGCATGGAAGTGGGAACAGACAGAGCAAGCCTCCATCGCCTGTCAGGTAACACTAATGAATTTCAACACCAGCAGCCATTGCCTCAGACGGGCTGGTGAGAGAAGACAGAGTTACAGCACGAAGCCTTTGCAGGAGCAGCCTGCCTTTTTTCAAAGCCCCCTCTGTTAATAAATGTCATTGTCGAGCAGGCTGCAAGAGTCCTCAATCCAGGATGGCGTGGGCTGGGGGAGAGACAGGCAACTGACAGCACTCAGAATGCCTGGACAGCGCAGCCTTTTCTTCTGCTGCTTCCCCAGACAAGAGCCAGGAAAAGGAAGAAGACGGGTCTTTGCTATTGGCATAAAGCTGTTTTCCATTAAGGCCCCAGTACCAAAATAACAAACCTCCACAAGGAACTACAAGTGCAACCCCAACACCCTCCAGTCCAGTTCACTGGGATGGATGGAGACTCTACAGCAAATAGTCCTGGAATGGGCAGAAGAATGCAGAGATATCCAGACACACTGCCTGCACTCCTGACAGCAGCAAAGGGTTACAGAGCAGTCGGTCCCTTTGCTAACACAAATGCATTCCTGAGGCAGCACAGGGAGAAGCATCCAGCACAGGGCACTGCATGGCAACCGCACCAATGCACAACATGAAGGTCAATGCAAGTCTTCTTTACAAATGTCAACCTGTCATCTCTGGATATTAATGAGGGCTGACCAGCAGCTAAAATGCATCCATGCTCCATTAGTAATAAGAGAGACACGATACAGGAGAAGAGCACACACCACGGCACATGGAGGCACCAGTGGGTCTGCAGGGCCCGGGGAGGAGTGGTGATGCACAGCATAACTTAGGCCACTTCAGATACCCAGGAAGGAAAGCAGTTGCCACACAAACCCCTTCACTGGAGTATGCATTATCTTTTCCCATCAATCTTTAATTGGATTAGTGTAATGAGGCCAAAAACAAAGGCTAAGCAGCAAGGCTAATACCTGGCACTTTCAGATCTTTCCTTTCCTGTGATGCCAATTCTGGACAGAGTTGCGTTCTCTCTCTCTCTCTCTCTCTTCCTAGGCAGGAAAAATTGCATTGGCTGAAATATGTGAACACCCATCACATGCTAACAGCATGACCCCTATTCTCTAAATTTTTGCTGGGTACTAAGAAATTTGGGAGAACCTCAAGACCCTTGCTTTCCAAGCCACTAGACAGTGAACGGAAAAGGGTGTTATCCCAGACTGCGGACAGAGCAATGTATACACTAGGGACATAATTCTGCCACAAAAAGCACATCGGGCAAGTGGCTTGTCGTGACTTGCTCATCCTGCAAAGCACTGTGTGCCTTCCACTGCCATCAACCTTAATGAAACATGAAGGCATTTAACACCAAGCGAGATCTGGCCCTTTTATGGGTATCTGTCTGTGCGTCAGTGAGATGCTGGCAGAGATGCTATCTCAACATTAAAAGCAAGGCTGTAACACAGCAGGTATTCAGCCTCCAACAGAAGATGTTCATCAACAACTGCACACACATGATGCTATAATAAATCTATGTGCTACTTCCTAACAGCTTCTCTTAAAAAGATTCATAGCTCTATTTACTGGGCCTGATTCTGCTGCTAGCATGTGGGAGTAAATCTAGAGTAACTCTACCTGGAGTTTGTAAACAGCCAGGGATAGTAGGATCAGAACTGAGCTTCTTTATTTTTAAATAAGTACTTAATTACCATGCAGGAAAACAGAGTTTGCTGGCTCCATGGTTCAGCAGAGATTAGAAGCGCAGCAGGCAGAAGATTCACACTACTCCAGATTGGTGGAGGGGTAGAACAAATGCTCTCACCATCCCTTCCAGATGTGGAGAATGACTAGTGGACTTTTCTTTGACATCAGAAATGCATGACACTGCTCCCAAGAAAAGAGAAACTGCAAAGTCTGCAAGGCTGAGGTCGCCGCCCCCCAGCCTTGGGAACCTGACCCTATGAAAAACCCTTACAAACAGATTTTTACACATAAACTTGGTGTGAGAGTCCATCTGCTCACTAAACATGACATTATACAGCATCTTATGAAGAGGAGTGTACAAAACTGAATACTGTGTTCACAGTGAAAGTCATGCATCACAACCACAGGCTGCAGGCTCCAATTTGTCATCAGGAAAAACTCTTCACCATGCAGGTAATAAAGCACTGGAACAGATGGGTGGCAAAATCTCCTCCCCTGGAGACATTCAAACTCATCTGGAGAAGACCTGGAGCAACCCAATCTAAGTCTGAAGTTAGCTCTGCTTTGAACAGGTGGTTGGATTAGAGATCTCTATTTAAATTATTCTATGAATCATGCTCCAGCAGAGCCTGATTACACAGAGCATGTGTCCTTTCTCTGTCTATATGGTCTCTTAATAAGTCTTTCATACAGACACTAATTTAGTAATCGCCTGGTTCTCTCCATACTAGATGCTTTAAGAGGGAGCATTCAGACTCCTGCTGCGTAACACTGTAATTAGCTACTGAGTAAGGGAATACATCTGATGAAATGGATGTGCGCACAACACATCGTGTCTAAGCCCCCTCAAAACCAAAACATGCACAAAAACTAAGATAAAATTAAATATTATTCTCCTCCCCCTGTACAAATCCTATTGCAGAAGTATTTCTCCCCAGGAAACCTGAACATGCACGACCCAGAGCCAAGGTGCTGCTCTAAACTGAGAAGACATGTTCTGTCCCAGGCCTTCCTTAGATCTCCTCTCCAACAGGCAGGAGGAAACCTTGCCTCCTCTAAGCTTTGCCTGTCCAGACCATTTAGTGTATAAACTCTTCAGGACAAGGGTTTCTCCGCTATGAATCATAACTTTTTAGTGCCTAATGGTAAAGCCTATAGACGCTTAACATAATACAATCATGTCACTTAAAGGCCATTAGTCTCCAGTCTAAACAGCACTTTTCCAGTCACAGAGGGGACCTGCCAACCCAGGAAGGCAGGATAAGGGATGTGGGTGGTCAGTCAGGTCACTGGACTTGCAGACACCTGATGTGAAGCCCCAAGAAGGACAAAGCCTGGCCAAAAGGCATGGGGGGAAAGCCATGGCAGCTCTAGCAATCAAAAGTTTTGTCTTTTGGGCTTTCTTGAACCACTTGAATCGGCTGAAAACCCCTGTCTGCCAGGTCTGTCTCCACCTTCAGTCATGGCTTTACCACTTGCAAGGGGAAGAGCCCCTCACCCACAGAGGAAGTCTCCAGCCTTCTGCACCACCTCTCTTTCCACTCACTGAAGCAGACCATTTATCTACGAGAACACATGCCATTGTAGTTTGTGACCCTGCTTGAACTCCTCTTCTTTCCTGGCATAATCTCTGTCTTCCTCTGGCACAATCTCTGTCTTCCTCTGGCACAATCTCTGTCTTCCTCTGGCACCACATCACCCAGTTCTACTCTCTCAACTGTCTTCTGAGATTGCTTCTTCTTCCCACTCCACACTAAAAGGAAGAGAGAAATCCTAATAGGAGCCAGTGGGATGGGGTAAACCACCTTCCTGTGCCCTCTGATGATACACAACCCAAAACTGCAGGCACAGCAGCTTCATGGGTTCTCATGCTGCCACCAGTAGGGAGACTAGTACACTGGGTAACAGGGTCTAAGCACAGGTTTCTGCGCAAATTACACATGCACAAGGGAAAACGAGTTTGTCTTTTCCTTGTGGGGAAGAGACCACTCCCACCTCCAAGCACAAGCTGCCATTATTATTTGCTTCGCCGGAGAGAAGAAGCAGCGAATCCTCCAGAGCAAAGGACAAGTGCAGCAATTAGGATGCAGGGGCTGCGGGAGCTGTTTAACAGCACGACCCAGAGGTCAGTGCCGCCGACTCCCAGCCCTGCATAAATATTGTATGAATCAGGGAGAGGGGCTGTTACGGCCACCCTCAGCGCCAGCCCTCCCCCATCCGTTGCCACTCTGCATCCAGCTAGATATGCCAGCAACATTATTTACAGATGTGACAGTCAGGAAAATCACTTTAGTAACTAAGGGAATGGGAATGAAGGCGGCACAGTAGAGCAGGCGCCTGGGAGCAGGCTCCCATCCACACCTTCTGCCTCCCCTTACAGCCCTGCCAGATGGCATGGCCTGTTGTCAAACTGGCACATGAAATACCACCAGGAACAAGGAGGGGAAGGGAGGCTGTGACCTCCTTCTCAAAGCTTGCCCAGGAGTTTGATATCAATGCTGCTGAAGGGCACTTCAGCCAGCACCTGCCTTCCAGTTTCCTATCAGCATCTCTGCTAGACCCGCCCTTTGAAGCGAGCTTTATATCAATATAACAAGAGGCTTTAGAGGGAGCTTCCTTCAAACTCTGTGCAGCCCTGCAGAAGGGTCCCCACTTCAACACAGCCACAGGGCCTCATCTCTGCAGAAACTCCCCCAGCTGCTCTACTGGGTACCAGCCACCTTCCTCACATGTGACCTGTTCACTCCTTATTCCCTGAAGAATTGTCTTCACCTGCAGCTTCAGTCACACTGACTGACACCACCGCCACTATATCCTGGAACATCCTCATTCTTCTGCCCACAGTTTTTGCTGGACATGCCAGATAACTGCACATTTGCTGTGATGCTCTGCACAAATACAAACCTATCTCAGATTCACTGAGACTGAAGGCTCCTGAGGACAAGGACATGGGCCATTCTCCAACTGTACCAGCAGCCCATGAATTCCAAGGGGCACGCTGCTAATAAACATTATTGCCCAGGGCAACACATGAGAGCTGCAAGATGGAAAACACAGCCTGGATGTGCTTCTGTGTATGATCCCTCTCCAGAATTTTTTTCATTGTTCTGTGTCTGGTTGCTGAATCTAGGGAAGGTAGAAGCCCTGTCTTAGCATTAGTAGCTTTTCTAAACTCACTGTGCAATTAATGGGCTTAATTATTGATGGCAAAGGCAGGGAAGGGAGGAAAGAAAGAGCCAACGAGGGAGGAATGATGTGGGGGTGGCAGGCGCCAAAGGTCTCCGAAGATCTTCCCTCAGTCTAGAGCAGAGAAAGAGCCCCTAGCCGCTCTGCCGCTCCCACGGCCCTGCTCTAATGCTCCCTGACATGCCTCTGAAGACAGCGAGCTGTTTGCAGTCACCACCGTGATTTGTTAGTAATTATTTTCACGGTGTCACATTGCTGTCACTCTCTTAACAAAGAGACAGGCAGCCCGAGGCTGCCTGCAAGAAAGAACCAACAGAGAAAAGGAATTGTCAGGCACCCAGGGATCCTCTTTGCTTCCTGGGTTTCACAACCAGAGTCCTTACCAGCTTCTGAAGAAACTTCTGAGGAGAAGTGGCAAGTCAGAATCATCTCCAATCCTGGTCACAGGAAGAGGAATTAATTACTTAGCCCCTTCTCAATTTCACCTTACCTGTAAATCCAGTGCAAGACCCAGGTGTTTAGAGCCCCTTAAGCCAGCAATTTGCTTCAGGCCTTCAGCAAATGCAAAACAACTTTGGCAATTGATGACTTTTAGTGCTCTCCTTGCAAGTCTCAATTTCTTTTCATGTGGTCTTGCCATTAGAACGTGCTTCCCAAACACAGTAATCCTGATGACAAACCCCTGCCTAAGTCTATCATCCTCACACATTAACCCTCCAGACTGTTCACATGTGCTCTTCCTACAGCAGTCTCATTAATTCCAACACACTGCTGTGCTCTGCATGGCAGTAACATTTCACTTGGCATTTCACAATGCCAGGGGACCTCAGCAGCTTCCTCACACCTGAAATACTGGTGACTTGCTAATGGCTTGCTGCCTCTGTTTTCTCATACACAGCACAGTGACTTGACAAAGAATTGCCCTACTTGAACCACCTCCAGTCCATCCATCCATCCATCCAACCTTTGGCTGACCTATCAGTCAGTCCAAGGTAATCACTCCCTTCCCAGTAAACACAGTGTTTGCTTGGGCCCCCAAGGAATGGAGGCTACTTTGGCACCTGAAATGTCACACAAAATAAGGATATAGAGATGAAAGACTGAGACACCTGGCCAGACAACCTTTAAAGCACTCTTGAGCTCTATGCAGAAACCAAGTGAACTTCCTCCAGAGCAATTCCAAGTCTGAACTACTCCCAGCATTAAGTGTTCTTCCCGTGCCTGCTTACTGATGGTGCACAACGGTCAGTCTCTGCAGCCGTAGAGAAACCTGGGTATTAATTCACCCTCTTAGTATAGGGAGAGTTTGGAAATACTAAGCCTCACAGTCTAAGGAAAACCTTCCTGCAATTAATTGCATGGAAGAGCTCTGACTCAGAGGGCAGCTCCTTTTCAGGGGTCCTTTTAATAACCAAGAAATGGCATATGCATGCTGTGAAGAATTAGGATCACCATTGGGAAGCTAAATGGTCCATAAAATGTGAAAGTTCTCTTCAGAGCTGGGAGCATTGTGAGCTGCAGGAGAGGTCTTGGCAACCTCTCACCAGCGTACTCCATCCACCCGGTTTGCAGGGACAGACGTGACTCCAGGCAGTGATGAGGAACTGAACTCAGCCAGTGCCCAGGCACCTTTGGCATGCTGGCCGACAGTCAACACCGAGACCCGGCTCAATGTTCAGATGGAAAAACTGAAGCAAGGAAATTAGGGATGACTAGGAGGCACCTATGGAGGAAAAACAAAGGGTGTCCCAGAGTATAGGTGCCGGGCAGAGAGAAGGAGAAATCCTTGCTCCAAGAGAGGCATAGCTGGTAGGACCAAGGCGGGATGAAGTCCTGGGCAGTATGAACTTCCTGGACACAACCCTGCCAGGACATTGCTCTGCTTCCTCTGTCTTCCCACAGACTTCTCTATTCTGCTTTCTTCTACTACCACCTCCATATGTCTCACATCATTGCAAACACCTGGTCCACATCAATGTCTCAGCACATGACACCCCCTTTGCAGTACCAGCCTGCTGATGGCAGCACCTGGGCCAAATACAGAAAAAGGTGACTCCAACATGAAATGGATTCAGCTCAAAAAGTTAGTCTGCAGCTCCAGTGTCCTCCCAAGTCCTGCACACACCCAGTCATCCACTACTGAGGATACAGAGTGTTGCTGGACAAGGCACATGAGAATATGCTGAAGGGAAAATACCAGGGATGACCTCAAGATGGCCCAGTAGGTCTTTGCCAGCCAGGAGCTTCAGGAGTAAAGGGACTGAACCCATCCAGGAAAATGGCTCCCACCAGGAAACAAACATCCAAACAAAATAAAACATTTTCAAGAAAGCTATGGACTCACACAGCAGAGCAAGTGAAAGAGGAAGGAGGCTGCTCCCAGGCTGGCAGTATTCTTCAAGCAGAGCTCTCTAGGCAGAGGAGCCATAAGCACATCTCTCCCAGCCAAGCCACTGAGAGGGCAGCAGTGGCGCCAACACACAACTGTTTTGCTTCAGCTGCAAAGTAACAAGAGCTTGGAGGGATCCAAAGGAAGACAGCTGACATTTCAGACCCAACATAAAACACTATGGCTGCCTAACACTAGAAAAATTAAGCTGTTTTAAGAGAAAATGAATACTTTGTGGAGCTAATCTTGTCTTTCACACATGCCACAAACAACAAAATTCAGATGGCAAACAGCCCTCCAGTGATTGTCCTCTGCAGTCCCAAGCCAACCAGCTTTTCAGTTCCCCAAGTCACAGAATCACCATGATCCTGAACTTCTTTTAGAGGGCTCTCATATAGACAGAGGCTGCGGTGTTTTTCACCAAGTACCCATTATAGATCCATTGATTTTGAAACCATTTTGCCTGAATTCACTAAAACACTGGACACAGAATTCACCCTAGTGATTCCTGGTGTGGAGGGAATTATGGTTCCCTGCTCTATGAGCAGATGACATTGAGACCACTGACTTACATCCAGTTCAGTGTGACTGTTTTCAAACAGCTTAAGTTACCCAGGGGTAGAAAATCTACCTTCTCCACTTATTACTCCATCCCAAAGGTTCAGTGCTGGAAATAAAGCACATGATGCAATGCCTGTCTCATATTCCTCTATGCTGCAAATTTATTTGTAAGTTTCTCCAGCATCTTTCATGCTGCTTCCAACGTCTTTGGTCTTAATTCCCAGGTAGCAGAGTCCTGCTACCCAGAGTGGACTGCACACCACAGCTCAATAAATCTGTAGCCACTACAGCCCTGACTATGATGAATATCTTTGCCATGATGTGCAAGATAAGGAGCAGACCTGAAAGTGACAGTCCATTGCATGATGATCCCTATGCAAAAATTTAGTGTCCAAAGCTTAACCCAAAGGCATTTCCAGACATCTCGGACAATGTAAATTGCAGAAGCCCAAGCAAGCAATTATTTCAAATAAAGACAAGAACAGGAGTCAGCTAGGGTAACTGGTACATAAGGATAACAAAAGTCAAGTCTGGTATATTAATTTTAAATAAGAGTGTACAGAGAGGGAATCTTAAAATCCCAAATTTGTTTTGCATAAGTGATATCATTTTCTTTAAAAACAAAAACCTGGACTGCAGGGTCACAGAAGTGAATGGGGTCAGTGCTATTCCCTGTAAGTGCTCACAAGGCTCCTTTGCTTAGCTCTGGCAAAGCACTTTAAGATGTAATTACATGAACAACTCCATCAGCAAAGCTGACTCAAAAGGTTCCTGACCCTGGATACTCAGTTCCATCCCTCCACTGTAGTTCACACCACACTCTTTGTTCAGCCAATGTAACCGTGTGAAGAGATACAGCAAAGGCTTGTTCAGCAAAATGATCCCCACTAAAGAAACACCACCAAGCTAATCCAAAGATCTTACTTGGAAAGGAATTGTTTTATAGCTTTAAATGCAGATGACTATGCATCTTTCATGAGATGCTATGTTATCTTTCAGTTACTAGATCTTTCTTGTTACTCTCAACTCTGAACGTACCTCTTGCCCTGCTGCCCACTGTACACCTTCTCCTGCCTTTCCTCATGACTGCCCAAGTGTTCCCACTCACTCCAGTCAGTGGCCATCTGCAACTTCTCTCCGAGGCAGAGGCTATCAACCCCCTCCTGGTCCGGTGATAAAGAACAGCACATACAGGGGACACTAACATCAACAATTCTTTTCTATTCATGACCTAATTCTGATCTCAAAAACTTCCAGACAGAAGTCTGGAAAGAGAAACCCATTGCCACATTTGGAGCTGGACTGAGAAGACAGGCATCCTCCCAGCCTGTGTAACTTGCAAGGAAAGAATTAAAACAGTAGGACAAAATTAAGCAATGGTATAATTTACTGCTTAGAATTTACTAACATCCAACCTAGGTAGAGCACCAAGGGCTACAAACATTTCAAGACACTTCACTATGTTTTATCACTATATTAGAGAGTACTTGCCTTTTAACATTTATTTAAGAAAATAAAAAACTTCTAAGCAGTAGTTTCCTGTGAAGACATAAATTAGCATGTTCTGATCAGCCACAGTAAGTGCAAAACAAGCATCTTCATGCCAGAGTTATATAGACCAAAGCCTACATGTACTTTTAGCTATGCTCAGTGCATTTACAGAACAAGCCAAATCTGGAAAGAGAAGGATTAACTGATGCTTCTGACATTATGGTGCAGGTCTGAGATTTGGGACATAAGACTTCAGCTCTGCCTCTGCCTGCCTGCACAGCCACAGGCATCTCACTTAACCTCACTGTATTTCAACTCTGTATCTATGAACACATGGTAAAAATGCCTCTTTCGTTGCCAAGATTAATTCACATTGTGTTTAAGAGCCCACAAACTGGTTCCACACACAGAGGAAAGCAATTTGACATTTAAGCAGAGATAAACTACACTAAAGAGCTTATATTACAAGGGCTCAACTCTGGCAGATCCTAAGTACCCTCTTTTCCACTAAGCCTGTCTCCTGCAGTCAGCAGCTCCCTCAGTCCCTTCAGAGACACGTTACCCTCGCCACCCAATGCCACATCAATGCTATTTGCTTAATGACTAGTGTCAGTTCCAACTTAGGTGCAGAATGAGGTCCAAGCACTAAAGCAGATGACATCAGATATCTGAATCCATCCCTGGAGCTGTTAAACTTGGACTATAGCTCCTTGCAACAGGCTAAAGGAATCCTCCCACTGAGCATGCAGAGGCCTGAGGACCGTGTGTCTAACGAGGCTATATCCCCACTCATATTTTAGCTTGGCAGGTCTGGTGCTCCTTTCATCTTTTGCTTCAGGTAGCTCTCTTTAATTAATAACATTTCTGAGTCGACACAGGGAACTTTCCACCCAGAATGAATGGCCCTCTCTCATTAGAACCACGACTTGTCATGATGTATTCAAGAGCAGAAGTGTGATTCATTCCCTTGTCTGGGAATGAGGGGTGTTGCTGGGGGGTGGTGGGGAGAAGAGTCTCAGTAATGAGTGACTGATATTTGCTGAAGTTGATACGCGACTCTGTCGGCTTGAACTGCCTTGTCAGGACAAGCCTTCAAGAAAGGTGATGTTCCTACTCAAGAGGTTTTCCTCATTAGAGAAATTGCATCTTAACAAGAGGGAAGGGGAGGGCTGGCAGGAGAGCTGCTGTCTCCCTGACTCCAGCCTGGTTCACACACACCAAGCACTGAAAGCAGGCTGATCCAAGCACAGCGAGCAGAGGATCAGCGCTTCATTTAGGAGCCCTCTCACGCAATGGGCTCTCTCCAGCAGCAACCAAATCCCTCCAACAGGTGCACCTTCTGATGGTGCACCACACCCACCCCTTTGGTAGCATGGCCGAGGACACTGACTCATGCTCAAACCTCCATATGCCCTTCCCAGATGCTTGGTGTTCTGGGCACCCAGCTCCTTGTGACTAGTGCTCCCTGTTGTCTGAGGGAAGACAGAAAAACAGCTCTCTGGTCTTCTAAGGAAGCTCCATTGTTCAAGAGCAATCAAGTCTGTAGTCAGAGCGCCTCATTCCTTGAAGATCCCTGAGCCAAGCAGAGACTTTACTGATCCTTTAGCAGCTGAGCTTACATCTTGAATCCTGCAGACTCAGCAGTGCCAGACACCTGCAGCCGAGAGCAGTACCCTGACAATCGCTATTCCTCTGGTGCTTTTGTTTGAGCTAGGAGTGCTACACACATTGCAACTCCTGGCTTAGACAGGGCTATTTCCCCACCTTATCCCTACATCCACTACTGACAGGCTTGTAGATTCCTCCTCTTTGTTACAGCCACTTCCCTGTATCCAGCTTGCTCATCCCACCATGCCTCCCCGACACTTAGCAGTGGCACCTACTGGAAGCCCTCAGAGTAGACAGGCCAGTCCAGAAAACACCATGCCTCAGCTCTAGAAGAGCATATGCAGACAGAAGCCAACCTAAGTGCCCAGGTCGCTGCTGTAGAAGCCAGGACCAAGGCTGCATGATTTACCAGCCAAGCTAAGGACAACGGAGGACAGAACTCTAAGCCACTCAAGACATGGGTAAGACAACTGCAGCTATGCAAGCAGCTGTCATTATTAAGGAAGCTGAGAAAAGAAAGAGCAGAGTTAGGAGTGGACCTGTCACAAGCGGTGGCTCCTTAAGCCAGGAAGTGTTGCACTCACCTCATTGTCCTCAATTCCTCTGGAACCCAGCCAGGTTTCACCCATGCAATTGTTCCAATAACACTCCTCCAACTGTTGACAAACAGCACCACCTCCCTTCCTACTGCTCCAATGCCTTTTCTGACCAGTGTGTGGTCTCAACATGGTAGCAAAGGGCATCAGCTACACAGCAGGTCTTGTAGAGAAGCATGGGGTGATTCCCTGGAATACCTCATGGATGTTCCATGTGTCTGAGGCTCTGCCTCCCAGTCTGAGCAGCTTTGTTTGAGCTCTCCGTTTTCTCTCTTTAAAAAGAGATGCTCAGTTCTGCTTTGCTAAACCCTATTTGGCAATGTGTCTAAACACACACAAACTTAATTAGTTCAGGAGGGAGACTCGGCATTTGTAGTGACGGATAAAAGTAATGGGAAATGAGACAAGTCAGAGCTGGCAGGGAGTCCTCACTCGAGCCTCATCCACTGGCATGGTGCTAATCAGATGTGACGCTACATGCTGCAGCACCCAATCGGTGATGGAGTGTGATGTGCTACTCACCAGGCGGCTGGAGCCAGACTCCTGCTATCCATGTGCTTGGAAACACAAAATGTATTTTCTGCTTTGCCCTGGAGATGCTTCAGGATTGAATTCTGAAGTTAATGGTTTAAAAAAATTTTTTAAAAGGAAGAGGGAGAAATGAACCACTCACAACAACCTCATGGCCAGGAGTGGAGTCTTCTTTTCCAGCTGACTAGTGAGGGACAATCCATGCGAGAGATCACTGCAAACGGTGAATAGTGTATCTCCACTCCAGAACAGCATGTCCCTCTGAGCCAGCCCCCCCCACAACCCCTATGGCTCAACAGAAATGGGGCTCATCTTTACCTCTATTTGCCCGCTGTAGAGCTCTGAAGAAGAAAAAAAAAAAAAAAAAAGCCACCCGACACATCTAGGTTGCTCTTTCCATATGGACACCAACTTAGGATGTCATTACTTGGGAATCTTGTCAGCCCACTGTGAAAGCAATGGAAAGATGGGCTTGGAGCAAAGATGACTGTTTCTCACAATCATCAACAAAGTGGTAAACTCTCACAACAGCAATACAGGAGTAAAGAACAGAGAAAACAGAATACATGAAAAACAGAAGTTTAGCACAGCAACTGTTTGTGGTGGTCTCTAACAGAAGCTTAAACATGATATATAAAGAAAAATAACTCACTCATAATTTTAGCAACTAACACAGGAACTTGCAATATATACGAGCTCTGGACATAGCCTGAGCAGAGACCCAGTTTCTGACTCAGAAGTTCAAATGCCACCCCTCTGTCTCTGTCTGGAGTCAATTTCTCATCTCCACTAACGTTTGTACTGAGTTTTGGTCGCAGTATCTCATGTCTCACTAATCACACCAAGAAAAGGCAAGGAGCTGCCACTCTGCAAAGACCACTCGTCAGGGAAGAACTGGTGCTGATTGCTCCTAGGCTATTTGCAGTTTATTTAGGCTTCCAACTTGGGGAAACCAATGTCACAGTGAAAACCAAGTAACGCTACTAACGAGTTGAGGCTGTCAGTTTAGGATGGGATGTGTCAAGCCCATGCTTTCCTGGCGTGATAACAACAGGAGTCTTTATCCAGCACTGCAGGGAAAAGAAAAGCTGAAGCAAGATTATATGAATCCAAGGGAATTCAGCACTAAAGGACACTGATATGCAAACACTTTAGAGATTGAACAAATTTAATTTTTGGACATTTAGCTCCATTTTTATAATAACGTTTTTAGGTTGGTAGTCTAGCTATTTTCCTAACAAAACATGCATATACACTGACACTTGCAGATCCCAGTGCAGGTCCCACCTGGTACTTGCCAGATATTCACACAGCTGATGAAGATCACCTTAACAATAAGAACACCACTGGAGCATGCCAGACCTGGCTTGTATTCTGTTCCAAAGACTACTCTGTGATTCACATTGAGTTACTGTGCCAAGATGACAGAAAAAGCCTTAAATGCAAGAAGTCAGGTAAGGATCATCACTTGATCATCCATGTATGCATTCAGAAATATCCATCCCTTTGGAAAGTATATTGGATAAAAGGCAAAACATCACAAAGCTCCAGTTTTAACTTGGGGGTTCTGAAAGGCTTCACTCACTATAGGGAATATCCTAGGCAGTGATCTTGCACCACACCCAGCACCCACCTGTCTTCTGAAACAACTCTCGCAATTATGCATGGCAAAAAACAATTTCGCTAACAAACAATGAGTAGGGACAATTGGAGGGTTGCAAGGATAAAGACATACGCACTACAGACAAGCATGGAGCAATAAAGCCCAGGAAAATCTCCCTCCCCTTCCATACTCACATCACTTTCAAATCCCAGTCTCCACAGGTCACAAAAATCGACTTGACGCTGGGATCTAAGAGGCCTTCCTTTGCCATCCACTCGTCAACCCTCTGAAAGGAAGGCAAGAAAAGGGGATGAGTTTTGCAGAGACAGGCCGAGCCACAACAGTTAAACTCAGATAAGCTGCTTGCAATCAAGAGAGAAGAAAATTGTGATCTTATCCAATCTCTCTCTCTCTTCTCTCTTTGCTTGCCATCTCAACAACAGCACGTTTGGACCTTTGAAGATTTCTGATAGGAGACATCAGGCAACCAGAGGAGAGATGATCTTATCAGACACTGCAGCAGCTCTGTTTGTGGAGGGATGAAAGTTGTGCAGTGTTAACGGGACGATACAACTGTGCTGTTACCTGGCATTTCTCCTCTCCCTGTACCAAAGAGGCTCATAGGGAGCTTAACTTCAGTCCCCTCCACTGAGGAGAAAAGACAGGTATATTGAGATGGCATCCCTCCCCTACAGCATTTCTCACATATTCTAATTCATATAGCCCCATGGGGATATCGAAAGGGGGAAAAATGGAAGGGCTGGGCACACATAGGCACTGCGTGGCAGTAACAAGCAATGCCAGGTGTCCCGTTCCTCTCCAGGCTGGATCCCTCTTCCCTTCTTACAGTTCTGAAGAGGTGCTTGTTCAGGGTAGCGTGGATTTAAATTGGATCCACTATTTCTCATCAACTTCCCATAGGGACAGATGTTCTGGGTCCTCTTCAGAAATGGGCCACGTTAACCTGGAGGAAGCAATCCACCTCAGGGATTAAAGAACTAACCTAGACTAAAAGGCCTTGCCAAACACCTGTTCCAGCTAAAACTAGCAAATGACGTGCCCAAAATTTTGCAGTGGCAGGCAATTAGCTGTTATTATGCAACCTCACTAGCAGCATTTTCAATGCTTGAGCGACAGAAATCTCTCCTCTTTTCCCTTCCTTGACACCTTTCACTCCTCAGTAAACTAGCATGCCTCAGAAGCTGCCTGACCTGAATCTCACTTTAACCTAGAAACATGGTGCTGTATGAACACCTTTTCTGTCCAAATAAAAAAAAATCTACGTAAGTGTTTCCACACTCTAAGAAGCTTCCATAGAAACAGAACAAACCATTTTCTGGAATACTCCAGTAGTGATCTACATTCACCCATCCAGGCAACAGGGGCTCTCCCTCCTGGGGAAACAGACGCACACATCCGTATGTTTATGGACATGCAAGGCTACTATATGCTCTCTGGAGAGCACAGGGAGAGCTGGGGGTTTGCATGGATGTGAGACATCACCTCCACAGAGCACCATCTTCCATCTCATGTCACTGCCACAGCCTTTCCTGACAGAGGTCGATGCTTCTTCCTGTGACCAATTGTATAACAGCCCTCTGAGTAAAGCTCCCTGGAAAAGCAGCATCCAGCCTCTCAGCCACACTGCCTTGGGCTGACAGGATCTCCCAGCCAGCCTCACATGAGCCTGCCCAGAGCTGTGGACAGCAGAGGTAACCCTTCTAAGCTCCTTGACGTGAGCGCCCATCAAGTGCTGTCTCCATGGAGGATTTTAACGCCTTTAATTTGATTTTCTCTGATAAGCAATTGTTGCAATTATTCTGATTAGGAACAATTAGATAACACAGCAGTGGAAATCCTGACAGAGATGACGCATCAAACACCAACCTGCAGCCCAAGTACACTCTGCTTGAGGAAGTTTCCTTCACTATCTGACTACCAACGAAAGCTATTGATGGAGAAATACTTCCAAGCTAATTAAGACTTAAATGCTCTAGGAATTCCACATTAAGCAGATGGTATTACTAGGGCTGTTTCTGCATTCACACATCCTTTAGATCAGATTTCAGAGGCATTTTCTTTCTATATTACATGTATTATTGAGCATTTAAATAGGTAGAAAAAATAATTTAATAAAGTGCTGAGAGAGGGGAAAAGAAATGAAAGCAGAAGCTCCAGGAGCAGTGGTGTTGAGCAATGTCTTGGTGCTTTAAAACTGGCTCAAGAAAGAATCGCCTCTTCTCCTGTCTACTGGCAGGGGTTTGGATATCTTGTCAGCACCCTTGACATGAACAGCTGGAGATGACAGATCAATGGTTCAATAATCTCAGCAGTGTGTCACCAGTGTGACAGCAAATGTTATTCTAATGAAGCTGTAATCATAGTCAAATTACGTGGTTCGATTCTCAGCAAGGGGAGGGCGCAGGGAAAGAGACGACGAGGGGACTACAGGTCCAGAGGTCAGAGTTTGAGAACTAAAGGTTACTCTGCTTACCTCAAGCACTTGCTGGAGGCTCGGCTGCCCATCCACCATGCCTTGAATAATCCCAGTCAGCTGAAACAGAGACAAACGGAAAGCAGTCATCAGAGCAGCACTCAAAAGATCATTAGAGAGGTCTACTCTCCTGTCCGTTTCTCTGCAACCAAAACATGCTCCTGTGACCCACATGGGTGTTGCTGAGGAACCAGACACAGCAGAGTGACCCTGGCAGCTCCCCAGCCACAGGCAAGGGCACAGCTTCATCCCAAACACAGAAATGTAGAGCGGCTCCTACCCACACCACAAAACTGCAAATTCTCAGCATGGCAGGGTCCATTTGGGGAGCAGTGTCATGCACCAGCATGATGCCTTTTTTTAACACGCCTTTCAGTAGTTTTGGTGTTGGCTTGATGTACACAGGCAGTGGTAACAGCCAAGGTCTCTGGACATTCCTCTGCTATCACAGTGACACTAAAATTTCAGTGTTCGATGAACCAGAGGAGTATTGGTAAGTGAGATCTGGAGTGGACCGAGTCATCCCCCCGTGAGCTGGGCAGCCAGCGTGTGCACTTTCCCATAGTCCATCACAGCATTCCTCGGCAGTTCAAAATTGTATTTAAAATAATGGAATGAAATCTGAAGAAAAACACTTTCTTCCTGTCTAGTCTGTTTTCCAGGAGGTTCCTTATGAAGAGGTCCTGCCAACAGATACTCCTACTGACTGCTCCTAGACTGCTCGGCTGTTCAAAGCTAAAAACATGCATTAAAAGATGCAGTCTCATGGGCCTCTGCCCGTGTCTGCCCAGGAGAGCTTGAGGCACATGGAAAACAGATAATTTTTCTGTCTGCCTTCCAGCTGACAAAACTGTCTTTTAACATATTGAATATCGGAGGTCAGTATGCACCCAAGTAATTAAAAAAATCATTATTAAAACAAGTGCACACTATGGGATTTCACTTCATATGGCACTTTCATGAAGCTACACATCTCACACATTTTCATAAAATAAAGGTCAAGCACAACCTAGAAGTATCCACACCTCTGGAAGCCATAGCACCCACTTGAGAGATACTGATGGCCCCACCATCACCCAGGAGTAACTCTTCCACACAGACCAGTTCAACCTACTCATACAACATAAGTTCTCTCACAAACCACAGGGCTCTGCTTTATTAAATATGTGGCAACTGAAGGAAGCTAAATGGTTTCTATCTCTCAGTTTCTTTGGCTGCTTGGCTTACAGCACTGAATTTAGAGGATAGAAAAAGAAAAGATATTAAACTCCAATTAAACGGTAATTACATTTAATGAATACCAAATACCTGACTTGCTGAATAAACTGTAAGTGGGAAGATTATTTTCTCATAGTGACTCCCATGAAATGGCAATACATACCTTTTAGGGAAAGTATTTTAATTTTAAGAATGCAGAGCTCCTCTAGGTGTGTTTCTCAAGTTCATCAAGCCATTATAAAGTAGAATTTTAAGGAAGTGGAGGGACACAGGCAGTCTTCTATTTCAGAAACTGTTTTTATATTAATCTGTATTTTAATTGGGTTAACAGCTGCTACCTATAGACTTCCATACTTTCAGAAGCAAATAGATTTGAGGAATTAATGCATGGCTCTTTAGAGCAGTTTTTAAAGCTCACTAGCATGTTTTTTGCTTTTCTTGCCATCTTTCTCTCCATGCATTCTTCTGGGAGAGGTGGACAGCTCACCTATTGCAAAGTGCTCCTTCTGCCTTTCAGACAGCAGCTCAACCCAAGTCTCTGGAAGTGGCTGAAAGGTGTGTTTGGAAGGGAACAGAGAATCACAGAACAATTTAGTTTGGAAGGAACCTTTAATGTTCCTCCAGTCCTACCTCCCTTGCAGGAGAGACATCTTCAACTGTATCAGGTTGCTCAGAGCCCAATTCAACCTGACCTTGAATGCTACCTCTCTGGCAATCTGTGTCACTGTTTCACCACCCTCAATGTAAAAATCTTCTGTATATTTAGTTGTCTAGTTTAAAATCATTATTCCTTGTCCTGTCACAATGGGGCTGAGCTGAAAAGTCTATCTTACAGGCCCCCTTAAGTACTAAAAGGTCACAATAAGGTCTCTTGGGAGCCTTCTCTTCAAGCTGAACAACCCCTAAGCTTCCAGCCTTTCCTCACAGGAGAGGTATTTCATCCCCCTGCTCATCTTCATGGCCCTCCTCTGAACCTGCTCCAAGAAGTCCAAGTCTTTTCTGTACTAAGGATGACAGGCAACCTTTCACTATCTCAGCCAGTACAGATGCAAATGGTTTCTACTGCTCCAGGCACCCTCAGGACTGTATCTGTGGAGCATTGCACCCCTGATGCCATGGGAGGACAGGGTATAATGGCCTCATCCAGACATTTCCCATCAGGAGGAGGGAAGGATGAGAAGGTGGATGCAGAGGTGCCACCAAGAGTCACTGCTTAACCTTGCCCAAAACTCCTTCTGTCCTTCCCTCTCAGGTCAAGCAAAGTACCAGCCTGTCTCTACAAGGACACACCACCAAGTATATGCACACAAGAGTCAGGCTGCAGAAATCACACACATGAATACAAAGGGATTTATCTGCTCCACAGATACATTTCAATACAGGTCAGAGAGTGCTCAAACTGGACCAGATTTCTACTTTCTCATCCTTTCTGATACTTTTTTTTTATCAGTTATGTCCCTCTGCCACATCCAACCTAGTGCATTGGATCTCTGCAGCATTATCTGGTCTTGCAGCTTTGAAAAAGTATAAAAACGTAAAACTTCACTATTGTAAAATTTCACTGGTTATCCCAAGAAGCATAAGGTACTTGGGAACATAAGCAAGCTATAATGCCTTTATCTTTTTGTATTTTTATTGTCTATTCCTTCAGGAAAAAAATCAATAAAAATTAGTCATAAAAAGAGAGCAAAGCATCATGAAAAGATCTGTACAAGTACCCCATGTGTAGAGGGAAGCTCTCCTTAAGCTCCTGGCAAGAACTTTCTTGGGCACCAGACAAATCACCTGCATCTTCCAAAAGGGCATGATGAGCTTTATACACCTAATAACAGCTTTCAACAACTGGCAAACCCTTTGTACCTTCTCTGCCTAAATATTCTCACCCCTCACAATAACCAAGGTTCACAACCTGTGGTTTTACAGAAGCAGGTCAGAAGAAAGGGGACAAGATGAGGTCTCAGAGTGAGCACTGGAAGACATCTCCTGGACATTGGTGTGGGGTGTTGTAGAAACATCCCGTAGCCAGGAGAGAGCACAGACACATCAAAAGGTAAGCAAAGCTATGTCTTGAGGGTGGCAACAAGCTCTCCATCCTTCCAGGCACCCTTCCCATGCTCTGCTGTCATCTTCAAGAAGGAAGAGGGATGGAAGAGCTACTCCAGACCCAAGGAGCAGTGTCATGCAACCCTAGTAACCCTTCCACACAGAGTCTAAAACAAGCAGTTCCACTGCTTAGCAAACACATCAAGCAGAGGGGAAAGGAGAAATCAGCAGCACAGCAGATAGGTTCCCATGTAATGTCAACACCACCGCTTTACCTATAGAGTTTATCTGGAAAACCATCGTATTTCTACTCCAAGACAGTTTGCTGATTACCTAAGCACTTGTCTCTAGTGTACAATCTGATAATCAGGCCTGGTCTTTCTTTGTAGACAAAGAGGCCAATAAATCTCACCCTTTGCAAGTAGAGGTGCCTAGACAAAGCCCTTTACTGGCATTTAGCAAAATGAGTATTTTTCAGAAAACATAAACCAGCAGAAAGTCAATAGCAACTGCTGGAGCAGATTAGGCAGCAGCTCTGCAAGAGCACGTCCTGGCTGTGTCCCTGGGGTCTCAAGTGAACCTACACTGGTAGCACAGGGATGATCCCTGCATCTACCTGGCAGCACCCCACTGCTTAGTAAGGTTCACCTGTGGCTCTCAGGGCAGGGTTTCGAACTCAGCCCCATACACGGGCCCCAGGAACAAGCCCAGTTACACCTCCAGCATGATCCCACTCTTGGACCTCCTGGCAGCCCCTGCAACAGGCCAAGGGACTGCCAAGCCAGGAAGGACAGGGGCCATGCTGGGCATTAAGTAGCAAGGGCTACACTGTGGGGGTGACCAGGAGCCAGTAATGTCAAGGCTAGGATTAAAACCAGCTTCCTAATCCATGCTGTTAATAACAGAGGACTGCCAAACCTGGTAAGTGGGGTCTTTTTGTACCATTGATACACACAGGTGGGGTTTCTGCAATCATTTTGCCTGCTGGCCTCAGTATTGCCGATTTTCACCCAACTCTGGACACAATGCCAGACCAAGGTTCGCGGCAAAGTTTGCAGTAGAACGCTGACCTGGGACACCTGTGCCCATCCTGGACTCCTGCAAAAGCACAGCCATCACAGACACACACACACACATGCATCCATTCAGCTTCACTTGCTTCAAGGCTCCACACAGGAGACACAAGCACCTGCTCCAGACCCCTGAGAGCAAGGGAAGACCAAGAAACCACCACTGGGAGCATTAGATGGGCTGACTGTTGGTTACAAGGTCATCATCCAGAGAACCTCTGACTGTCCCTAGACTGCAGCAGGCTGGAGACTCTGTTCAGCTCATGAAGTTGAACCACAAGCACACGCCATGCAAGTCATGCAGACTCTTGTGCAAGAACAGAGCTGCAGTCTTTAGAAACAGGGGAAAGGATGCAATAGACAGATTTCCAGAAAAAGGAGTTTTGGTGGGAGTTAATGAGACAACTTCTCTCCAGAATTTAGGTGACTTGCAAGGCCGATATTTTGGGCTCAGGTCTAGAAGATGACATTGCCTTTAGCAAAGATCAGGTGCAAGCTGTGAGATTTATCACATTTGTACAAGCATACATCCAGCAAGTCTCATGGGGATAAGGACAGCCAAAGTAGTTGTCCAGCCTTCTAGCATTAAGGTTGCAAAATGATTTCCATTATAACCCTCTCTTCTCACACATTTATAGCTTTCTGAAAGCTCTTCTCTGGGGAATAATGTTTTCTGTGCTTAGACTTTTTTTTTTTTTTAAGTTTAAATAAAATACCTTCAGATGGTTTTGAGTTACAGGAGAATAAAAATAAGTATTTGTTTTTACAACGTGAAAGTATGGAAGGGGCTGGTTGCTTCTGGAGGGGACTCCACCTAACACAGAGTCATTTTTCATCAGGCTAGTACAGGTGGGACAAGCCCTCCACGGACTTAAGCCTGTCGCCACAGAGGTAGGGGAAACCACACCATGGTGTTGATGATCCTAAACAAGACAGGGACAGAATGAAGAACTTGAGCACACTGATTTCCACAGTCAATATTTTAGTCACTGAGCTGGCCAAAATTGAACCAGTGGACTGACAGGAAAAAAAGGCCAAAGCAAAAGGAACTTGAAGTTTCTTTTGATTATTATGGCAGGGAGGAAAAATACACTTGGAAAAATAGTTAAATTTTTGGGTTGAATGAAAAAAAGAACAAAAAACCTAAACTCAACAACAAAACCCAACCCCTGCTCCTCAATTCCTTTGAATCCTCAGGGATCGCATTTACCACCTTCATTCCATATCTGGGGAAAGGTGGCCGCAGCTCAAGAGCAGCTGTCCTTGGCAATGAGAGTAAGCAAGTAAAGAGAGGCCACTTCTCCAGCAATCATTTAAGGTGGCCCACAATTACAAAATCAAAAAGAAAGTCTTTAAAACACAGACATGAATTATCCTACCACTCTGAAGGACTCATCACATCCCAACATGTAGACCCACAGGAGAGTCATTTAGTGCCTCTGAACCATGCACCCACACATCACTGTCTTTCCTCAGTCCATTCTCTCTTCAACCTTCCCCATCACAGAGCAGCACAGCAAAATCGCAAGAGCTCACAAAGAGGTTACAGGATTTTGAACATCAGCTAACATGAGTGTGTTTATTTGCTGGTCACTCAATTAAGATATTTTTTAGATGTAAATACAATTATCTTAGTTAGAAGATCACAGCTAGAGTTATTTATGAATCCAAACTGAGGTCTTTACTTGCTACTGCAATTACAAAAAATGATTCTCCTTGCCATTAACTCAAGGCTGGCATGACACACTGCCTTGCAGCTGCACCGTGAAGAGGCAACCCAAGTCCCTGGTGCAATGGAAACCTGCTTCCCAGAGAGACTCCTGGAGCACCAAGGAACCTTTGCACTTTACCTCTGTACAGAAGGGCGTAAGCTGGGGATGCACCACAGGCTGAACATACATGTGAAAGGTGGATTCGATCTCCATTGTCCTGCCATTCAGCTTCAAGATAGGGAATTCGATGATTTCCTGAATAGAGCAAAAAGAAAAGCAGCTGTTCATTTAAAACTAACAAGAAATGAAGCTGGAAATTATCCCATCTAGCAAGGTGGCCTGATAGTCCCAATAAACTCAAGACAAAGTTCTGCAGAAGTGGGAAGGTGGTGCTGCAGCACAGAGCACGTCCAACACAGATGAGGATGGTGCTGATACTCATCACAGCTGGGATGGGCAGCAAGGAAGTCTCCGTGCTCAGCATTGCAGCTGCACGCATCATTGCCTAAGCTGAACCTAAGAAAGGTGGTCTCACACCACTTGCATGTGCTACCCAGGGAACACAGAGCTGTACTCACAATGGGCTCACAGCTGTTTAGCAAGGACATCACAGGGGCTATGCCCTCCCCAAGACCAGTCTCAACCTTTCCAGCCCACCATCCTTTTGGTGGACACCATCAGGCAGACAACAGGGACTACTGCATGAAGCTCCTCCTTCTCTGGAAAGGCTGAGGAGGATTGCCCTGCTCCAACAGACTGAGAAGAGGAGCTGAAAGCTCGCCCCAAATCCATTCCTATGGGATACAGCACAGTAGCAAGCCCTGCTTCATTTTCCTCTTTGTAGCCAATTTATGCTGATAGGGAAATAAAAATGTTCCTTCATCAGAAGAATGTTCAATTATTTGAATAATCAGCAATCAAAAATTTACATGGACCTGTTAATAAAAAGTTTAAACAAATCTAGTTGCGATGGATTTCTCAATTATTAAAAAATATACATGAAATTAAAAAAGCCGCCCACTGAATAAAAGCAATAAAATCCTTTGTGTTCACCCCCCTCCTTCTCCATTCCCTTTCTTCCTTCCAGTTTAATGTAAGAGGAGAAGTGACAATTTGTTTGGTGTCTTTAAAGAATAATTCGTCTATGTTATTTAATAGAGATCCATGGCACCAAGGTTCTGGAGTGCAAATGAGCCTGCTGAGTGATATCCATGCAACAAGCCTCTCAAATCACTTCTGGAGAAAAACAGAGAGAGGGAGAGAGAATAAAAAAAATATTGCTTTTTAATATTCAAAAACAGTTTGCAAAATTTAATCAAAGCAGAGCAAAAGCTAACATTTTTACCACTTTGACATTTTTATTAGTGCTTTCATAAATTTTTAAAACATGAACGGAATTAGTTTAACAACAAAAAAAACTGCCTGAAAACATCTGGAAGAGACAAATAAGAAATAATAAAAAATGAAAAAAAATCCAACTCCTGTGAGTAAAATTAGCATGTGAAAAATGCAGCCACTGCAGAGGAACTAACACACTTTTTTGGACCGTGGTTTCAACCCTCATGACCTGCAGGCGGAAATTATTGTGAGATTACACATATGAGCTGATGACATCACCACCCCACTAGGCAGCGGGAGGGCAAGAAGCTGGGTGGGTAAGTGGAAACAACAGATAATTTAAAATGCCAGGAGAAACACCCAATTTCCATGGTGGGCAGAGCCCAGAAATGCAGCAGAGCAGCTCCCCAGTACAGCAGGGGCACAACCCAGACCAGGGGACATGGAGAGCACGTGCTGCTGAGATGGAAAGTTAGAAAGAAATGTAAAAATCGAATAAAGTGTTAACAGTGTGGAAGTGCCCAGGTGTAGACTTTGAGCAGTGAAGCTGCACAGGATGCATGGTTTAAGCATTTCCTCATGGTCAACTGTGCCACACCCTGTGCATGCCGCACGGGATGAGGCAGAGCAGATGTCTGGGCACCTCCTTCCCCACAGCCATACCACCCCACTGGGAGTCACCAAGTTTTCCCAGGAAAGAGAGCAAACTTGACCCAGAAGCTCTAAGGGAAGGAGAAGACACATGCTAAACACTTGCTTATCAGCCAGATTGCCTGTTGTGGTGCAGCCAAACTCACCAGCTTCAGGCACCCAGGAGGACCCCTGGAAACACAAGAGGGTAAGAAATGCTGGATACAGCATTTTGAGGGGATCCTCCCCACAAAAGGGCCACCACAGATAGGCTCTGAAAGCAGTAAACTTCTGTTCAGAAGGAAAACAGACTGCAAAGTTTGAAGCCAATGGACAGGCCGCCATAACAGACCAAGGCTTAACCTCAGGATAACACCATCCCATCTTTCAAATTGGTCTGGGCATCTCACTGCCCCTTAGGTCTGCATCCCACTCAGAAGGTGACCATGGAAGTAGGCAAGCCCACAGCAAGGCAAGACGAACATTCCCCCTTTCAGAGAGGGACAAGCACCAGTTGGATTTCACAGTAGGGCTGTGTTGCAACTCCAGGATGTGCCCTAAGGGACCACCAACATCCACAGGGGCCATCAAGTGGCTGGATGCAAAGTGAGACTGAAAGACAGCCTGCTGCTGATCTGATACACAAAGGCATCGCCTGCCTTCCAGAACCAAAGGCAAAAAGCACTTCCAGGAGGGTCGGATTAAGACAGATGGAGGAAATAAAAAGCCACACTTAAAAAAATGTGGAAAATTTAACAATATCCAGAATTACTGTAGGTCTGTGGGAAGTTCATGGCCAGGAGCAGGGGTGGGACCCCAGAGGCAACTGGAGTATCTTAGGAGAAAGTGCAGCCACTCTCTTGGGCATATTTTTGAAACAAGTGGTCAGTTTTTGAAACAAGTGGTAGAGAACCTTTCCCAAAAGGCTGTTTATCCGCACACTTCCTATAGCAGAGATTTTTCCAGTCTCTGGCAGTGTTTGCTCCACTGGTATCTAAGGCAACAGATACCAGCCCCATGAAATCAGCCCCACTCCTCACTAACGACGTTAGCCAGTCCTGCAATGAAATTTAACCTGTGACACTGCTGTACTTTTCATTTAAACTTTCATTTGGAGAGAAGCAGTGTTTGGAGACCCTGTAGTTTGTCCTGCTAATAAAGACAAGTGTTGGGACCTTTAAAGGTGCCATTCATCTTTTGCCTTTATTAAATTCAATTTTCTTAAGCCCATGATACATCATGAAATTAAGAGTTGACATTCCTGCAGAAACAAAAATATCTATCAAACATAAACAGAAAGGGGGGAGAAAAGAGGCCTCTATCACCAAGAATTTATGGCTTAAAGTTGATCTGTTTCCACTATTTTTCTCTCTCTCTCTTTTTTTTTTTTACAAGCATATGGTTTGTTTTAGATATCTGAAATGTTATTACAGATCTAGAATTTCATTAGTGATTATTATGAAACGGTGAGCACTTAGACACTCACACACACAACCCCCCAACAGACTGTGATGCAGGAAGGCAGCCGGGTGCTCTCTCACGTTTCACAGCAGCCCAGTGAACTCAACATGCTCAGCTCCATCTCCACCATTCAAGGACCTTCACTGCTTCTTCCCAGGCAGGAAAGGTGGAGGAAAGCAGCATGAGGAAGTTAAGGGCAGAGATTCACTGACACTTCCTTTCTTCTATCAGAGCCTGATCAACTGTGTTACCTTGAGGTCCTGACATATTTTCATTCCAGCACTGAGTAAATGTTCCAACTTTGGCAGTGATTTGTGCCAGAAGCATTTGGGACTTCTAAGCTTTCCCTCTGCCCCCACCACCAGCTCTTCCTTACAGCACAACCAGGAGTTATGGATATGCTAAGATAATGCTGATGGTGTCCAGAGGCTGCAAATAGCCGTGACCTACCAGAAGAACAAATGTACTCATTTGAATTTTGCGAGCACTGCAATTAGGTATTTTATTTAGCACTGAAAAGTAACTTGAAAGGAAATCCAGGATTCAAACCACCACCAATAAATAAACGGCTTTTTATTTTCCTTTCATTGTCAGAAAAGTTGAACATGTTTTCTGTTGAGAAATTCTGCACAAGGCTCCCAATTACAGGCATTTGCATTTATATTGTTGGAACACACAGCTTCTAAAATCAATATTAACACGCTTAAAGAAAAAAGCATCGGCACCCTGTCCCTCCCCTCAGCTGTGCCCCCAAACACAGTAACAATAGGAACCTACAGAGCCAGAGGCTTATACAGATCCATTACCAGGTCCACTCTCTTCACAACAATTCTACGTTTTCGATCAAGGTACTTCAAGCAAATCTATGTGCCATCTTCCTCAGAACTTTTGACTTTTCTAAAAAACCAAGGGTTTAAAATAAAAAGTTCCAGGTAGAAGTCTCCTGTGCAACCTGGCTGTCCCAAGCCAATAGTTTAAGCAGCAGCAGGGTAACTGTGGAATGGCTAGGGACTTTCTTCTAAGAGGGATTTGAAAAATTCTTAATGGCATGTGAAAGTACAGTTATAAACCCAGTCTTTTCTTAACCAGCTCGTCCTACATGAAATTCCCCTCCCTTTAACACCAGAGCAGGGATGCACCTATTCAGCTGTCTTGATCTTGCTAATAAAAGAAATGAACAAGCACAGAACTACACTCGCTAAACAATTCCAGTCAGAGAAGAAAGCACCTGAAATTACACTAATTCCCACAGAGGAATCTTTTTGCTTATCCTTTTGGATCTGGGTACCATCATTAGAGAGAAAGAATAAAGTGCTCAGCAAGAGCTTCCCAGCCCTCAAAACCTTTCAATCTGAAGCCTATGTACAAAGTGAACAGGGCGCATTTCAGGACACAGTTATGTATTTGAGGAAGACCGTATGGCCTATTCCATAAACTAGTCCAAAAATTACCAGAGAATAGTGAAGAAGTTTAATAAACACAAAAATAAAAGATGCCCATAAAAATCAGAGCGGACTGTTCAAAATGCAATAAAAACAAGCAAAGGCTGTTGAGAGAAACAGATTTTGTCTGATAAGGAGAAGCATAAAACTTCTTACCAAAATAACGCTTTACACCTTCAAAAAAGAAGGGCAGAAGAGGCAAGGGAGTGCCTGTGGAGGGACAAGAGCCTCAGCATCAGCTCATTTTGTTCAGGGATGGTTTTTTCCCCTCCTCTCTTTAAAGAAAAAAAAAGTCATTTTATGCACGAGGAGCTTATTTCTTAAACAAACACTCGTGTTTTTGATTTACACCACAGACTGCTCCTAAATAATTTATGGCGGGTTAAATTTATTGCACAGCCCTGGCCGGCTGCAAATTCGAATTGCCAAATAATTAGATTTTAGGGCAATGCTTATAAATTATCCGCCGATTTGTCCGGACTTGTTTGTCAGTTGCATTGTGCTTCGGGTCATCTTTGGCATTTCGCTGTTTGTGTTTTAATTGCTGATTTACACTTTGACAGATGAGAGTTGATGCCTCCAACATCAGGGAGAGGGTGTGGGGGCGTCAAAGAGCAGAAAGAATCAGAGCTTTTAAAGTCTTGTGATTTTCTTTTTTTTTCTAAGGCAATTAAAATCGAAAAGGGACATAGTAAGGACAGCACTAGCCTAACAGATCTGCCTTCCCAGTTTCCATCCTCTGCCTTAACTATTATTTCAACTAAAGCCATTTCCAAGTGAGCAGCCTTGCACTGGCCCTCAGGGGCAGTAACCAAGATGACCTCATAGGTCTTTTCCCCACTTCTAAATTTTTATTAAACTAACCAAAACAAGTACCATAAAGGCAACACCTCTCCAGTGCAGAACAGCAGGACATCTGCTGAATCAGGGCTATGCTGGCTTTCCAAAGGATGTCTGCCTGCACACACAGCACAGAGCCTCTCAGTGCCTCAGTCCTGGCTAAGTTACTCTGTGTACTGATTACACCTATTAAAAGGTCTTTGGGGAAGCAGATGACCTCCAAATTTCTTTTTTCCATCACTACCTACCTTAAAATACATATATGCACACACCTAACAATTTGATACGTTTTAAAGAACTACTATATCCCAGAAAAGGGTGATGTCAAAAACAAAACACAAGAGAACTAGCAGGAATATGGGAAGATCATGAAACACTGGGATAAGATGATGTGAAGAAAAATTCTGCTGCCTGACCATTGATTATCCAATGTTTCTTCTTCCCCTGGCTCTCAGGTGGATCTCATTGCCTACCCCCAACACTCAGGCACTGAAGCCCAATGTCAAAAGCTGGATTTCCTCAAAGATAAAATCTGAGTCGCATTTTGGGTTCTGCACTGACATCAAATGTGGCTCTTATTTCCCAGTGCTTCCTTACAACTCTGAGGGTAAGGGACCATTTCTCTTTCTTTAATAGAAGCTGAAATCCCCATCTAATCACATGCCTCCAGGAGCTTCAGCTTTAAAAGAGACATCTAGTCCATGCTCCTGCCTGAGGGCAGCATCATCACCCCCTAAATAATTTCTGACTTTGTCTAGGCTGTTTTTACCGACTCCAATAAGAGAGACTCACACACTCCCCAGGCACTCACTCAATTCTCCTGTTTCATTAGTCTTATCATTGGAAAGTTTTTCCTAATGTCTAATCTGAATTTCCTTTGCTGTTGTTTAAATTCCCGACTGCTCTTCCTACCTACAGCAGACACAGGCCAGAATATTGCCTTTCTCAGTTTTGGAACAAAGACCTCATATATACACCTCTCATCACTGCACCAAACACAACTCCAATGCCATCCAGCCTGCACTCACAGTTGCATGTTGCAGACCCCTGGTCACACTCACTGATTCTCTTCTTCACCCTCTTGAAACAGTATCTTTTTTTTCTTCTTCTAAAGAGTATGGAATCCAAAGTGAAGTACTTCACCAGCTCAAGTGCCCTCTTTCAGGGCCAACAAAAGGAGGATCTATGTCTCACAAATGACACTTTTCCCCGAAACTGGTCCTTGGGAGTTTTGCATGCCTGCCATTGTACCTGAAATCTTGACAGCAGGATCACAACCCTTGTCCTGCCATCCTGAACAAAACTTTCAGTAATCACTTCCTCCCAGGCTGGTTCCTGCCTCTCACCACCAGCATCATCTCTCCCTGCCAAAGCCACTAAGTTATTTTGATCTTTCCAGCAGGACCCAGACACCAAGAATAATGCAGAATCTCCTTCCTCTTTTCACATATGGGATGAGAAATATAGACCAACAGACATCAACACTTCAACATGTTTCTTCAAGCACTATTGACATATATTTAACCACCCAAAACATCTCTACTGACACAGCCAACAACAATTTAAGCTTGACAGTTTAGGGGAAGTTTAGCACTCAAAGCAGGTTAAAAACAGCACACACATACATTTCCAAGTATTACCTTTCCAATGCAAGATGGCAACTACACTATATCCTTTTTCACATCCACTCCTTTCTACGGCAGACAAACAGCCTGTGCAGTCCCTGTTGCAGAATTATCAGATCATTTCAAGTCCCAACCTCTTCACCTGATATTGAGCAGGACAAATTATCAAAGCTTCCAACGACACTAAAACATCTGGGATGGGTAGAAAGGGCACATTAGTGCATGTAAATGAATACCCAGGGTTTTACAGAGATCACAACTAGCTGCTGATGACAGCGCATTTCTGCCTGACAGAGAGGAACTAAATAATGTTACAAAGAGTTATTCTGCCAGCTAGAAAGTGCATAGACCAACAAAGACAACACAGCGATGGTTTCACAGCAAGCTTGGCATAAAGGGGAAAAAGCCCACAAGACTTAGGCATGTCCTGTGTCCTCACTACAAGAGCTGAGTTGCATTGCTTCTTTATCAGGAAGGTTTTGTTCAAAGCTAAGACAAGACCACTTTAACACAGCAAAGATCATTCCCCAGGAACCACAGCAGCCTGAAAAGCACCATCCCCAAGTAGCACTAGATGGGTGCCATGCCATGAGAGAATACTGCCTGGTTTTAAAACATTATGCTGGGAGCGATGCAAAGTACTCCCCATACCTCAGAGGCTGCAAAAGAGCAGCAGGCACACACCAATCATCAACTGCCGCACAGGGCCATGCACACGGCAGGACAAGCTTAGCAAATGTACAAACCTGTGACACCCATCCCCTTCACTTCAGAAACGCACATGATGGGAGCATTTCCAGCAGGACACGCAGCCCTCATCAGCGGCTTTATGGAGAGGCGAACAAACCTTTAAACACGATCCAGCAGACTTGCACATTCCTGAGCTAGCCTGAATCTTTTCTTTTCAGGGTGACTGTCGAGCAACTACTTTCTGCTGTAACAACAAGTCTACTTAACTTTGCAACTTGTCACCTAAACTATGTGTAATGTTTGCACAGCTAAGGACACAGTATTCAGACAGCACAGGTGGGGAATTGCACACTGGGATGCATAACTGATGTGGGGTCTCTGCATACTGTGCAGGAAAGGGCAACATGACTGATTGCTTTAAAGTAGTCATCTCATCAGCCTGTCAATAACCAGCCAAAAGCTGAGCAGGTTAGGTCAGGTTAGGACTACAGCCATTGGCCACCTGAGTGCCTTGGTATTTTAGACTTGTTGCTGTAATAATGCTGGGTTTGTATCTTTAAATAAGAAATTGCTTTGAAATTTTTTTCATACATCAGCCGTCTTGCCTGGTGGTCTCATGGTTGTGCTCTCTAGGAGATTTGGGTTCAATAACTGTTCATGTTCTCTAGCTCATCAGGTTTTAAATAAATACAGCTAATTCTGTTGCCTGAAGTCATAACCCACCCTGTCAGATTGATATGGGTCAAAGCAAGGTTGTCCCTACTTACTGGGACAATGAGGGAGGTCTCCAAGGCAAAGTGAGTGCAGGTCTGAGATGCCAGGTGTAGTGTAACCTTCTAAAGCTACAAGACCTAAAGAAGTTTGTTCAAAAACTCAATGCAAACAGGAAAATCCATCTGAAAGGGTTCTTATATTAACAGTTTCCTGCCACTCTAGGAACTTAAAAGAATTCTGATGTAAGAACAATGGCATAATAACAGCCATAACTAGCAAAGAGGTGATAAATATATATATTTACTTACTTTTAGTAAGAAGAAAGACTTTTAAGTCTCTATGTTACATGCATTTTTAACAGCATTTCTGTAGAAACAGCATTGCAAGAAGGCGAATTGAGAAGTAGGTAATTAAAACTACACCCAAGCCTAAAATGTATGAACATAGGTAATTGCAGATTAATATTCCACTGTAATACTTATGCTGAGTTAAAGTTGCCATGGGAAACAAGCCTGAATTTCTTTATTTTTCAGCAACTCATGATCATCCTCAGTAAAGATTCTGGCAGATGATTTCTAGTGCATTGAGCTTAACAGACACACAAAAATGGTGCAAGAAGAAAGCTGCTATGTGGGGATGCCTAGATAGAACAGGCAGGCACAGGCAGACACACATCCTTTATCTGCCTCTGGGTAGGACTGTGATAATGTCTGATACTGTGTGACACACCTGCATTCCTATCCTGGCCTTCAACTGGGATTGCCTTGATGCAGCCTCCACAGAAAATGATGTAGAAAGCACACAGAAGGTACCTTGCAGCCTGCTTCCCAGCAGATGAGCTATCCCTCCATCACCTCCTCCTGCAGCAAGTTTGTGATTTCAAGGACATACTCCTCCTACAAAATAGCTTCAGCTATGGCTCCCAAGTCAGCTTCCCTATCCTCTATCTAGTCACCCTAAGCAGAGAGCTTGGCAGGGATTGCACATCTGTTGATATGGCCTAAACTTGGTAAAGATCAACATCCATTCCCACTACATGGTCAGTCTATAAATCACAGCACCTCAGAGACACGACTCAGTTGTCCCTGCTGCAGGAACAAGATCACGGGTGGAGCAGGACAGGCAGCTGTACAGATCATCAGAGCCACTCTAGCTGTACCTGCCCATGACTGTGAGCTGGATGTGAGATGGATATTCAAGGGAAAACACCTGTTATCCTCTTTTAGAGCAGCACTCAAGGCAATACAGACTGAACCTGATATAACCTTCTCCTGCATTTGTACTTAATATTATCTTACAGGAAGATTGCCTCCTATTCGTTAATATACTTTTGCAAATCACAATATGTACTATGATCATCCAGACTTGTCTGTACACTTAAAAATAAATTAGTAACTGAACATCTGCTGAGTCACAGTGTCAGTGTTTAGGGTTTTATGTTGAAATGGTGAGCGATGTTTTGTATTTATTAGTATATCCAGTTTCATTTGGCAGCAATTATAATTTAAAATTCTCCCAAAATAACAATCTAAATGCATGCTAAACAGATTTGAAGTATCTAGGATACACTAACAAAAATATCCAGATAGTTTTGCATTTAAAAAGCACTGTTAAGGAGAATACAGAAAATATTGTCTGTAAACAATTTATTCTTCTGCTTCTGGTCACAGCTTTCTTCAGCAATGAGAAGATCTGAATGTTTAATACTTTTCCTTTACAGAGAGTTTGAAAGAGGCAAATTTCTAGTTCCAAATGATTATCAAATTTGAGTGAGTCTGAGACACTGAACACCTGAAAAATCTGACATGAGAAAACGCAACTTTATCATTACCAAAAGCTCATTTAGCAGCTTAGCAACTCCTAGATCCAGCTCCTGCTACCAGGTCAGAGGTCTGATGTACTTTTACACTTCCAGGCAGCAGACGTACAAAGCTTGAATTTTATTTGATTTTCATTTAAGTAGCTTTAACAGATTGCAGTAGAGATTAACATCATATATAAAAGGCTAATTTCGAATTCAGCTTTGAACAGATCTGATTCCTACCTTCAGACTTTTTATATTTAAAACAAATAATTTCTTCTCATCCACTTGGCTGAAGTTGAAGGCAAGATACTTGGTTTGCTGACTGAAAGAGGCATACCTTCTTACTGCATTAATAAAGGCAGCCACAGATCTGAGTCTGTGCAGCTACTTAACACAGTCAGTGAAAGCACAGACCACCATAAACATTGGTGTCCACAAGGACAAAGGAACAAAAGAGCAAGACTCCCACATATTAATGCATCTTCTCATGAAGCTAAAGCTCCATATGCACCCACCTCTATGGACTGACAGTGTATAAAAGCAGAAGGTACTTATAAACTCTTACCAGACAGTAAAATAAAAAACTCAGAGCTGAAAAATGAAACACACCACCATGGTTCAGGGTCCACCGACCTTCGCAGAATGACAGCTCACTGGGCTTCGGATCACATTCCAAAGACACAAGGTAAGCTTTAAAGAGATGCGAGAGGCCAGCCATAAACATCTCTTACTGCCAACCCATAATGACTTTTGGCTGGCTAAAACACTACATGACACAGATTGTGCAGTTAAATCCCCCCACACACCTTCTTTTCTCTCTGGGATGGACCCATTATTCATGCATACATCCAGAAAACCAATAAAGCTAAGCGGTTTCTATGTGTATATAAACAAGCACTTTGATGGAAGGGTGTATCTGCTGAAAGCAGTCAGAAGCAAGGGCTGCAAGGATGCTCCCATTCCTTTGTGGGTGTAGGGCAGGAAACAGGAAGGACCCTCGATGCCCGACCTGGGAGTGAGTGGTAAAGCACAGGGCAGCAGCCACAAGGCACTCAGCCAGCTGTCCCAGCCACTGAAGCCACAATACAGATGGCTTCCCACGGGAATACCACTGTCCTTGACCCTCCTTGATCCCCATTACAGAGGCCATACCACAAGACCTCAGAGAGAGATTGGGCAATGTGAAAGGGAATGGAAATGAAAGGGTCTTCGGGGCTCACGAATGAGCATGAAGGACTTCCCCAGGGATAAAGCCAGCAAGGCTGCCAGTTAAAGAGGAGCATGAGTAAATACAATGGGAGGGGGAGCAGATGTGGCAGTCACACATCTTAGTGCACATAAAAAGATAGCTCTTTCAGTAGTTTCTTGTAAGAAGACAGAATATTTTGAAGAGCAGCGAGTGAGAAATGTGAAATGTGCTGTATGGTGGCAAGTGAACTCTTGCAAGACTTTTAGGCTGAACTGGCTAAATTTACAGCTGTGCCTACCCACTTAAAGTAATGTGGATCACATCTTAGCTTAGCTCTGTATATGTAGCCTTCTCATCAAATCCCAATGCATTTGAATTGTATCTAGACTTCTATTTTGCAGGTATTAAAATAAAAGCAAAAAAATTATCAGTATCACAGTGAAGATGAGCACCTGACCATTTCTAGCTCCAGCTCTGACCTCAGAGCAAACCTCCAAAACCTGTCTATCAGTCTTGCAGTGAAAGATCCTGCCACTAAAACTTTGCAGAATACATCGCTGAAATGCATGGCAGTTTGCTCACCATGACATACAGCCTAGCAGTGAAGAGCACAAAAGCCATGCTGAGCAGCAAAGAGGTAAGAGGTAGGTAACAGCATCAAATGAAGTCTCATTTTACAGTTTCCCGATTTTGGCAGGCACCTTCAGCCTTTCCAGCTACATTGAGCCCCATGTAGCAAAAGTAATTTCTTTATTTGTCAAACTAATTTGTTGGTGAGGATGTGAGGGACTGACAGCCCTTTCAACACATTATATGATGCAGACAGGCACTGAACACAGCAGACTGGAAAAACAACACTGAAGAACATCTCCACCTTAAAGGTGCTATCTCACCAACAAAATATATAGCAGATCTGCATCGGCCCAGACCATTACTTTCCCTGGCAAGGACTTGGGGACAAAGCTCCTTAAAACAGTAGTAATCATATTCCACTCATGTTCCTTTTTACTGCCAGCTGTAAACTAGCTCCACATGCATCATGGTTTTGCATCAAAATGTGCACAGACCAAACCCATATCCAAAGGGACAAGGTAGATCCAATTTATAGCTTTGACAGGTCTGTGCACCCGAGGCAGAGCGTGCAGGAAATAGCCTGACATCTCACTTGGAGAGCGGTTAAGAGCCTGCCAGCAGAACTGGATGCAGAGCCACAACAGCCTCCGACAAAGAGCCAGCAAAAGAGCAGGGAATTTGCTATCCATTTTTCAAGAAATACAAAGGACAGGCAGCACCCACCAAAGCACTACTGGGGAAGACAGGAGTCAAGTTTGATCCCAACTTGCAACAACCCTTTGTTAGAACAAGCACAAGGGAAAGCACAGCTGCACTGGGAAATGAACACGCTACATTGAGTCACTTCAGCAATGAGACACCACGTTGAAAACTGATTAAGCCTTTCATGGCGTCTAAACAAAGAAAAAGGAAGTTGTGACCCAACGCAGGTATTACCAACACATGCAGACCTATTGCTTGGCAGAGGAGGTTGAGTCCACTTTAGATTCAGAAATTCTATTTGTTTGCTACCAACCTAATATCAGGGTTTTTTTTCTTTATAGCAATTTTCCAGTTGAAAACCTAGGCCCATTGTGATGACAATGAGAATATTTTTACTAATCTGCTCTACACTACTGTGGAAGAACTGGTTGCAGAAAAGCTCTGTACTTCATCTGGATCTCTGTATGTCTCAAGTGGTAGAGCACTGGAAGATCTCTCTGAAGTTGAGCTTTTCCTGTCTCATTACACCCCAGAGCTAAAACCCAGGCAAGATATCTGATCTTGCTGAAATTATCTAAAAACTATTTTTCTTCTCTACATAGAAATACCATTATGCTGCACATATTCCCATCATTCAAAATATTCTTTTCCTAAAGCTGTTCACTACCAGCAGCCTTTTTCCTTGCAGAATCAAACATGGCAGCCATCTTTAATGCAAGTTTCCAGCCAAAAACTTTTAGACCCTTCCCAGTTCAGACAAATGACAAGTATACATGACCTAAAGTTGTTTTCAATAACACATGAATTGTCACTTCCTTGATGGAAATCAGACTCCTTTATTCATTCCCACCAAACAGTCCTGGCATTGCTCCTGAGACAGCAGGTGACTGGCAAGAGCCCTGGAGAACCAGCAACAGAAAGGACAAGGGACAAACCAGAAAAAGTTAGTGAGCCAGCACTGTGCTTTTTCCTTTTACCTCTCAGAAGAGCAGCAGGAACTTGCAAGGCAGTAATTAACAGGATTAACTACTTACCTGAGGATGAATCTGCGGTTTATCACATGTAGCCTCAAAATCCAGCACTAAGAAGTAGTGATATCTCTGTGGAGGGAAGGATGACATTGCTGCCATGGAAGCTCCAAAGCCGTGGGACGCCAGTTTCTTGCTTACAATGGAGCTGAACCCTTTGAGAACACCAGCTGGAAGGAGGTGGGACACAGCTTGTCGTGACCTTGAAAGTAAGTTTTGGGGAAACTTTGCTGCTCCAGTATGGAGAAGTGCTATCATTGAACATCCAGAGGCATCTGAAACTGAAGAGAGACTCATGTTACTCATGCACACATACATCTCCTCTCTACTGGTATCTGTTCACTGTCCACCTCTGACAGGGATGTCCTTTGTCCTTCCCAGAGGAGGTTCCAGCACCACAAACCTGAAATAACACAGTAACCTGCTCTAAGCACAACAGATGACATTTGGACTGAGCTTAAGGTGTCCAGAATTACAGGCAACTGAAAATTAACCTCTGCAAATGACTCTAATTAAGAACTATGAGATACACAACAGTCATGGCTCCACACACTAGACCACATCCCACTGCTGAACCTCATTATAACAGAACATAACACAAACCAACTAAAACACAGAATATCCAATCTAAGCCCTGTCGAAGTTTCTGAGGCCTTTTGTCTTTTCATATACAATGCAGTTTCTGATACATGGTAAAAATTAAACACAGCAATACACATACCAACACTACAACTTATCCAAACAGCTTGGCCCTGAAACAGCTGCCAGTTGCACCAAAAGATGGCACTTCCATTACAAATCCAGGTGGCTAGTGGCTGGAAGGCTCCTCCCCAGGAAAGTTCTCATTTGGTCTCTATATGAGGTTTCTCAGAGATGTGATTTTAGTGCTACACGCCACTTCTTACTTCAGGCATTTCTCTCAGAGGAGGATATCAGTTCAACTAACCACACCCAGGGACTGCAGGACGTAAAGTGCAAGCAGGACTCTATAGGGTAAAGTCTCCCTCCCAAAGAAATACCTCAGTCAGCCATCACCTTCTAATACTTTTATTTAACAAACACTATTTAAAAAATCGCATTACCCATGTGAGACTACCTGGATTTCCCCTCCTGCTAAATTTCTTCTAAAGCTTTGCAGGAAAAAGTTGCCAGGATTGTCACTATCCAAGATGGGTCAGCCTCAGGGCTGTTCACAGCTACAGGGATGAGAATTCAAGACCAGCTCATGGTGTTACATCGGTGGGTACAAGGACTGATAGCTAAACAAGCAAAGTGCACAAACTCCGTCCTCTTGGACAAAAATAGGAGTACCCCCTTTAATTGTGCATGCGTATATATATGTGCACACAAATCTTGCTACATAGATATTTAAATCTATCCCCACAGCTGGTCCCACTGCTCATGGAAGAACTCAATCACATGACATGCCACCCACCTGCCTTTTTATGAGCACAGCTCCCCCACACCTGTGCTGACTTTTTGCTCTACCATGAAGGGATGGAAGCACCCACCATGAGACATGGAGACAAAACGGCCAAGGCAAAACAGGGACTTGCTGCTCATGAACAAAGTCACTGTTCGCACAAAAGACAGCATTTGCTCTCTCCCATCCATTAGTCTGTCAGGTAAATAATACACATGCCAAAACACACACTTAATGAGGTAAATAATATGCCTTGAATAACAGCTAAATCTGTATTTACCTGCGAGACCAGAGAAACTCGGAAGGACCAGATTAGGAGATAATTGCAGCTAAGCAGGTTGTGTGCTTCGAGTAAACATGCATTTGGTAACCTTCCCTTTCCAAGCTTTTGAGTGAAAGGCAAAAATCAAAGAAGTTGAGATGTTTAAGACCAAGCCAGTGCCCACACTGCCAATTCCATGGTATATATGCATCACCCCTGCCGTAAGGCTTTCATGTTTTGAAGCTGTTTGCTTTATTAACGCTGTGTGTTGGACAGCAGGTACCTCAAAAACTGAAAACTCAAGTTGCAAAACCAAAAAAGAAGAGCCCAACATGGCATTTATTTTAAAGGTGCTCAGTTCTACCTATTCCCTTTCCATCTACAGCTTTAGCTGACATTCATAAATGCATTACAGCCAGATACAAGTTAGTTATATTTACTTCTAGCATGTGCCAGATAAGAGATACTTAAGGAATACATGTTTTAGTCTTCGAGCTACTATGAGTCTAAAGGCCCATCACAACAACTACAATCTCTCAGAATAAAGTGGCTTGTAAATTAGTTGCAGGAAAACCTGGTCTTTAGCCTACTGCATCAAGTAAAATACACAGCTGGAGTGGGGGAGGCAGGCAGGCTTCAACGCCTATATTGAACACAGGCAATAAAACATATTATCCACCCACCCACAGCAAGATCTCTTCTCTAACGTATCTTAAGTGGCAAGACTGGAGTATCTGATGTTGACCCCATGAATCTTCAGCCTGGGAGAGGTTCCCAAGCCACTGAGTCCATAGCAAAGGTAAACCAGCCACCTAGGCAGGATTCGGGCTCCTGCTCCTAAAAGCAGTCTCCCTCCTCACTCTCCCATGTAGCAGAGCGAGCAGTGCTCTGAACAAGGTGCGTGAGTGGGGTATTGCATGTGGATTTCCCTACACAGGCAGCATACAAATAAAGGCAACCCCACTGCAAACTCTGCACCTTCAGCCAAATGAAGTTTTAATGGTATGTTTACCCAGCCACTGCTCTGGGTGCCCTGGGAAGACCTCACATCATCTTCTTTGGCAAGGTCAGAGCGCCTCAGAGCACAAGATAGCTGGTGAGCAAACACACTTTATCAGATGTCATGTAAAGCATTTATAATGGGTATGACAATGCAAAGCACTAGTAATTATTCTGTATTTTTTCCAAGAGACAAAGATGTAAGCAATGCAGCTTCAAAAATTAAAACCCCAGCTCTAGCCATATAAATCCACATGTTCAGTGATTCCATTTCCAAACCTACATAAAACACCATATATATATTTCTTATACACACAGGATCAGATTATAATCTCAGACAGTGCAAGCTGTCACATCTGGCAGTCAACCCTACTAGGTTAATATTTCATATCACACAGCTCAAATTCCTCACACAGATACGTATGAAATGTAATGGGACCATGAACTGAGGTTGGACCTCAGGAATTATTTTGACAGATTGTACACAGACCTAGGAAAATGTGACAGCACTTTATATTTGCTACACCCAGTAAGATGGGAAATGGCCGTATGTGGTGGGTTTCAGCTGGAAGATAAAGTTTGTGTTATATGCTGTGTAAAAGCATATGTCCCATGTGGCAGTACTGGCTAAAATGAGCATCTGTATTTTTAAAATAAATTTTTTTTAAAATGGTTCTCTGGACATCAGCTGCAGGTACCAAGACAAGTTCAGGATGACCACAGCTCTTGTTTCTTTAGCAGTCCAAGCACATGGTACTAAAGCACAACAGTTTGATCATCAGCAAGGAAGGAAAGCCAAGAGAAAGGCAAGTGCCAGCTGTAGCCACCAGCTTTGCCAGGGGCCCCACTGAGCGTGGAGAATTTTCCCTGGCAGCTGTTGCATGCCAGGCTTCCTACTGCAAAAGTTGCTTAGGGACAACCAAAGGGGCAAGGAATAAGACAGGGAACTCCTGCCACGTGAAGAATACTGGTGACAAGAGCCAGCAGGGCAGCAAATGCTGTCCACTGCCTGCAGGGCAGCCCCAAAGCCACAGAGAGAGATGTGCACCACACAAGCTCCAGAGGATTCAAATTCATAAATAGCAGGACAAATTAGCCCATGAACTTCAGCTTAATGGCTCCTGGCACAACATAAATATGAACTTTTTACAACTACATCTAATTAAAATTGCAGTTTGCCTTTAAGCCCCTTCATTTTCCAGTTTGTTAAGCTGAGCAGGGAAGGGGCAGAAAGACAACACCTAACTTCACACTGGAGGGGTGACCCAAGAAATTACATTTTATGAGCCTTCACTTACATGTTAAATTACTTTGTTATGGCAAGACAGCCCTCCACCATATTACAAAATAAACAAACAAACAAGAAAACCCCCCACTAACCTAAACTACAAGGACAAACTGAAATTAACAAATAAAAGCAAGCAAGCTCTGGGAGTAAAATGCTTCCGTTTATTATTTGTGCAAAACCTCGGTAGGGGCAGCTGTGACTCCTGGTCTCCAACAGACAACTGAACTCAAGGCTAGAGCAACCAAAGCCAATCAAAAATGTAAGTCAGGCTTGTCTATTTTATTGAATTATGGAGGAAAAAAATGTTAGGTTAATAGAGATGCTTTCTGTAGAACAAAATTAAATACATTCAGCGACACCTGGAACACAGTATAACAAAAAATGCAGGACTTCAATTTTGGTAGCTGTTCAAATGCATACTCAGAGGTCAAATGTGAGCCCATATTTCACTTGTGCGAAGATATAACTGAAGAACAACAGAGATAACTCAGGGTGTTTTTTAATCAACCTTAACCTAAACCCAAATATTTCATTAGATGAACTACAGTCCAAAAATGACAGCACCTGGCTAGCCTGTGAGGCAGGAAACAAGAGACTATGAAAAAGACCAGCTTATCCACTCTCACCATTTAAACTTGAAAAAAAAAAAACAAACCAAAAAACCAAAACCAAACCAACATAAAGTAAAACAAATAACAAAAGACAAAGCTTTTAGAACTGTTTAATAAAGTAACACAATTTTAGACAGGTAAATTTGCTTCTTTAATTTGTTAAGCTCACAGTATCATCACTTGAACATAAGAACAGTACACTTCATGGCTGTACTCCCTTCACGTTTGGCTGGATTGTTCTCCAGCACTGCTAGACAACCATGCCTGTGTTTTGGAAAATTTGTAATGTTATGGCACATCTATATGCTGCCCCATCATTACTCAGCTCAGATACAACTTGGCATCCATCATTTTGTTTTTACAGCACTC
Organism: Picathartes gymnocephalus; assembly: GCA_013390045.1. NCBI lineage: Eukaryota > Metazoa > Chordata > Aves > Passeriformes > Picathartidae > Picathartes > Picathartes gymnocephalus. Next base: position 221,633 of record WEKY01022432.1, on the reverse strand, counting down.
CACAATCACATCCAGGCTCTTCCCACTACAGACGAGAAGGTCCCTGTTCTCAAGAACTTACAGTCTAAAATTAGAAGCAATACAAGTGAGCGGAACAACAGAAAAGAATGAGGGGTACAGGTGGAAATTTGGGCAACTGCTCATCTGGGAGAAACATGCATCTTGGGAGGTCAACTGAAAAAAACAAATTCACCCTATACAAGCACTGGTTTCCCTCTGTATGGTTGTTATGGAAGACATAAGTGAACATGGAAAAGGCTGACTAAAGGATGGAGGGCACTCGGGTTAAGGAAGGTCATTCCCATTTCTTGAGCTCATTCTTGCCGCTGGGTTCCTTGGCCGATTTGTCAAAGGCACGACCACACATGTCAGAGCACCAGAATCTCTTCCATTGTGACATCACAGACGCGATGGCTTGTGAGATCACAATGTGCAAGGCTGAAGGCGCTGATTACTTAGGGAAGCACTTGCTGGAGCTATGGCACCCTACAAGGCTGGGAAACAAACACATCTCAGTTCACTTGACAACACAGTGAAACCCACATGAGACTCCACACCAGCAGGACATGAACTTGTCTGAACAGACCACCCAGAAGCCGTCCCAAAGATGCACAGTACAATTCCACTCCAATTTTATTAGGCCACCTCTGCTAGGCAACCCACTTTCGTCAGCTCCTTGACTGGTCTCCTAAGACAGGCTTTGCTGTGTATTTTTAAACCTTCTCCAAGAGTAACTGCAGATGAGCAAACGGGTCTAAGCTGGAGTCTGAAGAAGTTCCACACAGCAAAGGACTGGTCACTTAGAAGAAACGTAGAGAAAGGAAAGAACAAAAATTAAAACAAAGAAGCAATAACAGGGACATATACAGCAAAAGCCAAAGAGGAAGAACAGATTTGCTATTAAGGAAAAGAACAGTTGCACAGGATCAGACCAAAAATCCTCTAGTCCAGTCTCCTGCCTCTGCCTGGGAGCCATAAGAAAACACACCAGTGTGAAACTACACAAAATGAGGTTAACCAAGCCAATAGTTCTGGGAGGCCAAAGGGAGGCAGGCCTGTCCTTCCCTCTTAGTCTTACTCTCCTGCTGATTACATTACACCAGTTCCTCAGCTTGTCTGGCCCTTCTGTGAGCCGATTCAACCACAGGAACCTATAAAAGGACTAACACAGCCAGAACAAAACACAATTAAAACAAGATAGTTTCCAGCTGTTTTAGCGAGATAAATTAGCTCAGGGCCAGGCTGGATGAATAGCAAAGCTCAAAGAAGAGGATGGGCCCATACTGGCAGAAGCAGGAATGAGATGAGCCACTGGGAGCTGTTGGTCAACTCAGCTGCTCACCAAACCATGTACTCATGGTACAGACACCTGGGATGATGTGGCACTTCGCAGAAAATGGAGAAGCTACCTTGGCTCTAGCAGCATAGACACATTAAACTTGAATTCACAATGCCCATCAGACCATCCTGTCTCAACCTCATGTAATGCCGGCCCTAAAGTTTCCATTTCCTTAGTCAAGCCCAAAGGCTTGAACATCTTTCAGAAAAGTTTCTGGCCTTGAATTGCAGCATGAAGAATGAAGGTTCCCCTCTACCTTCAGACAGCTTATTCCAACGGTCAGTTCATTTTCTGTCAAAAAATAAGGTCTTAGTTTTCATTCAAACTTTCCCAGCCCTGGTCTTTGAGATAAAAGTTCTGAAATTTACAGCACTTCAGTGCTCTCAATCCTCAGCACAGCTCCCAGTGCCAGGAGCTAGAGATTTCTAGCTACTACACATATAGTCAGTAAAAGCTACTATTGCATATTGGCCTAATTTAGTGGAAAGGAGACATAGTAGGCCATCCTTTGTTTAATGGAATCTGGCATGCATAATTACTTCATTTTCATACACATGAATGCCACAGTTGTTCAAACCACTTATACAGCTGCACACCTTCGTTATCTGAAAAATGAAGGTTATCACCTGAGAGTGCCAAAAGAATCTCAGCCTGGATTCGGGCAGACAAGATTTGCATTCCTCAATACACCGGTAACTTTTGATCTTCACAAACGAACTCCAAAAACTGTTAAAAGAAAGCCAGTACTCTGGCAAAGCTCTGTCCTGGTACACTGGCAAAAACTCCAAGCAGGGTAGCAGCTACAGTGGGGAATGGTTTCCACACAACCCAGTCTCAGCTCAGAAAATCCACCAGGGAAGATGCTGAGCCTAATATTCAACCACAGGGGGAAAAAAAAGATTGTAATAAATACAGTTGAAATAAAAAACTTTTTTTTTTGGTTGGAAGAGAAGTATCTTTACCTGCACAACACATCTATAGAGAACATAACTTTTCAGCTGGCCTCTGGCCACCTGAGATCACTTCTCTTATGGAAGGGAAATGGTCCAAATGGTCCCTTGCACAGCCAGCACCTCTGCTCTAGGTTATGTCTTGACAGCCACAACTTGTTCTTCCCTCATTCCCCTGCTTGCCATGGCATCATACTGGCACATCAGCTCATCACTACTAGAGCAAAACACCAGGAGTCTCAGCAGGACCATTTCTAGCAGGACCATTTCTGCATCAGATCCAAGACAGACTTGTGACAAAAGCACAGTTGCTTACAGCCTTCCACGCTCTCTGCAAGCCCAGGCACAATGGGCAGTCCTGTACTATTTACCTGGATGTCACCATACCTGCACTCTACAGCCTTGAGGCCCTTCACTGCAGGTGGCCACAGGACTGATACACAGACAGGGTAAAGTGCAAACACTTCACACATTTAAGTATCTTCCAGAATTCTATTTCCAAAATTTAAAGGAGTTAAAAAAACAAAAAAAACCCACAAAAACAAATCAAGGCCTACCACAGTTAACAGAACCAAAACAAGATAAGCACCAAACCAGCTGTAATCAGGCTTTCTAAGGAAAGCAAACTGAAGTATCTTTCAAGTGCAGAACAGAAACTTTAGGTCCTATCAGTGCTTATTCAATCCAAGGTCTTCTTTATTTAGCATCAGGCACATAGGCATTTTTTAAAGTCTTTAACCACTTTCTTCTTTTGAATTTTGGTACCACTCAAATCTGTCTAGACACACTAACTTTACAAAAAAAAACAAAAAAACAAACCCAATATGCTGTTCATGTAGAGCAACTCAAAGTTTGAGATGAACAAGATGCATGAAAGGGCCACAGGGCCACTCTTTGAAACAAAACAAGCATTTAGTCCACACTGTAAAATAAAGTGAAAATTCAGTCGCAAAGGGCAGAATTCAATGCTTCAAAATGGAAACAAAAATATCTGAAATAAAAACACCATCTGAAATCAAATTTCCCAAGCCTACACAGTGAGGACTAGCCAACTGGACTTCCAGCACACTACTGAATTTAAGAATAATTCATTCTCGGATAAAAGTTCAAATGCCAACCTTAATATCAAGTGATATGAGATGCTACAATGTTGCAAAAAGACACTACAGGACAAAATAAATTCAAGTTACCATTAGAAAGAAATCAGGTAAAATCTTCAAACAGCTGTTAACAGCATCTGATGGGACAAGTGCTTTGGAATTGTACCTTCCTGGAGCCCTGCACACCTCATCCTTCCCAAGGCACAGTACAAGCATTAACATATTAGAAAACTTGCTGGTCCCTTGCATCATAGCTGAAAGAATATTAAGAGTTCAGACTAAACAGCAGCTGTCAATCCACCATCTGTGGAACCAAAACCTCAATAAAGAAACTAGGTAAGTAAAGAAGTAGCAAAACAAATGTCACACTTATTAGCAAACAGGCCAGCAATGACCACGTAAATCCACCAGACATAGGACTTGTAAAAGACAGAACATAAGCAGTAAATGACAACACCTCTTCATACATCTGTTTGGAAGAAACACCTGTAACAGCATAGCAGCAAGAAAAGAAAAGGAGAAGAAATTTCTACTGCCACTCAGGAAACAAGTAAACAGACTGTACTCCTAAGCTTTCTCAAGTTTACTTCACTCTCAAGATCTGAGACAGGTGAACAGTTCAATCGCACAGAGTAAAAAAAATAGGAAAAAAAAAAATCAAATCTACTCCCTCGTTACCTCCAGCTATGAACCTGCACATCCCAAAACATAAAAAAAATCCTTGCTGCTGCTGTCTCTATCTCAGCCCGTGCCCACTCCCTGGGCAGACGGGCTCTTTTCCCTGCCTCAAGCCCTGAAAGCAAGTGATCCCGCTCCAGCTGGGATCTGGGGGACTGCTGCCACCGCCACCCTCAAGACCTCCCCTCAGGACCGCGCCGGGGCGCGGAGGGCCCGGCACCCCGGGCGTCGAGCAGACGAGGCGCCTCCACTCCGCGCCCTCTCCTCGGGCCGGGGCCGCCCCCGGTCCCCATCGGCACCCCCGCCCCGGCCCGCCCAGCCCTCACCCCGGCCCGCCGCCCCATGCCCCCGTTTCGAGCC
>WEKY01022432.1:184493-216933 GCA_013390045.1 Picathartes gymnocephalus | reverse complement strand
GGGCTTCCGACTGGCCGCGCCCCCTCGCGCAGGCGCGCGCCGCGCACGGCCCCGCGGGGCACGCTGGGGATCGTAGTTCTCTCCGGCCGGCCCCGCCGCGTGGCCGCGCCTCGACACGGCGCCGGCCCCGCCGGGTCCCCGGGCACCGATTCCCAGCCCCCCCATGCCCGGCGAAATCTCATCCTTTCCCCACCGACCCGACTCCTCGTCTACCCCGAGGCCACCATTTACCCACCTTGTGTCCTCAAGGGCCATCCCACCGTGTCCCCAGGACACCTCCTCCAACTCCTGACGCCTCCGTGCTTCTGTGTTCATTCATGTCTCTTATCCTAAACCTTTGTCTGGACCGTGCCTGGTCTTTGCTAGACACCCCTGCGCTGTGGCACCTCCTCGCTACTCACATGGCTGGCACCCTAAGCCAGGACATGTCAAATCTCACTGGCTGTCACACTCTGCAAGGGTTCTGAGCCCCGATCCCTGCCAGCTGCGCAGGGAACAGTATGCAGCGCTGCGCTGCTACTGGACAGCATGGCAAGGAGTACTGGAACAGGCTGCCCAGGGAGGTCATGGATTTTCCCTCTCTGGAGACATTCAAGACTTACCTGGAAGAGTTCCTGTGTCACCTGCTCTGGTGACCCTGCCTTGGCAAGGGGTTTGGACTGGACGATCTCCAAGATCCCTTCCAACTCTAACACTTCTGTGATTCTCTGAACTTGCCTGCAAGGTAGCCTACTGACACATCCATAACTCTTGGAATCTCAGCTGCAATGACAAGTATTTCAGCTGAGGCCATTCCCTGCATTGCTTCCTTCCATGCTCCTCACATTAACTCCCACACTTCAAGCCAGCAGCTCCTCTGCACACCCCTGATACTCCTCATATGTGCGGCAAGCAAACTCAGAGCACTGACTCGTGCAGATAGGACTGTGAGGGACTCCAGAGGCCACCTCACCCATCCTTTGCCTGCAGGCAGGAGCAGTCCTACCCATCATCTTGCTGTCCTCTTCAAATCCTCCCTTAAGATTTTCCCTGGCTCCATGCCTTAAAATACTGGACAAAGATAATCACCGGAGTCCAGAGTCCACTGACTGATGCTCCACGCAAGGTGGGCTGACTGCCTGACTGAATCTGCCTGGTTCTCCTGCCTTTAATTGAGTTGCTGGCTCTTCAGGCCAGATTTATCCTTTCCTCTGTTTGTATGCGGCCTTGAACTTGGGAGGCCTGAACCATGAAAGTATCATGTTGGAACTGTAAAAATACCAACAGCAAACCATTTAATAATAGAAAGAGTTTCTTTAAGCCCTCTTAGATTTGGCATCTCTCAGTCTCCCACCCACATAAGCAAGGATAATGTGAAATTTTACTTCTAAGCTTAGCTATATTTCTGTGATTTGTCAAGTCCTTGGTGACTGATGTATGGTTTGCCAGGAGCCTAGGAGTGTGAAATGAAAGGCTTTGCACTGTGATGTTCCTTGAGCAATCCGTCCCTGGCCCTCCCTTAGCAGGGATGGAAACTAGCTGAAATTACACTGCAGCCCCAAAGCTTGAAATTTAGGGCTCACAGCCTGCCAGTGTTTTTAAGAGGATGAAAGAGAAGAGGCCCTTCCTCTGCTGACCTCTGCATCTTGCAGTAAAAAGTAACTCCTCGGTCTGGAATGGCTCATAGGTGTGTGCATCCTTTTTTCATCAGCCAAGCCTCGTGCTGTTTCCCAGATTTCCCAGGTAGTACAGCAGGCAGATTTCCTCATGCCCAGTTTTTTGGAGGAAATCCCTTTTCCCAGCTGAGTTATCTGCAGTAACCAGGGCCCACACCTTGCCTTCTGCCAGCCTCCCTGACCCTTGTGAGACCCATACAAGTTGTCCACCAAAGACTGCAGGAATGAGATTCCCTTCAGCAACTGCTCTTTCAAAGAGGGCCTTTTTTCTGGCACAGCTATCAGCACCCAAACCAGTTCAAAGAGAGCCATGTTTTATGAAATATTATCACTGTTCCTGTATTGTTCGTGTCTGAGCCTGTCTTATGTGGGTGCACATGCCTCAAATGAACACTGTAGGCCACTGAAAATGTCACCTACAGATTAATCTGGCTCACTCCAGGCTTCTGGAAAAATAAATGAGGGTGATCAATAGATATCCTGTGGCGTGCCCATCAACGCACATGGCCCCTGTAGCATCCTCACTGGGAACAGCTCCCCTCCCCAAGGGACTCTGCCTGTAAAGTCAGGCAATTGCCATGGGGCCCTAGGCAAGGACTGCTGAGAAACTGGGTCATGCAGGTGGGGAACAGTGGTCAAAAGGGCTGACAGTTGCTCATTAGGGTTACCTTATTTATTCCAGGTAGCACAGCCCATGTCAGTCCCGTGACCCCATTGCCTCAGGACCAACTCTATCCGAGAGCGAGTGTGTTTCAGAGTTGCTCTGGTGTCTTAATTGCTTGTCCTACTTTAGAGATTTTGAGATGGCTAGAAGGAGCCCATAGGAAATAGGGTCCATGCTAGGCCAGTGTCTGCTCTGTCCTGATTTACATGAAGGATTATCTTCAAACCTTGGGTGGAAATCAGCTCAAAGATTCCAGGGGGGACCTTCTCTCCTATTGCTGGATCCCTCTGCTGCTGCCAGCAGATGCAGCAACCTGGTCTACAGTTACCTGAAGTTTTATTTGTTTTAAAACCCCAACAGTTTCTTAACAAAGCATCATTTCATTCAGCACAAATGTTAAGCCACCACTGGGCTGATGGATGGACAGAGCTTGATTAGAAAGTAGCAAACCAGTGGGGCAGAGTACGGGAGAAAATACAGAATAAACCCTCCTGGCCCCACATGGCAGCTGCAAAGATCCTCTGTGTGAAGACAGGGCTGACCTCATCCTAACCCAAGATCAACTATCAGGTCTCTGCCTGCTGAAGGGTCAGCACAGAGAAGGAGGGACATTCCTCAACCCTCCTCTCAGTGCCTCCATCCCATGGGTCCATGGAGCACAGCTCCTTTTAAAGCAATTGGATTTTACATGATTATGGCACAAAGAAACATCAGCTCCTTTTAAAGGCAACTCCTTTAATACTGTTCAGCTGCTTATGCTGAGTGAAACTTTTAAATGTCTTATAATACACATGACAAGTAGTTTTGTATCACTGTTTTCTACTTAACAAGTTAATAACGTGCCAACCCAAATCCTTCAGTTACTAACGCCACCGGTGGGACTCATTAACTAACGTGAGTACATATTTAAGGGAATACTAATATTCACAATGTAGATTTTTATATTCATGTTGTCATTCTTGAAACCACGGCTCAGTTCATGTATTCTGTTGAAACATTTGTTTGCAGAGGATTTCTCTCTCCCTTTTCCTCTAAACACAGAGACTATCACTGGGGGATCATTCTGGTGAATGATATTAATGACAGCCTGTCATCATGGCGAGCTATTTCTAGCTGTCAATTAAAGGGTGTTTTGAAAGAAAGCAGCTCATTCAAACCCCGTGGGAGCAAGTGTGTCTCATTGTTTGACAGTGACCTCCTTGATGAATTTGGGAGCAACAGCAGTTCTGTGGGGCTAGGAGCTTTGCAGATGCAGCACAAGGCTCTTGGGTGACAATGACAGGAGGTTTTATAGGTGTCTTTAGCAAAGAAAAGGCAAAAGAGTATTTCAGATGATAAAAGCAATCCACATGTAGGAGTATAGGTCAGGAAAGGAGTCCCAGGGATACTGAGCCATTCTCCTCCATCTTGTAATATAATTTCCTCTCCAACATCCCAATTTAACAAACTCTATCTTCAAATAGGTATTTTTATTTGCCAATGCTAACCCAAGTAGAAGGCTTCTTCAGCTTTTCTCTACCTGATAGATGGAAAAACCTCTAATTCCCAGATAATATGTATTTATAGCTAGTTTACTCCAATTTATTCTGGAAAAATGATCCTTTGATTTAACCTGTTGGTTTCTTTCCTCTCCTGATGTATTCATAGGCAGTTCTCAGATCCCAAAAATTTTTGCAGTCTTTGCTTTGGTGGCCTAAGCAAGCCATTTTTTTTCTTGTGTCTCCTTAGCATCTTATCTTTCCATTTCCCACTCCATCTTAGTAGACCTCCTCTGCACCTGCTTCAGTTTCAATTAAATTTTCTTGAGCATGACTGCCCAGATTGGTATGTGGTATTCCTAAGCTGGGCTCCAAGGCCTCGTACAATATTTGTCACTTGACCCTATAAATATCACTCATATAAACATGCTTGATTTCTACATTTCCCCCCTCAACAGGGTGGTCCACTGTCAGGGCTTTCTAGTTCCTTTTATTTTCCTAAGCACTCCTTGCGCAGTAATAAAAATGTACAGACTCAGTGGGGATCTGTTTTAACTTCAAATGTGCTGATTCAGTTCAAAAACCATTAATTCAGCCAGAATCAGGGCCATGGTGTGGAAATCCTTTTCCAGTTAAAACAGAGGTGAGAGGGACAGCCTTTGGCAGGCTAGAAAATAAAGTGCATTAGAAAAACATTGCAGGACATCAGAAAGTGGCTATTGACTGGACTATGTTAACAGAGGACAAGGGAGTCTTGGACATTGCACATCAGGATGGGATGTCTCCATAGGAGATATACTTGGATTTGAGCAAACCTCTGGGGTTTGATGGCTGGGAGTATTTTATTTCTCTAGTCTGTGCTTTGCTGGTTTGGACAGAATGGTCCCTGCTGGACCTTATATTGACTGAGCACACAAAGGTAGTCAGACAGGCTGGTCCTGTCTCCAAAAAATCCCACTTTAATCACGAGTGCAAGAGAGTGCAGTGAAATGCAAAGCAAACATAAACAACTGTGTTGCTCAGGCTGCAGATCACTGCTCTTCCCCTTTGGGTGGGTCCCAGTGCATCCAGCTTTTGTCCCTCACTCCCACTTTGTATGTCGGATGAGCAGGAAAACTACGTGTCAGGAAGGCGTCAGCACCAAAACACAAAATAAAATGACCCCTCAGCAAAGGATTTCCCCAAGATACTTGACCAAAGGAAAACATAGGCTGAACATCAGGAGAAATTTCCTGAGGCTATGAGGCATTAAACTGTGGGATCACCTTCCGAGAGGAGCAGTGGGAAACATGAAACCAGCCACTTACAGCACTGTAAATGTCCCATTGGTGCCAGCATGATTTTGGTTCAAGGGAGCTGCACTGAATCATCTACCATGCCTTTTCCAACTCTTACTCCTAAAAATCAGACTCAAGAAGTACAAAGAAAGACGGGCAAACAGTGATGTCAATTTGCTAAAGAAATACAAGCTTTTCTACATTATTGTATGTCGTAAAACTCTTGTGCTTGCACTGTATACTTAATCTTGATATTCCAATGCCATCCACAAAGAAATTCAGGCTTAACCCTGGTAAAAAATATTGTGCAATTGGGTGCAGTTTATTCTTTATATTTTAATAGCTATAGCAAAACTCCTTTGCTAACTAGTAAAAAAAAAAAAAAAAGAAAAAAAAGAAAAAGTTGAATGTGTTTTACAGCTATGTCGTCATGGGAAAGCTGTATTTCAAAGTGAGGGCATCAACAGCAGTGAAATGGGACATTTTTAAACATTTTGAACATTTTAATGGGATGTTAAAAAAAACCACTTCACCAAAATCTCTTTGCCAGTATTTTAGCTAATTGGGTTGCAGTGTATAAGGGAAGGGTTCTGATGCCTGCACAGGCCACCCAATACCGAGCCGCTGCTCAAGTGTCTTGAACTCTAAGTGTAAATGGAAAAAACATCTAAAATTAAGCATTTCTCCTGGAGGAACACATTGCTGATAAAGCAAATCTTCCCATAGGACAAGCACACCTGCTGGAAGGTAGAAAGACATTTTTATGTGTGGGATTTTAACTTGAGATAAAATACTTTTCACGGGCAGTCTGGAAGACAGCTGGCCAAAAATAATAACAGAGGAATTTGTGTCTCTTGGGAAATTCTGAGGTTTCAAAAAATATGATTTTTGACCTAAGTTGGGACAAAAAGTTTAGTGCTTGGATTTTTTGTTGGTGTTGTTGTTGTTGTTGTTTAATGACATATTCCCAAATAAAAATACTGTATTTCTTTTCACTTTGCCACTTTGACATTTCTTTTTGTTATTATTACATCATTTAGAAGCCCAAACCATTCATTACACCATGCTGTTTCCTTTCCTCATACTGTACATTACATCGACAGGCATAATCTCCACCCTTTTTTAAGATTCGTATTAAACCAGCTAAATGTCTTTGTGAAACTGAATATCAGGAACAACAAGGATCCCTGCCCTAAGCTGGGGCAACAATGGATTTTGACAATTATTTTTCAAATGTGCCTTTAAAAGAAGGACATAAGAGATTAGAGCAGGGGGAGAAGTGCCTGGCACAGTCTGAACAACCCCAGGGAACATGATTGTTCCTGAAAAACCTGAACTAGCTCTTGGTCTGATGGCTGGCAGGCAAAGGGACTGGCACAAGCCTGTCATCACTGGTGGTTTGATTTTTGCTGTGGGCTGGGAAACAAAACTTCACAACGGAAAAATATTTTATCCAGAGAGCACCTGTTTCCCCCCCCAGCTCAAGAGATCCCATGTTTTAGGCCAAATGCTTGGACCAAATGGGGTATAAATGTATAACAGGAATAAAACAACACTGTCAGAAGGAGATCAGGAGGGAAAAAAAAAAAAAAAAAAGACAAAACTCCATATATGACTGTATTTGATAATTTCTCAGTAAAAGCTTGGATGATGTTGATACACCCTAGTAAATGCTCCCAGTTACTCCAATCAGTGTTTTCTGGTAGAAAATTTGTCTGTTGGGAAAAAAATTTACTTACTCTACCATGAAATCTCTTAGGTTCATTATTTATTTGGACTCAGTTATGATGCTTTGTGCTATAAAAAACTTCCTGGACTCAACATTCCTCTAAACTGCCCCACTGAAACGAAATAATTGGTTGGATAGCTCTAGCCCCTGCTGCTCCAAGTGTCCAGAGGCCAAGTCTTTGAAGTAGTTCCTAAACTCCCAACCAAAGCAGCCCCTTTCACCAAACTTCAGTCTCACCTTCATCTCCAGAAACACACACCTCCAATGGACAGCTAAATTCGCCAGGGAGGGGAGGGAGTAGGGGGTTGCTGCCTGGTCTGGGAGTCAGATCCTTGCTCTCATATACCTTCTGCCTACACCGCTTTAATTTCCCCACCATCTCTCCTTCTGTTTGTTCTATTTTCTGCCTCTTTGTCTTTCCTCTCCAGTGTTTGGAGACCCTCTTTCCTTTTCCAGCCTGTCTCTTCCTCCCATAATTTCCCCTAGCTCACTCCTTCCTTCCTTTCTTTCTTCTTTCCTTCCTTCTCGGCACTCTCCCTGGAGTTTCTATTCTCTCTCTCTCCTCCCTCTCTTCCATCAGGACTTCCCCTAATGCTGTAGGAGGTACCTAGTCTGCGAGGGCTAGAGAGGAGAAGGACATGCCATGTCCAGAAAAGTCTGAGACACAGACATCCCACTTGCCAGAGGACCAGTCACAGATCCTACTTCTGCTGCTTTCAGTCCACAGGTTGTCATGTAGGAGTGGGAACACCTAAGGAGTCCTGGGAGACACAGCACAGAGTTCAAAGGGTGGAGACCTTGACCTCTGTGCTTGCAATTGTCCTTTGAAACCCAAGAGAAAGAGCCTGTGAAAGCGAGTGCTGCATCCTCCCCCAACCTCCTCCTTTGTTACAGCCCTGAAAGTAACTGACCTTGGAAATATCAAAATTCCTTTCCCCCACCAAAATTTTCACTCACATTGGCTGCCATCAGAAAGCACAGCTGAGACCACGGAAATTCATCACAATTGTGACCCACACTGGAGGGTAGGGAAAGCTCCTCCAGCCAAAGAGGCCAGTGTAGTAATGTGCTACCTTATCTCTAGTGCCACCGACTTGAGTCTATTTAATTTTCCCTTTGATTTTAATATAGATTTATTGAAAACAACAGTTATCAAAACAAACTGCACTGGCAAATTGGTGTTCGTCTGTAGCTGTACAAGCACCTATAAAGCTGCCAGCGTATGAAATAAATGGTGCTATATGGGAGGTCAGTTATTGCAATAGAAGTTCCCCAAGGATTTGCACTGGGCAGTTTAATATTTTTCTTATTACCCTCTTTTCTTTTCTACTATTTATGCCTCTCTGTTTAAATTTAAAGCATACAGTCATCTGCCAAGGCAAGCATCTCTGATAAAATAATCTCTGGTAAACCTTTTCATGAGTGGGCTTCCCTCAGAGCATCAGGAAATACTGTTGTGTCCCACTTAAAATGCAGGGAAATGGATACAGGGAGGCCAATTTTTCCAAGGGTTTGCCAGCTAGGCCAGCTCTTTTTTTCCCCCTGCTTTTGAGAAGGTTTGTCCTTACCTCCTTGAAAAAACCCTACTGATTAAAGCCCTGCTTCTTGCCATGTTATTTAACCTCCATTTAAATTCCGTGGCTGTATCCCACCTTACACACATCATACCTGGTATCTGTGGGCTCCTCCCTATACGCAGTTCTAAAAAATCAAATCCCATTATAGTCTAAACCCGCTCATCAGAAGAGATAAAAGGGTTTCTGTACTGATCTCCACATCAGGAGAACACAAATCAAATAACATAACTGTCAAATGAGGAGACGAGGTGTTTAAATGCCTATAGAAACAGGAACTCTAATTACAGAAACATCTATAATGTAACTAATATTATTTACATTAGAGCAATGCTAATCCAGATGAGGGTTAATGTCCCTGCTCCTAAAACATTACAGTTTAAATAGACTCGAGACTGTGAGAGGATAGAAGGAGCATCAACATCCTCATCCCTGCTTGAAGATCAGGGTTGGAGGCAAACTCCTCACAACAGAAGAGGATGAAAGTGAGCCAAAATGTGCCATAATGAAGATAAGTTTAGTTGCAGCCAGAGAGAGCAAGCGACTTGCTCAGCCTCACACAAGCTGCCTGGGGGGGTGGCAGAAAATGAATAGAAACCATGGATGGCTTATATGAGTCTCTTACTCACAACAACATTACTCAGCACTGGGCAGTGCTTGGATCTCACTGAGTCTTGCACTGTGCCCTGCAAACATCCAGTTCATCGGGAATGAGCTCCTACTGCCACTTCTTAAAGCCAAGCTGTGGGTTTTTTGATCTGGCTGCTCCGTGTGGACCTTTTTCTTCACGTGAGAGGCACAAGCCATCATTTTGGTGGCTCCAGGAAACAAGGCATCTTGCTTTGGTTGGCAGAGAAAGTGTTGAGCTGATGGTGAGCAGTGAAACTGCTCCATCCCCTCATCTGATTGACTGGTCAGCCCGTCAACATGCAGACAACCCACCGCATCCTCAGAATTGAACCTTTGGGCCTTAAAGTCTACACCCTGGAGAAACTCACTCTAGGTCAAAATCCTCCTATTCTTTATTAGTCTGTACCAATTGGGTGCAAAACATGCAAGCGCTTTGTCCTTTGTTCACTGTGGTGTCCAGCTCTAGCAGCTGTTTTCCAACTTCATAGAACATTGATGAGAGGACATACTCATCCTTTTCCTCCAAGAACTTGCATATTCTTAGTGCAAAAGCTCAATATTCAACACTTGCAGCTACCAGCAGTTCAGAGATAACTTGTGGTCCTTCCTGTCTGGCCCAAGAGACCCCACTAAAACCTAGGGTTAGAAATTATCTGTTTAGACCATATTCCATTTGATATGAATTGCTGAAGTGAGGTATAAACAGAAAGAGCAAGTATAACCTTCTCTAGATAAAGCATTTGCAATATTAAATATAGCCCTTATCTCGTAACAGGTTCCCAAATATTTCTCATCCCCTTCAGAAACTTCCTGTAAGAACAGCAGTCCCACACGCCTAAAATGAGACAAAAATCTTCTGCATTTGGAGGGAAAGGATCCACACAATTTGGCACTGGACCCAGCAGGTTTCCCAAGGCTCTGGTAATAGCTCAGCACTAAAGGGAAAGCCAGCAGGTGAGAAACAGAACATTAACAAGTCTGAATGACACATGCAGCCAGATTGTCTGCTCTGCTGATAATTGATGCCATGCCTATTGCTGGAAACATCCTGTAAGCATCCTTCCCTAGTGCTCAGCAGCTTATTGCTATGGATAGCCAGTTTCTTGTCATGGCTTACAGCTTCTTGGAGCTGGTGTAAAAAGGCTTGCTGTCCCCATGCCCAAGTTTACTGGTGGAGGCAGTCACTGCACAGCCAGAATGTGCCTCTCCAAGCATCTCATATGCTTTGGGATTCTGCAGAGTAGCAACTGCATTATTAACACTCTGGCATACCTAGAGAGACTGTCTTCTAGAGAAGCTCACCATTATGTCCCACTGCTGAGCATCAAATACCACACAAGGGAGAGAGAATCCCACGAACAAGACCTTTTGAACCTGCACAAGGGGAGCTTAAGGATTTCCACAGATGTTCCTCTAAACAAGAGCATTAGGAGTCCAGGCTGAGGTATTTAAGTGAGAAAATTTATTCTTACCATCTCAAGGAAGAGTAGGCAGGAAGACTGGGGACAGTGACCCCCTGGACAGTATAACTGTGCAGTTTAGGACAATAGCCTTGGGGCAGGCAGTGGATGGCTGAAGGAGTGGATCCAGGCAGGGAGGGACTGCAAGTAAGGATCTGCTACAGAAACAGCTGACAGAGTGCTAGAGCACTCCCCTTGTTTCTGCTAATATTCTCTCTTTACTCCCACTCTCCATTTCTTTTCCTTTCACTCCTGAATGTCTTATAACGAAAGACACAGAATTTGCCTCTCCTGGCAGAGGAGATATGACACAAGATATGACACATCTTTACATTTCTATTACATCCTCCACCTACAGTCAGAAGTACCCTGTAGCTGTATGGGCAGGCAGAGCAGGGATAGCAGGAAGAGGAAGGAGCAAGAAGAATTGGAGGCTGAGGCAGAGCATCACTGTGAATCATTGCAATTTCCTCTGATCCTGTTTTATCATTGGGGGTGGGAATGTAAAAGATGCAGAACCTGTGTGAACAAGGTCAAATTAAATCACATTTCCAGGCTGGGGAAATTACTTTTGCCTGCAGCAAGAGAGGTGCACAACACGAATGAAGGAGAGGAGGTTCATGCCACTAGGCATGCTGTATCCAGCTATTGCAAGACAGAAGGAATTTATAATTAGCCCACTGAAATATATCCCTGCAGGATTTCAGTGGAGGGGGGAATCATGCCAATAGAATGTGTAACAGAAAGACCAGCTGAGATCTGATTCCAAACCTTAAGGGAGACAGCTCATCCTTATCTCAATGAACATGTGTTTCTGTCTAATGGGATGACATTACTCAACAGGGTCAACTACTCACACACTCTGAAGACGTAAGAGAGAGACACTGAACATCTCCAGGACAATTCAAAACTGACAGTTTCAAGAACATCACTGGGAGAAAGACCTAGATGCTACTGAAGTTCAAGATTTCCTACAAGAGCACACAAATTGTCAGATCTGTTTAACACCTCTTGGTCAAACCTTACCACTGTCTCTCACTGTCCCAGCCTGTGGAGGAAGAACAGTGCTGTGTGTGGGTGGCTTGATGAACTGATAGAAGGATGGATGGAGTCTCCTGAAAACCAGCCTAGAACACAGGACTGGAAGAAGTGACCTTTCACATACTTGACAAACAACAGAGAAATTAATACATGCAGCCTGACTGGATATACATGGTACATTGCAGGCCCGTGGGAATTTGTGCATTTGCCTTAACCAGCTCACTGTTTCACTGCTAACAAAGGGAAGTTGGTGAAGGCTCTCAGCTGTGAGATGCCCAGTTTGGGGTGTTGTCATCACATTTTTGAATTTTGACTAGAGTCAAAAATGCAGGATTGTGGAGATGGACCACACCTAGAGCTCACCTAATCCATGTCTTTCCCCTGGTGCCAGAAGGTACAGCAGGCATGCAAGAAACTTTGCAAGGGAAAACTACACTGGCAGGACAAGACATTCCCCATGTCATTTCCTCTACAAGCCAGCTACTGGTCCAACCTGTACTGTAAAGGCTTATGCCTCCTCCAAGTTTTATTGTTATTTGCTCTTAAAATTCATGCTATTCTTGTTATCTGAATCATTTTCTGAATTACAGTAAATTCTACCTTATTGATCCCATGGAGGGATTGACTACAGGAAAACTGCAGAAGCAATAAGATGTTCATCCAACAATCAAGGCAGGAATCTGAAGAGCCATGATATGTGGGGCACGGGACTGTATGATGGGATATGAGGCATGTGAACTAGATGGCAGAACAGGCTAGCTCAAGATAAAGCTGGGCCAAGATAAAGAAATTTTGAGTGTATCAGTTTCTGAACAGGCTTGTGTCTGACAGAAAGCTGGCTTGTTGCATGTATTTGCCTGCTTTAAATAATTTACTGCTAGAGTAATGTGAGCTGGATTAAAGGACAAGAGAGGGGCAAGAAAACAGAATGGGAAATGCATGTGAGAAGTGACTTGTGAGAAAGACTGGTAGAAAGAAGACAGATATTTCTCAGAGGAAGATGGGTAATTTTCTGTGAGGGGAATAGTGACAGCCAGGCACCAAGTCCTGGCATTCAGCAGCAGGATTTTATTTCTGTATGAAATTAAAAAAAAATACTTCCAAAATTTTAAGAAGGGATTTTGAAAATGGGTGCTGAGGCCAGGTTTGGTGACTGAGCTAAGGAAGAGATAAAGCTCTGAAGCACATCAACCTCTCAGAGAAGGAAGAGAGGATCCTGAGGAGCGATGCTTGGTTGGGTCTGCAGCATCACCCTTCCTACTGCAAGTACCCTGATGGGTGCTTCAGAGGTGAACTCTCTACTGGGGCACAGCAGGTTAGACAGGTTGGGTGCTCATGGGCAGCGTGGCAGCCATAGGGATAGGCTTTCCTTGTGCCATGTCCCTGCTGTGGCCACACTGCTGTGGGACCAGGGTAGGGGGTCCAGTATGGAAGTCCTGGGCCTGACCCAAATCCCCAGGGAGGGACTGGTTAGGCAGAAATTCCTGCTCCCCACCCTGCCACGGGAGGAGTTTGCTTTGCTGGAGAGGAGGCTTTGCACAGAGTGTTCTGCACAGCACAGAAGGGACGGAGAGGGAGGAAGATGTTTTGCTCTGCTCTCATCTGAACAGAGACTGGTTTGTATTTCAGCCTGGATTTTTCTCCCTTCAGCTTTAATCTCCATCTCCTATTAAACAGACTGATCAGTCTAGAGAAATAAAGTATTTATTTATTTGGTTATTATTATTTTTTTCCAGGGAGTAATACCATCTCGTTGGCATGACAACGGTGCTGTGGGCCACCATAAACACTGGATCATTAGCACCAATGCACTGGGCCATTATGTAGGCTTGGCCATCAGCACGGCTAAGGTGTGTGAGTTTATGGTGCAATCCCATTCATGTGACAGCATGGGAATTATCACAGCAGTCACAGTAGTGAGCACTACAGCTGATGCTGAGGTCCAGCCTTATACAGGATTACTTACTGCAGAAAGCATTTTTCCTTTGAAAGAAGGCAGGCACAAAGCACAGGATTGTCTGAAGTCACCCATGGTGTGTGAGCTGCCTGACATCTAATGCAGCTCCTGGGATGGACCACAAACATCATAATACTCAGCATTTTAAACTCCTAAACAACATCCTTGTGTGTCATGCAGTATCATGAGAAAATGCATGTGCATGTAAGACACCAGTGTATTTTCTCCTAAGAACAGGCAGTTCCCACCACTACAGATGTGTGAGGTGCTCAGCATGGCCCTGAATTACATGCACAATCTGTATGTTCTTGGGAAAGAACAACTTGTCTTCCTTTTTACTGTAAAGCCCCATTTCAGCTTATATATCTGTAGCAGATATTAATAACAATCATGCTGCACTTGGCTGCTGCAAACTCTGACTGATGAGAGCAGCCCTAACTCACACAAGTTTCCAATTGATTTTATCTCATGTTAAGCTCTAACTAATCACACCAGAGAGCTGCCTTAAAAGCTCACTAGATCTGTCCTGCTCAGGTTTGCTTGCCTGGCTAAAAGGGGAGATGGGTGTTTTTTTCCATCCTCTCCTGAATTGGACTTCCCTGCTGAACTGGGAAGGGAGGAGGAGGAGCCTGGAGCCACAGGTCCAGGCTGTGGAGATAACGCTCCCCTGTCCCAGGCTATACAGCTTGTTTGGGCCCCACAAATGAACCCAACATTTTTTGTACAGTCACAGCAAACACAAATAAATAAGATCAAAGTGTTGCTCACCCCGTGCACTTTCCATGGGCCAAAGCAGCAGCCACCACTCTGAACTGCTCTCGGACATGGCTCCAGCTTCCCCTGGCTTCTGTGGCACAGTTCAATAGCTCTGCCTTAGTTTTGCTTGATCCCATTAATGACAAAAATGACAAACACATATGCGTTGCCTTTATAGCTATTTCACGCTTTGACATGATCCCGGGCAAGTTACCTATGCTGTCAGCGTGATGGATGGTGCACAGAAGGGGGGTTGGACAGGTGTAGCTCTTCTCACAGGGAAATATTTTTCCACACCATTAGCCTGTGGAACTCCTAGCAACAGGATATTGCTCAGAGAGGGATTAAAAAAAGCCCTGAAAAAAGAGTGGATGCTTGTACAGAAAACAAGCATCCAGTGTTGTAATCAAATTTTAGAGACAGTTGATAGGAAAGGGTCTTGCTGCGTGCATGTGCTTAAATCACACACTGTGGTTACCAGAGTTTTGGAGAGAACTTTCCTCAGGAGCATATGTCCCAGATGTGCCTCTTTTAGGGCTCTAGCTGTGTCAGGCTTCAGGTGTAGAAATGATAATATGGTTGATGTTCACATAAGAGCAGTGTTCCTAAGACAGTTGATATAGTTATTTGTCCAACATCCGCCATCCAGTCTACAACCTCCTTTTTGGTGAAGGAATTTTCCAAGGAGAAGGTCGTATAGGAAATGACACTGCAGGACAATGATTTATAAAGAACACCTAGTACTTGTTAACAAAACCTCAGGCATGGTCTCCACTCTGCTGTAGAGATTCAGTGATGAGCAAAGTTTAAAATTATACTGGCATCTTGCAGCATTATGAAAAGCAAAACCAAGAGGTTCTCCTGTGTTTGTCAGCAGGCTTTAGAAGAGATCTAGGTGATGGTAATGATAGTGATGCTGATAATGACAACAATGAGGATGAGGATGATGAGGATGAGGATGATGATGATGAAGAAGAAGAAAATGAGTTTATCTGTCAGCCATAGAAAATTTTTGTAGGCTGAAGAAAACTTTCTTACTACTAGTCATATGAGTCAACAAGTCATTTAAAGGACTGTTTTCTCATCTGGGAAGACTAGTCACTGAGAGTGTGCCACCTCTCAATTTCAAATTTCTGGTAGATAGTATGATTTCAGCCCTGCCTCTGCCAAATTCTTCCTCTGAAGAGAGAGAGCTCTGGCAGAGGGCAGCCACAGATGGCTTAGAAGACGAAGAGATCCCATATTAGCTCTCCTGAGCTCTGGGACAATCCTTACACCAACCAGTAGAGTAAAGCCCAGATCAGCTGCTAAGACCAGAATAATGCTCCCAAATTCATAGGTCAACCTTCATCTCAGATGTCCTTGTTAATAGCATCAGAGTGAGACATAGCTAACTGCAGAGCCTCCAACCTCTTGTTCTCCTGGAGGATAGCCACCAGCTTAGGGATGCTTAAACCAGGGCCACAGCTCTGACAAAACCAGAGGATAAAATCATTTGGACAGCAGGGACTTCTGGCACTGGCAGCCCTGCCCAGCACCTCCTCCCCGGAGTGGCCGCTGTCGCAGCGGCGAGGGCAGGGTGGCGGTGGCACGCAGCTGAGACGCGCTGGCTGTAGCCAGCAGAGGGCATGGACATTACACACGGCAGCCAGCCACCCACACCCCGCTGGGAGCGACTGCCGCCTCGGAGACTAATTGCGAGAAAAAGTTTAGTTTTAATTAGTTTAGTAATTCGTTTGCCATCTTTCCTCCCGCATCCATGTAAGGGATGCAAGGGATGGTCTGGGTCTAGCTATGGGTGGTGATGGTGGCAATGACTTCAGGACGTGGTTCCATAACGAGAGAATTTCAGCACTTCCTTGGGGTGTCACTTTTTGAGGGACCGAATAGGGCACACAACAGGGCAGCTCCCAAAAAATGCAACACCCTGTCATAGGATCCAAATGAGCTGCAGGTACGCATGCGACACAGTCTGCCCCTTGCTTTCTGCAGTTGCTGTTGCATTTTATCACGTTTCTCAATCTTATTTTATACAATAGCAGCTAGAGGACATAATGATGGGTGAGGGGGTCTCTTGTTTTAAGAATGTACATTGGTACTGTAAGAATACAGCAGACTTCCAGTCAAGGTACTGCTCATGGTGGAATTTACATGTGTACTTGACTTTAGGTATTATTAGTAATCCCATTGAAATCTGTATGCATAAAGTTAAGTGCATCCAATCAACCCTGTAGGTTCAGGATTGTATATATTAATTTAGACTTCAGTATCTAGAATAGCATTTGAAATGGGAAGGGACAGCACTGTGATAGCCTTGTAAAAATCTCAAATTTTGTTTTAATATTAAGTGCAAAAAACCCCAAAACTGGAGGTGTCCCCTATTACTCTTAGAGATGAGCAATACACACAAAGTTAAATCAGATGTTCAAAGTTATTTTAAGGTTCAAATAATCAGTGTAGCATATATATTTCAGTGGAAAATTTTCCTATGGGCCTCTGTGCATATCACAGCTCCATAGTGGTGCAGGAGTCCATGTTTATGGATCCATTTTCAGGATCAAAATCCTCATTAGTAAAACAGATTAATGGTAATTATAAATATAAATAACTTCAGTGTATCTTCTTATTTTCCTCTGAAGACATTGCTCACAGAAGCTAGCTAAATGCTAGATTTGTTCCCTGAATCCAAGCTGTATTAAGTTTGTGTGTGATGATGCAGTAACATAAAGTTAAATAAAGCTGCCTTTTTTTTTCAAGCCTCAAAACACAGAGCTTGGTTCTCAGCTAGCATAAATTGGACACTTGTGCAGGATTCAGATCCCTTTTTCCATACTAAGAAACTAAAAGAGTGAAAAAAAAAAAAAGCTTTTTGGCTAAGAACAAAAGAAAGAAGTTTAAATCTGAGGGATCATTTTTCATTATGCTGTAAGTACTGAAAATACAGCTTTATAATAAGAGTGCTTTTTTCCCCTGGAATTCTGTAATTTTGATGGTGAAGCTGTAGCAGAAGCTGGGCTGTGACTGAATGTTTTCCCCAGGATCCCTGGGAGATAAGGGATGGTTTTTAATGTGGCTTCCTGAAGTGTGTCAAACTCTGATGTTATTTAAAATGTGGCTCATCTACACTACCCTGTGGAATATTTACTGAAGTCCTGAACTGTTGATGCTTTTGGTGAGGAGCATGCTGCAGGATGAGTGCCTTGGAAATGTCTGTGGTACCAACTAGTTCAGGGTCTCCACACAAAATGGCAGGGCTCGGGTGTTGAGACATACACAGCCGGTGGTGCTGACAGAGGTGTTTGAAATCACCAATGCAATAAAGTTACAACTTTGGTTAATCAGAGGGTAATTACAAGGTGTTATTGATGAGAAAAATACATGCACAATAATGTTTGATCCAATTTGTGAGAGATTTTTACCTGGACTATCCAAATGCCAGTTTTTACACAAAGCAGAAAAGGATTTCTGGAATCTGAGCCCACATTTACCATTTTGCCATGGCTGATCCATGGGCCTATCTTGCCATCCTCCCTTCTCTTGCACACAGTGTGCAGGAAAGCAACAGTGGAGCAGATGCCTTGAAGGGAAGCAGGCTCTTTTTGGTGAGTATCATCAGCCTCTGAGTGGCTGAGCTGCAGGTCAGGGCAGGGAACAGGCCTTCTGGTGGTTGTGTCAAGAAAGTACGTGAAGTTCCTTCACCCAGGTGCTTTCTTCCTGAGTTGAGAAGCTTGAAATGCACGTTTTGTTTTATTTTTATGGACGAATGCTTTATTTTGAAATTTAAGTGTGAAAATAAGAAAGTTGTTTATGGTTATTATTATTATTATTATATATTATTATTTCTAACATTTCCAAATATTTTATCATTCAAAAGTCATGCAAGCACTCTGCATATGACCTATCTCTGAAATGCTGCAGGAAGGATGGGTGAGTTTCAGTCCAGAAAGAAGCAAACCATCATGGTCTGCACTCTGTTAAGGCCTGAGGACACGCTTCATGCTGTGCCTGTGGACAGTTTTATAGGGGCTGGTGCATTCAGTGATCCTGGAGTAACAGGTAAAGCCAGCCCATGTACCTTAGTGATGAGTCACTGCTTACACAAAAGTTGTTGGATGACATAAGCATGTGACCCTCTTGCTCTCATACACAGAATATAGCCCAAGTGGTTGATGATGCTGACGGAGATGACTTCTTTTTTCAGTGTATGTCACATAGCACGGTCATATTTTGAGAATGCCAGTGCAGAGTTAGAGAAGAGCCATAAAATGCTGCCCATACTGTATTTTTAAGAACAACTTGAAATTATTTAGCAGTTGAAGAAAAAACGCAAAACATTTCACTCTTGAGCAAAATAAATAAGTCTCTTGGAGCAATGTTTGGCGTACTTCACAAGAAACAATGAGACAAGTGTTTCTTCAGAGTCCCCATCTAAAACTGGCTCTTCCATTTCCTATGACTGGCAGTTTTTGCTCGGGACACTCCTAGGGCTGGCAGGGAAGTTGCCTGTGGCCGAGGTGGAGCGTGTGTGCAGAAGGGTTTGTGCAAAGCTGCGACGTGCATCCAGGAAATATTAAAATAGCAGTGTGAGTGCCGTGCGTGCTTGCCGCAGTTGGGAAACACTGGGAGTGTTAAGTCCTTAATTTGCTCTCTGGCTCTGCTGTGGCTGTCCAAGGCAAGTTTAGGGATGATGCCCACCCCTGGAAATCATGCCCATCCCATGCCAGAAGATGCCGCAGGGTACGTGAAGGAAGGCTTCCCCATGGGCATCGCGAGGGGACTCGGCTGCCTCAGGGCCGGAAGGGTACGGGGCTGTCCCGGAGCGGGGAAGCTGCCGCCCAGGGGGCCCAGCAGCGTCCCGCTGCAATTTGGGAGGGAGCTGCACAGTGGAAAATATGACCGGTGCTAGGCGGGTGGGCGAAGCCGGCACGGCGGGGCTGGGAGAAGAAGCGGCGCCCCTGGGAGAGGAGCAGTCCCCGACGCCCCGTTTGGGCAACTCCGGGGGCCACGGCTGGCGGGCAGCCGGCGGGTGGGCGCCGGTGCTGGACTGCATTTCCCATACTGCCCGAGTGCCCTAATGTATGCAGTGCTCAGCCCGGCTCCGTGTGTGTGCGAGTGTATGTGTGCGTGTGTGTGCGCGCGTGTGTGTGTGCGTGTGTGTGTGCGGCGGGAGCCCCTCGGAGAGTGAAGGCTCATTCACTGATGAGAGCCGGCACTGAGAGGCAGCACTGCTCCTTCCCTCGCACCCCCGCCGCCTCCCGCGCTGCTACATGCGAGCGGCGGGCGGGCAGCGGGGCNCGGCTCCGCGCAGCGCCCGCCGCCAGCCGCACCGTGAGTACCGGCCACCGCGCCCGCCCGGCCACACGCAAACTTTGCAGGGCAAGTTTCAAACCCCCCCCCTCCGCTACCTCCATCCCGGCCCCCGCGCCCTTTCCCTCTTCCTCGTTCTCCCTCCTCAGCGCCGGGGAAGCCGGGCAGCTCCGCGGCGACAGCGAGCCGCGCCGGCCGTGGGGAGGGCCGGGTGGGTGGGGATCGGCATGGTAATGCCGAGGGGAAAGGCAGATAAAAGGGGGCCCCCCCCGCACCCTCGGCGAGCCCCGAGCTGCCCGGATCCTCCCCCGGCGGTGGCTTTCCGAGGGGGACCGGTAGCCACCAGGGGGATCAGGTGCCGGGGACCGCCGCCGCTGCCCGGCTGGGGACCGCGCACGGCGAGGGGGAGCCCGGCCGGACCCGGAGCCCGGCACAGATCCCTTGCTCCCAAACAGATATCATTTTTTTAACTCTTTTTATTCCTTTTCTTTTTTTCTTCCGTATTTTTCGGCGGGGCAAGCCGGGCAGTTGTTTCCTCGCTTCCCTCCGCTGCTCCCGGCGCTCGCTCTCTCCGCGGTCGCTCTGGGCAGCGACAATTTCATTTCCCAGCAGCTGCAAAACAAAAACTTTTTTCAAAGGAAATAAGCAGATCCACGCACCCACCCAGGGGTTTGTTGGTTTGGGATTCTTTTGTTGTTGTTGTTTGTGGGGTTTTTTTTCCCTTTAAAATAGAAAAACGTAGTCTTTTATTTTGCAATAAAAGTATCGAGAAAAAAAAAAAAACAACCAACCAAAAACAAAAAACAAAAACCAACCAAAACCCAAAACACCCGCCAGGGTTCCTGTGCGTTCAAGCAACATTGCCCAGCTAGTAATTTCATTTACTCTGAAGCTTTCATTTTTGCGATCGCGCAGTCCCCGGGTGAACTTTAGTTTTAAGCCATCCCCAAAACGCGCGATTGCCGCTCAAAGACCGATAAATTTTTTTTACCACTCGTTATTGAGTCGCACTTAGTTTAATTTTGGACGCGGCTGAAGTTTGTCCAACATCCTCGCCCCTCTTCGGGTCCTTCATCTCTAAAAGATTGCCGCCCTTGCGCCTGGCTGCTTCCAGGTAGGAACCAAGTGCCTGGATCTCACATGCGGTGTTGTTCTGATTTTATTATTGCAGATAAAACAAAGGTAGAGAGGCGGTTTAAATTGGCAGCGTTATTCAACGAATGAGCTAAAATTACTCCACATGTGAATGGCGTAGCTTGGAAAGCCAGAAGGGGTGAAAGGAATTATCCCTGTTTTTGCTTTAGGTTCTTTAGAAAACTTTCTGGATCATCCAGCGATGCGATCGAGAAATTGCAGGATTTTCTTTCTTTTAACCAACAACCCCAGCTCTATACCAGGGAAGTCTGTAAATAGGTTGGAAGTATGGAAAATAATTCTTCACCTTCAGATCTAAATACATAAAAACCATCTGGTTGACCACAATGAAATCATTAGGAACTGTCTACTTAAAGAGTTGTATTGAATGCTTATCCTTCCACACAGGAAATGTGTATGGTAAGTGATTGTTGCAATAAATCCAAACAACTCTGGGCATCTTCGCATTTGATGATCTTTGTAACTCGGGTTTTAAAGAGGAAGAAAAAGTGGAGGGGTGGAAAGGCGACTTAACGGGCTGTACGGACTGGGCTGGCGGTGCCCCCTCCCGCTGCCCTCCCCGGGAGTGAATAATTCCTGAGGCGGCGGGAGAGCAGCGGCCCCGGCTATCTCCCGATCGCCGCTTCCCGGCGGGACGTGCGGGGCCGGGCGGGAGCGAGTCGGACCGGGCCGGGCCGGGCCGGGCCGGGCCAGGCCCTCAGCCTCGGCCCCGCCAAACACCTGTTTAATGCGCCGGCTGGGAGAGTGGAGCGGCGGGGCTTGGTGGTGTTGGTAGGCTCCAGCCCGGGGCTCACCCCCGACGGATTTTATTTTATTTGGGTTTATTGAACAATCTCCTCGGGCGCGAGAGAAAAACCGGGAGCGGGAAGGAGAGGGGGCAGCGGGCGGGTGCCAGCCCATTTGGCCGCTCGCGGGGGCCGTGAGGGGCCGTGTGGGGCCGTGAGGGGCCGGTGCCCGGGGCCGGGCGCGCCCGCCGCCCGCGCTGCCCGGCTGAGCGCGGCTTCCCCCGGAGCGACGCCGCCCGCGGTTTTCGTTCGGATTTCGCCAAGTCGGGAGCGGGGCCGGGAATGCGGTCCGGGGGCGAAGCGGCAGCAAACCCAGGGGTAGGCTGTGGGTTGGGGTTTCTTTCCTTCTTTCTCTGTGTTCCCAAACCCTCGGCGCTTCCTCCCGCCGGCAGCAGCCGCCGCCGCGGGAGCGCCCTCCAGGCCCGGGGGCTTTTCCCCCGTTTCTTTTCTAAAAAAAAAAAATTAAGAAAAGGGGTTTTTTGGATGTTTTTTTGTTGTGTGAGTGGGTTTTTTTTGTTTTGTTTTGGGTTGGTTTTTTTGGTTTTTGGGTTTTTTTAAATTTTTGAAGACGTTTACAGCCAAACAGAAGCGGGACGCAGTCCAGGGCCGGGACCGGGACCGGGACCGGGACCACTCCGCCTGGCCCCGCCGCCGCCTCCTCTGCTCACCGCGCTCCTAATTTTTTTCCTTTCCCCCTTAAACCGGTTTCCAAAGCAGCTGTCCGAGTGTGCGGCTGCAGTTGGCATATTTCACGCGTTGGGAAAAAAAAAATTAACTGTTTTTCCTTTGTATCTTAATCCAGTGATGAGAGCTCTCCTTTGTTGGCTTTCGAGCTTGCATTTGTTTTATTTATTATAAGGAAATCCAGTTTGGTTCAAATATATAATCCATTTGAGCACTTAAATCCCCAAACAGCTGGCATTATTTTGTTTTATAATCTTTGGCTTTTCTGCGCAGAGCATATTTCTAAATTCCTACTTGACATTTATGGGGAAAAAACTTTTTAATGTAAATGGATATTGTGATTTTTTTTTTCCTGGGCATTTTCTAATTTACATACATCATCAATTTTCCTGGATTTCCTAATGTTTTAATCTTTTTTCCTCCCCTATAGCTTGTTAATTAATTTTTTTTCCCGATGAAAACTTTTTTTTTTTTTCTGGAGGGAGAAAGACGTTAATTTGCCCCATTACTTTAATCTCTGGCATTTGGAAATGGTTGAGAGACCACAAAAATGCAACCTGTTGTAGAAACCAGAGTGGTGTGTTTTATTTATTTTAATCGATAGCAGAGAGGTGATTTAGTAATAGGAACTGTGAGTAACATTTAGTAAAAGATTTGCAGATCTGGTGGCTGTGTATGGGGTGTGCATGTGCTTGCATATGAGCGCGTTTCTTTGCAGGCTGATTAGCAAGTGGGTTTTACACTTATAACCAGCGGTCACTGCTGTTTTCTCCACTTGGTGGGTGTTTGTGATGCCTGATAAATGCAGCTCTGTCATAGCTTCTCCTACTTTTATCAGACTTTTCCTTTTAACTAATGCAGCACCATGCCACAACATTTGTAAGTAGAGGGTTCAAAACTAAGCCAGAGAGAGCTGATTACTACATGTCTCTTGGTGAGAGATTTTTTTTTTTATGTTTCAGAGCTAAAGGCTCTTGATACAATTTGCCTTGGTTGTGGCGTGTTTAGCCTTAGGAACATACACGATTACACAGGTAATTTGTGTACACCTTAAACAGGGTAGCTCTGAAAGCCAGTAACTATGCATATAGGTAGCCATAAAAAAATAATACTAAAAAAAACATAGTTAGTTTTCAGTATGTCCATCTAACCTTCATACTTGGTAGACAGTTTATATAGCTTCCGAGATTGATCTCCACCCTCCCTCCCTCTACTCCTTGTTTAGTTAATTCAACAAAGACTTTTTGCAATCTGTTTGGAGTTTGTCTGATGCCGTGGAAAAGTAGCTGCTGATTTATTTGGTTGCTTTTCGATTTCTGTCTCTAGCCCGTCTTTTCTCCTCCTTTCAGCGGGGATGTCAGCTGTTATTACTTCCTATTGATCCCTTTGCAAAGTGAGAAGTGAACTAAAATTAATGTCAATTCCACTGCTCAGATCAATAGCTGGAGTTATTTTAATCTGGATTTGCGCGAGGTGCTAAATTAAAAAAAATCAGCATAGAGGCAGAAAAGTAGCAGCTCCTCACTCCACCTGTGCCCACTGCCTTCCCAGCACCCAAATGTTCCCTCCAGCTGATTACCCTGCAATCCATAATTTTTTAATTAAGAAGGTCAGTTAGTTTTCTTATTTTTGGGTTCTGTATTTAAACCTATGACATTTTGACATTGGGAGTGTATTAACGATAGATTTTCATAATGACTGGTCCTCCGCAGCCTAATCTGTCCATGTTGCTGGGGGGTGGGGAGGTGCTGGCCGAGAAGGGAGCAAGAGAGAACGAAAAAGGAAGTGGAAGCTGAAAAAAAATTAAATTTGGCTGGCTGAGATATTGTAATGTGTTGATTTATTCCCGGTGTAATGAAGTTTGCAAACGAATAAACGGCCATAGTGATTCACAGTATCCTACAGGAGTGTCAAGTGTTGCGGCCAGATTACTAATTTATGAAATACATTTAACGTAATGGTGTGAAAGCACAAGTAAAAATAGAAGAGCAGGCAGAGGTGGTTGCCTTTTTTTTCCCCTGGAAATCTGTGTTTTTCTTTGATTGCTCAGTTTTGCTTCCATGTGAATGATCATTCATTTCTGAAAACAGTGGCTTATTTGCATGCATCTCTTTGAATATATAATCGTGTGTGTGTATATATATATATATATTTATATTTACATGGTTATATAAGCCCCCAAAAACTCTAAATTTGCCAGTGGCTGCAGTTTTCTGACCTCCAGTTTTTGATCAGCCTCATGTGAAGCAGCAGAGCAAGTGTACCCAGGACTGCAGAGCTGACCAGGCTGCGCTTGGCATCCCTCGCTCTTCCTCTCCCCCTTGCTTTCTGTGGCAAGAACTCAACGAGAAAGTTATTTAAAATTTGGAAGAGAGCAAATCCGTTAATGCGAGATACATAATCTGGTAATTTAGCAATGATGTCTGTAAGGATGAGTGCCAAATGAGGAAGCAGAGAGATGATGTCCACTCATCTTCACAATTCATAACAGTCAGTGGAGCGTCTGGGTACAGGATGGGAGAGAGGAAATGCTATCACTGAACTGCATTAAAGCCCCAGACTGGATTTCATACACTTTGTTAACCTAGGCTCCCTCATTCATGGAGTACAAAAGGCACTCCATTAGGGAGACACTCTTTCACTAAGTTTTATTTGAGATGTTTGACCCTCTGGATTTAAGAGGCACAATTTGTAACAGCTTTTTATTATTATATGATTTTTCTGGCCCTTTGAGCTCCAGTGGCTAGTATATTGTTTCAAAGTTATAGTCCTTGTATTTTAAGCTGGGTTGTGGGGCCTGAATGGCAGGCGGCGGAAGCTTAAAAGAAAAGGCATGAGATTGATTGGGGGAGAAAATAACAACACAAAAAGGCAGTGCAAACTGGGGGAGATAGAGAAAGAAGGATTTTCCCTTCTTTCAGCCTGAGAGGGGGTTGTGGCTGGGTGGGTGGCTGCAGCCAACCTAGGAGGCTCAGCGAGATGCAAGGCAGAAATTTTGTTAACATTTTCCTCTAAATGTTAATGGCACATCCAGGGCAGTTTACAAATCTACTTAAGAGTGAGTGCATTAGGAACTAAAATTACTGATCCATCCTCTCGTGTCCCCAACCCGAAAGGCAGACGCTTGCAGAGATCAGATGGCAGAAGCACCCATTATGATTTTAAATACTGTCAGAGATGCCAGGCATTTTACTGAGGAAGTCTCTTCTCCTTTGGCTCACAGGGACTGTGTGCACACGCGTGGGTGTTTGTGTGTTATACACACGCACCCAGACACAGCCACACCCCTACATTCCAATGGTGTGTATACATACGTGTGATGGTATCGAGTACTGTGTGTTCAAGTACACATCTACCAACATGTGCTGTGAGAGCGAGAGAAAATACCTGTCAGTTACGTACATCTCAAGCATCGTGTACAGTATGACCGTGTGTGCTGTCTGATTTGGGTAACTGTGTTCAATGGATATTTTAATGTTGGTTCTACACCCCCAATCCCCAAGCAGATAGTGAGTGTGTGCATGTGGGGGCTTTCTTAAGTTTATTGCAGTTATATACACATGCCATTTGCCAAATAAAATTCCAGTTATAATTTGAAGTTACTGTGTTAATTTTAGGCTGAACATTCTTTATTAGTGGATTATTAAATCTGCATGTTATTATGTTTGGTTTGCCTTTCATCCATCTGCACTGGATGATACCCTTTAACCTGGAGGGCCAGGGCTGACTCCACTAGTGTGTGAAGTTGTCTATTGATTTTCTTGAATGAGAACAGTGGTGCATCCCTGGCCAGTGGCTTGTAACACATGTGGCCACCCTGCTGCTGGAGCATCCCAGAGAAATTAGTGCAGAAACCTAATTGGTTGTGTTTTCTTTCCCTTTTTGTTTCCTTGCAGTGTTCGAAGGGTGATGATGCTCCAGTAATTTTCCCTGCTCCGTTCCTAGGCATCGCTTTGCTTTCCTTCTGGGGAAGAACATTCTGCTTGTGATCCTGCTGAGGAAAGAGACTCCGATGGACTTACACCGGGCAGCATTCAAGATGGAGAACTCACCCTATCTCCCCAACCCACTGGCCTCCCCAGCACTGATGGTTCTTGCCTCCACTGCCGAAGCCAGCCGTGATGCTTCCATTCCCTGCCAGCAGCCGAGGCCTTTTGGGGTCCCTGTGTCAGCAGATAAGGACGTGCACATTCCCTTTACCAATGGCTCATATACTTTTGCCTCCATGTATCACCGCCAAAGCGGGGTGCCAGGAGCATTTGCAAACCGTGACTTTCCTCCATCCTTGCTTCACCTTCACCCCCAGTTTGCACCCCCCAACCTGGACTGCACCCCAATCAGTATGTTGAACCACAGCGGCGTCGGGGCTTTCCGCCCCTTTGCATCCACTGAAGACCGGGAGAGCTACCAGTCAGCCTTTACACCGGCCAAGCGCCTGAAAAACTGCCATGACACTGACTCACCCCATCTACGCTTCTCGGACACTGATGGGAAGGAGTACGAGTTTGGCACCCAGCTCCCCTCCAGCTCCCCTGGCTCCCTCAAAGTTGATGATACAGGGAAGAAGATCTTTGCTGTTTCTGGCCTCATTTCTGACCGTGAGACCTCATCCAGTCCTGAAGACCGAAGTGACAGATGTAAGTACCTCTTTTGACTTGATAGTTCTTTAATTGTGCCTTGTTGAGATATGCAACAGGTGATTGCCCTGCAGTGCTATGAGACTTGCTGGAGGCAGAGGCAAAGCAGCCTTTCCTGCCTGCTGAGCTGAGCCATGCAATATTGCCTTGTTCTTCCAAAAGGATTTTGACAGATTTTAAGGTGAGGTGCTTTTGAAGGAAACTCGCATTTCAGCACATAGATGGGGAAGCAATGTTGACTATGCAGAAAGCTGTCCATGCACCAGTGAGAGGCTATAGGTGCTGGTACATATATGTGTTTGCAGCTGGAATGTGTAGCCAGGAACTTTCCCAAAGCTTGCAGCAAGCATGTGCCCCCTGCTTCTTCAGGTGTTTCTTTCTGACCTTTTCTTCATGCACACCATTCTTAGAGCAAATGCATTACCGACCGTCCGGGTTCATGCCTCAGCTTAGGACAAAAGTACCTTTTCCTCTGGCTAACCTAAGAATATTGTTGGCCACTGAGCTCCCTCTTTAAGACAAACACAAATTGTTTCTACAATTAAATAAGCTGTTGCATCATGTGCTTTCTCTGAGTGTTTCCCCCATTTTGGTGCCTGTTGAAAGGTGATGCACCCTTTTGCAGGTCAGTGATTGGACTGAAGGAACGCAGTCCACTTGTTCATGACCGTAACTCCCTGTTCACCTTGTCCCTTGTGGAGTTGCCTACACAGAGGGGCAGAGCTGTCCTTCATGAAGGGCAGGCTTCCAGGTTTGCAGAGCTGGGAGATGACCCACGATGGGGAGTGGTCTGGGGGCAACAGAGCTTGCTACCCCAACGAAGAGTGCTAACTTATGATTAGAGTTTTCCTGTAAACCCAGACATGTAATCAAGGAGTGAGTGGTTTGCTTTTCACATGGGCTCCTTTGTTCTGTTGAATTTTATTAATAGAAAAATATTTTATTATTGTTGTTGTTGTTATTATTACTTTTTTTTTAAACAAAAACCTGCTGCACCGTTGCTTCCTCTCCCTTTCAGATGTGATTTTTCTTCTCCCCTTTATGATACCGAGGAGAGTAATAGAGACATTGTGGCTCTCTCTACCTTGTCGGCGCTGCTTCCTCAGGCTGTCTCCTTGAATTAGGCACTGCGCTAACTTACCGGCACTAAAAGATATCTGCCTAAACTCAGCGTACCTTTTCAATAAAAGTCATCATAAAATCAACCTGCCTTTTAAATCCATCGCTCTTTGGCTTTGAAATATGCTGCATGTGTATCTTTTACTGTCGGCATTTGCGAGGGTAGGACAATTCCCACCGATGGCAGGAGCCGTGTATTTCTTGCAGTACCAGTGTGATCTCTTGTGTCTCTCCCCCCTCTCCTTCTGATCCACCCCCAGCCGTGCTACTTTTTGTGCTGTAAGCTCCTTTCATTGTTCAGCATCTCCTCTCTCTCCTTTTGGGTCCGTAGGGAAAGTGGCTGTAGGTGGGAGCACATGTGGATGTGTGGATGCTGGTAATGTAATTATCCATGGGGGAAGCAGGTGAGATGGCAACGCTTAGAGACATTTTTGTTGATGCTCTTTCCCTTATCGGTATAACCTGGCTGGGAAAATGGAGCTTGCTCAAAAGAGTACTCCGAGAGATAGTGCTGGAGGAGAGGGTCCGCTGGCTAAATGAATTTAGAGAGCATCAGCTGCTACGGATCTTGCTGGCAAAATCCTGTCAGATACCCCATTTAAAGAAGTAAATCTGTTAAATGAATTAGACCACATGGAGCACAGCTGCGGACAGACAGACGCATCCACATCCATCGCTGTGCCTTGCCTTTGCCAAGAGCGTGTGCCGAACGCGGGTCCGCTCTTTCTGGGAGCAGACGGGGCTTTGCACAGACGCAGGCAGGTTGACACCACCAGTGCTGCTGCCAGTGCTGTGGCAGGGGACTTGCCAGGGAAACGAAGCAGAATGAAAACTTTGCAGGCAGCTTGGAAAACTTGGGCAGAAGTGGAAAGTGTTTGGTTGTATTGTTTTTGTTACCGTGTTAAATTTCTTTAAGATGCTCTTCTGCACGGTAGAGCTGAGCAAATGCAACATCCCTCATACTTCATCAACATTAAAATTCTTCTGTAACTACCAGGATGATGTACATTAAATGTGTCTGTTGGCTCTGTATCATATTCCCATCACATATAGATACTGCACCACGGAAACTTCGCTCCGTTAAGACAGCGAGTTTCTTTAGTGTGTGCATACACACGTATGGGTGTTTGCTGGCGACTGCAAGCGAGTGGTGGAGCTTTGAGAGGATCCTAATGGTCTTTGATGCTGACCATCGGAAAAGAGAAACTTCTGAAGTGAAGCATTTGAGAGATCACAGTTTCCAGATAGAATGGTCCCCTTTTGCACTAGTATTTGCAGATATATTTTTGAAGTTTCTGTAAAAATGTGTACTTTGGGGGGTTTGTTGTCTCTGAGAAGTTTTGTGGATTCCTTGTGTAACCGTTATATATAACCCTTTGTTAAATCTGCCCACTTGTGCTCCTTATGGAGCAGGGAGGTGGCTGTAGCTTCAAGGTAAAAGTGTAATTAGGCTTTTCTACAACTGCAAGAAAAAATTGTAAAATTTTCTTAGATCAGCAACACCTTCCCTTGTCTAACAGGTGCTTTTCAAGTTTGCAGAGCTTCACCATTTCGGTGTGTTTTTCAGATTGCTGAAAGCGTTTGTGTTACACAGAAGGTGAATTACTATGATTGTCCTGGGTGGTCTTCTGTTCCACTTCACTGGAGCCTTTTTTGAATAGATCATAAAATATTTGTTTTACCTCATAGCTTAAATGGTGATTTTCTAGAGAAACTTCTCCCCCTTTTCCTTCTTTTTAAATAAAATGTATTCACTGAGTTTTAATTTCCCTGAAAAATAGGTTTTTGCTTGGAAGACTTTGCAAGAAAACAAGGATCAAAGTGAGACATTTTCATGTCAAGGAGTGTTTGGAAGGTGCTTATTTAGTCCTCTGCAGCATGAGAGGAAAGTCTCAGCCTGTTTTCACCAGTGGAAGACATTCGCAGAATTCAATAAAATTATTTGTGATATGTTCTGATGTATTCCAGATTAGCACCTGGCCCCATAAGAGATATGTTCATGCAGTAGAGGTTGCTCAGCCCTTTGCATGAACTTTTCCTTACTTTTAAAGCAGGATGCTGCTTGGACCCATACTCTGCATCCCACAAAGGGATAACACCTTTAGGGGTGCTTTTGGGTAGGACTGCACTCTTTGTTAATCAGCAAATCGGGCTGAAATGTCTGCATTTAGATAAGTTGTCTCCTTCTGTAAAATGTGAGTATTCAGGACATCCGGAGTGATGGAGTGTACAGGGAACATGTGGAAAAGTGGAGCCTTCCAGGGATAAGCAACATATCGTGTACTGGATGGGCCCATTCCCTTAGGTGCTTACTGAGAAAAATAATGCCATTTGTTAGAGTTTAGGAGCTTCTTGTAAAGCATGTGTTAAAGGCACTGGAAGACATATTTTATGGGTCTTATTAGGGTTTGCCTTAATAAGTGTACAGTAATTGAGATTCCTAGAAGGAGTGGAAATAAATTACATGTTCCTTTCTGCAAAAGAGATCTATAGCCCTATTTTAAAATCGGGGGGAAAAAAGAAAGATTCCTGGTTTTTTCCTTCTAATAAAATCTACCTCAGTGTCCTTCTGTACCCAGTTCCTGTGGCATTGCTTTCCCACAAAGTGACAGGCAGAGGTTGATGCTGAAGCTGGGAGCTCCTGGCAAAGAGCTGGACCTTGTCGGAGCAGAGACCTTTGCCATTCCTGGGGGGCAGCCCATGCCCCCACCCTCCCTGGACCACAGAAGATGATTTCCCATTACTGCCAACTGCTTGCTCTCCATCATGTGTTGTCTGTGACTTATTGTGGAGCACACACCAGGGTGTGAAGGTGATCCTCTATATCCTGGCCACTGATTCGGTTTCCATCCTCTGGCTAGAGTCTTGACTCTCCAAGTCTGTTTCCCTGCTCCTGCTGATGGCTCTTGCTCAGCTCCTGCTGTGCCCAGGGCTTGAACATTTGAGTTGGGAGCAGGCTGGGATCCTTGCTCATCCTTTGGGTCTGCGGAGTGTAGTAGGAGTGATTATATTAATATTATTTTGATTATTATTATTTTTGATAATCATATTTCACCTTGGACAAAGTTTGTGCTGCAACTGATTTATTTTCTGCAGGAGAAGTTGTGTGATGTATTTGTGAGCTCATTGTTCAACTTTGAGGTTTTAAAGAACATCTCTAGCATGGAGTTAGTTTTTCTTTTGAGACAACTGGTTTGTTATTGATCAAATGTAAATTGCACGTCAGGTGATGGACATCAGGGCTATGATGACTACAGCATGAATTCCTGAATAATGTGGTGCTTTGGAAATCCAATCGAGGGCTGTCTGTACAGTCACCCACCCGCTCGGATGTGTATTGGGATTTGTGTTATGACCTATGTAGAGAGCTGTGTGTATCTATGTACATATGCTGGGAGGAAGAAGGGTTTCTTTTTGTGGTGGAACAATAGATTGGAGGGGGAATGCACATATCCATACGTCCATTGCTCACAACTCTTCCCACTGGGATGCACCATTTCCAAGGCTGGTAAAATTTCGGGTCTAACATGAAGTGATGCTTTGTTGCTAATCATAATCAGCCATGATCATGGGAAATTGCAAGCTTAACTCCGCTTGTGAAATAATGAAATAAATCAAGTGGAATCTTTCTTTCGGTTGTGCAGTGCCCTGCATGGTGTAGGAGTGAAGAAGCAACATTGGAATTTTGGAAGGGCTGGGCAGGCAGATGGGCAGTAGCAGGGATGACGGCTGTGCATCCATCCCTGTTGCTCCACCAAATACGCACCATCCTTGTGGAGTAAAGTGTGCTACATGGAGGTCTTGGAGCAGGCAGCAAGCACCTCCTTTTCCTGCTTTTCTGGCACCAACCTTCCCTCTCCCTCTGCAAACTGTTGCCGAGACTCCTTTCAATGCTGTTCGGCTTAATTGTCTTGTCGGGATAAAGAAATGTTTGAACAGTTAAAAGTGGGGAAGGGCTGGATGGGAGCAGCCCCTGCCGGCTGCGGGGCCATCTGGCCTCCCTTGGATCTGCCGGTCTCCAGTTTATATTTCTCTTTCTGTTATTTGGGGCTATCTGGCGCACTCGGAATACCTAATCACCATGGTGAGAGGAGGGATAGGGCTGCCTCCCCCGGCCTCCCCTTCCCATCAATTGTCATGCAGAGCCCGGCCGGGCGCTGCTCCTCGCAGCCCTCGTTTGCTGTCCTTGCCCGCTCTCGGCAGAAGGATGGCTTTTAATTGATCGTTTGAGGGGGAGGTCTAGGGCTGTTTTCTTCTCCAAAATGTTTCCCCGTGCAGCCACTGCCATCCGGCCAGCCTTCATGTCATCTCTGCCATGTCAGAGATGCCTCGTGCCTCTTTCTTCCTTTTTGGACTCCCTGGGCATTGGTGTAACCACTGTCTTCGGAGTGCTGAGCAACACCGAAATGTTATATTTATCCATCTCCTGCTGGAGAGATGGGCATGGACACAGTAAATATTTATCACTCCTCTTTTGCCCTGTGTGCCTGGATGCTGGCAGGAGGGTACAATATTGTACAATCGCAGGGAAC
>WEKY01022432.1:149918-184452 GCA_013390045.1 Picathartes gymnocephalus | reverse complement strand
CCCCCCCCCACCACACACCTTGCCGGTATTTCCCATCAAAACCACGGCCCCCAAACCACTGGCCAAACCTTGCTTTTCGAGAAGGAATGAATCACATTAAATCTTCAGCCCCATCGATCAGACTCGACTGCTGTCAGAGGATTGCGGCAGGAGAAGTGCAGGCAGACTTGGCGGCTGCCGTGCTGTGCTGGGGATCGGGAATCCTGACCTCGGGCATAGCTTGGAGTCACGGTTTCCCGATCCCTAACCGGGGAGTAGCAATACCTCCCTCACAGCGGAGTGTGCCGCTTTGATATCTTCTGACAGAAGACGCTAGGCAAGGGCAAAGTATGAGTATTATTAATATAGTACAGTTAGTAGAATATTATGAACTATTATAAATCATTACTACTAAACTACAGTTATTAAAGGAAATGACCAAAGTGCATTTTGCAAGCCAGGATCTCTGACAGTTAAAACATTGTTTTATTATTTTACTTGCTAACTTGCAAAATTCAAGAGTTAGCAACAGTTTCCTGGTTGATTGGTGGTGATTGCATAAGGAATTGGGAGAAGTAGGGGGGAAGGTGAACATTTCAGGAGGCAGAGAATAAGCATTAGTGCCTCTGTGATTTATTTTTCTTTCTTTGATATTTTCAAGGTCTTGAAAGAAAGAGGCATACTCAGGCATGGGCCTAGTCCTGCTCTGTAGGACTGAAAGTGTTCAAGGCAACAAGGTCTTAATGTTTCTGGAATTCCCCAATAAAAAAAAAATAGAAGTGAAGGTGTTTGTGAATCGCTGCTGGTTGTTATTTGTTTGATATCATTTAGACAAGTCCCATTAAATGCCAGCAGCAGATTCATTTTTTTCTCTTTGTTTGCCTTCCAAGGAGTAGAAAACAGACGTAATTATATTTTACGTGAGACTGTAAGATTTCCTCTCATCTCTTTTTTCTGGCTAATATCTGCAGCTATAAAATAAATTCTTTTTGTGCATACATGGTGCTCGACTGAGGTAAATAACTGTCCTCTAAAATCTGTCTAACCTTAATCTGCATCAGGAGCACTATAGAGAACTGTACCCATTTGTATAATATTAAGCTTTATTTTTATTATGGATTTCTAATGCAAATTCATAGTGGGAATGAAGTTGTTCCCTTTTAATTCCATATTTCAAGAAAAGCAGCCATTGGTAGCAAATTGTTATGATTTTTATCCTGTGGTTCATGTCACTGGTGGTCTTCTATCATGTCAGCGTGCTCGATAGCCTGAGAATGTTTCACCTCGCTTCTTCAGGGTGGAATAGCAGATTTGGGGACTTCTGAGGACATTTTTCAGCTATGCAGAGCAATTGAAATTCTTCAGAAATAATAGATTTCTATTTGGGAAATTTAATATAGACGATCAGATTCCTATACAGCATCCTCTGAAAAAGGGCATATGCATCTTTGTAAACCTACACATGTACGCTCTGTGTGTGTCTTTCTCCCCTTTCATGCAACATCACTGTTTGCCTGCTTGATTTTGCTGGCCTGAGTATAGAAATGCACAAGTGACAGACATTTGGGACAAATTCATCACCCTGAATTCAGGTTTTCTTACAACTGAATTATTTTCCTGTTGTTGGTCAGGTATTGGGTATTTGCTGGCCAGATTGGCAACTCTTCTCTGGGACCCAGCCCTCAAGTCAACAGAAATTCTGGCTGAAGAAGTACTGCTGGGTTTGATACTATCTGTATCTGTCTATTTCGTCTTTGTTCTGTCTTTTAAAAACATGAGGGTGGTTGTGATAAGCTGGGAGTTCTTCTTAGCCATCACTTTTTTCTCTCCTTGACCATTTGCTGGCATCATGAATTGCAGCAATGCCCTGAGCCACAGAAGAGGGGGAAAAACAAGGCTGGGGAGTAGCAAAACTAGAAGAGATTCATTGTGCTAAATGCAGCTAACATGGGAGGGAGTCCTGCTGAAAGCAAAACTGCTTGTGGAGTTCAGGTGTGAGACACTTCCATCGTATTTTTCCTCACTTGGGACATAGTTTCTAATCAGTATTGCTTTAAAACCTTCCTTTTTTGCTAACTTTAGGCTGAGAACAGCTTTCTCACTGAAGTACAGAGCAAGAGTATGTTTTGTGCTTTTTCTTATGAATCCTGGGCTGCTCTCAAGTGGAAAAGGGAAGGCACCAAGTGTCTCTGGATACCCCTAGAAGGAAGAGCTGGAGACTGTGTCCTTGGTATCCCCCAGCAGCACCAGTTCTTAAGAACTGTCTCTCACCAGAGTAACTGCATAAAGTTTTCAATTTAGAAGGACCCGAGAGCTTTTGCACGTGAGCTTTTCTCAGGTGCAGTACTTCAGTGTTACCTGGGCTTTCTAGATGTGCAGTGCACAGTCCTGGACAGGGTGAGGCTGGCAGGACACATCCAGCTGCAGCTGCTGGGCTGGCTGGCACGGCTGGCTCCCCGAGCACGGGCTTTTCTTTGGGAGGCAGGTAAATGCTTCCTGGCAGTTGTATGAAAACTAAATCAGAAAGCACTGGGACGAGCAGCTGGGGTGAAGGCTCCCTGTGACAGCCTCCCCAGAAGAAATTGTTTTTGTAAACAGAACGACAAGTAAAAGGGCACTGCCCTGAAGGACCCATTTCTTTCTACTGGGATTTTTTGGACTTTGATTTAAATTAAGGTATTTTTAATTAAAAAGGACTCAACCTTTTCATCTGATTTTTATATTGTTTTCCTGTGCTTTAGGAAACAACTTGCAAAGACATTTAGAATGTGAAATTGTCTGTCCTGTAGCATTCCTTACTATCAGGAGGCATAGGATAATCATCCCTCATTGCAGACAGCCTGCTTTGGCACTTGTGCAGGGATGGGAAGAGACCTGGTACCAGGTCACAGTTCTGCCTTATTCTTCAATCTGGCTTTCAATATTGAAGATTTCCTTAGGAGTCAGTCCTGTTCGGGGGGATGCTCAACAAAATTTCCTACCGGAGGCCCCACGCAAGCTCCCATGTTGTTCAGGAGGTGATGTGAGGGTGTTTGTGAGTGAGAGAGGAGGAGAGTGAACGGCACCCTGGGTGCTGAACCTCTGGCTGGGTGAGTGAAAGCCTTATCAGGGTGGCCTGGCTGTTCTACAGCAGAGCTGCCCCGCACCCAGCCCAACCTTTGGCCCATGCAGGCTAGAGGGGACCTTGTCTCCTTGTCACTGTTTGCAGTGTGGGGAATCTCACAGGGTCCATCTCGCAATGGCTGCGGATGGGTGGAAATCCTGGGAGTTGGATATCAGTGCAGGTCAGAGGGATCCAAACTCTGCAGCACCATCAAGGGGGCTGCAGAAACTCACTTCCTTCCCTTGTTTATTCTGCTGATTGCAAACCAGCCTCACTTCATATTTCCAGCACTATAGGTGGGAGATAAGCCTCTAGAGAACTCCTTAGCCAGGGTGACAGCTTTTACTTCCTGAGCACTTGTCTTCATCCTCCCTGAGGAGGCAGCTTGACCACTGGTGGTTTTTTTTTTTTGCTGGGGAGATGAAGGAGCAATCAGTGACCTGGATAACCCTGTGCTGAAAACGAGCAGAGGAACTTAATGGTTACAATCAAAAAGTTGCCAGCCTGAGTAGATTCATACATCAGGAGGTGCCCCTTAGACTAGAGAAGGGGAGAATGGGCAGTCAAACTCTTACAACCCTGCTTCTTTGCCCTCAGATTTGCACTTTGCTCAGCATGCAGCCTGTACAGGACAGCTGGCATTGTTCCTGCCAGCTCTGCTCCTTGGGACTGGTTGCTGCTGTCTGTGCTGCTCCTTTTCTGCATGTTTAGGTTCATGCACAAAAGTGTTGCTCTCAAAGAGCTGTTCTGATTATGGAAGAGGGGATGTGATGGGCAGCCTGCCTTCATTCAAGATTTGAGGCTAACGTGTTCAGGGAAGCTGTGTTGAAGGCGCTGGGACATTCAGTAGTGCAGGAAGCAGGGAGTCTGCAGACCAGAAATTTAATGTCAGCAAGAGGTGTTAGAGAGAGTGTGAAGAAAAATGCTACAAGTTATTTCTGTCTTAATTTGGCCAATGTGTTGTGTCCAGTCCCACATTTGGTCCAGGACTGAAATAAGTATGATGATATTTGGATCAGGAGTAGAATATACTGGAAAAAGTAAGCCATGAAAGTCTGCAGATCTCTGTCTCCATTAGCCAGAAGTAATGTTCCCACCATCTCATTATTTTCCCCTCTTAAAATGAAAACAATGCGTTAACTGTGGAAACAGGGGAGGATTGTATTAGAGCAAGACAGAGCTGGGCAGAGAGAACTTGCTTTGGTCTCACTCGCGTGTAACAGAGATGTTGTGGGTGTAGCAGCCTGGGAAGCTGTGTATGGTGTGGTCCGGAGCCCAAGTTTATGGCACATTTCAAGGAAGAAAGAACTTTAAACTAAAAAAAAAAAAAAAGCTTCACCTTTGGTAATCTCTTCAGGAACACTGTGAGGCCCCAATGTGTGTCTCCCACCTGGGTGCCCACTCTGGGGAGTGGGCACCTGCTGGTGAAGGCTGGGGAAGGTTGTGATGTCAATGAGAAACATCTGTGTATGTGTTCTCCCAGATGTTGCCAGTTGTGTCTGGGTTGTTAGCTGCACCTGGGCAAAGAAGAAACGGAAACCCCCGGGTGGTGTGATGGATTTTGCAGAGTCTGGGAGAAGAAGGCAGTTAGACACCACTTGCTGATATGCTGATATGTACTCTGCTATGTACTCAGGTGGCTCACTGACATTTGGGTGATCCAGGACCCACATTTTTCTACATCTAAGGAAAAGTGTCATCAACTTGTCACATACTGATTCTCTTACTTGTGTTGCTTGTTTCTAGCTTTGATGAGGGGGTATTGAAGATGAAGGACGCAGTTATTGGCAGAGCTGAGCGTGCCTAATCCTCACAGCCATGCGGAGCAGGAAGAGGGAAGGGCTGCCTGGGCAAAGCCCTGGGCATAGGTTGTGCTTGTGCTGTGCACTCTATTGACCTTGGACAAGCAGAGTAATTTCTCATCATCTGTCTCTCAAGCGGGGATTATGATATTCTCCAGCTGAGGGTGGTTGTGTTTATGTTTTGGAGTGCCCAGCTCCTAGAGCAGTGGTCATAACTGTGGTGCCTGGATTGAAAAGTCTGCATAGGGGGAGGGATAGAGGCTTGTTTAATAAACATGACAAATGGGATTTTTTTTCTGAGGAAACAGTTACCAAATATTTTTTTTAAGAAAACTTTGATGAACAGCTGAAAGCAGTGGCTAAAAATGTAGAGAAAGAATTGGGGGTAAAAATTTGGAGTAAGATAGATAAAAGTGAGAGATAAAAGAAATAATGCAGGGAAGGATGAGTAATCAACATTCTTGGAGTGAAGCGCAAGCTCTGGCTTCCTTCCTGAGCAGTAAAATAAAATTAAAAAAAAAGTCTTTAGAACAACAAAACTCTGGACGCGCTGGTTTCCTTCCTGACAGGCCCAGCCTGGTGGTGTTTCGATGAGTCCTCATTGGCAACCAGGGCTGATCTAAAGGCCAAAGGCAGAAAGATGCGGGGGAAGGGAGAGGGATTTAACTCCTTGAGCTCTGTTGGAAAAACAGAGATCTCCTGCTTTGTGTGGGTTCCTTTTGCCATTGCTGGAATACTAACAGTGTTCAATGTGGCTCAAAGGTCTGAGAGGTGATGGGGTGACAGGATGATGGGTACATCTACCCAGGTGCTTGGTTATACTCAGACCTTACAAAACAAAAGTGAATATTTTTAATCGTTGTGGACAAAACTCCTGTGTTTGTGTACATATGTGTACAATATGACACAACAGCACCAGTGAGCAACAGGGGAGTGGTCTGGTGACTCTGCTGTTGCCATCTCGAGGATGCTCAGTTTACTTGTGGCACCCAGTTTATAGTGAAGTGCTGCTCCAGTCCCTTTTGTCAGCACGTTTCCTGGCTGGGAAGGATCTGCTGGGTGCAGGAGAGCCTGTCGTGCCCCAGAGGCTCTGGGCAGCTTGCAGGGAGTATGGGAGGGGTGGCTGTGTGTGTGCTAGACAGGTTGAATGGCTCGGGCAGAGCTTGTTTTGCAACTAACTCTCTGAGCCTTGCTACTCTCTGCAGGGTTTCCCTCTCTGAAAAGTCGAAGCTACTTCTTAATTCTCAGCAGCTGACAAAATATTTATTTTCAGGTACTTAAAATATTATAATTTGAAGTGGAGTCCAGGGCCCTGGCTGGAGCTGAGCTTTTGTACTAACGGCTTCAGTGAAATGCCTTTTTCCTCCTACAACTTGCCAACAAATGCTTGGAAAATAATTGTGGGACAGTCATCCTTTTAGTGAGCAGATCAAGAAGATTTGAGACTTGCCAGAGACTTTCAAAGGACAGGCCAAAGGTTCAAGTTGTTGCCAGTTCTATTTGTCTTAGCCTTTATACTTACTTTTGTGTCATTAATTTCATCAAATGTCTGTGGGTAAAAGGCACCCAGCAGGCTGCTGCTTTTGCTGAGCTCTCTGGGTGTACTTGGACACCTCTTGGGAAATAAGCCCACCTTTTTTTCTAGGGAGAGAGATTAATCCCACCACAGCTGTAGCAGAAAGAGGCTTACCCACTAACCTGACACAGAGACAGCTGAGCTTGGAGGGGCAGGACCCTGGTGTCTTCTCTGCAGCCTTTTTTTAACTGGTTGTGGCAGAGAGAC
Source organism: Picathartes gymnocephalus (assembly GCA_013390045.1). Classification (NCBI taxonomy): domain Eukaryota; kingdom Metazoa; phylum Chordata; class Aves; order Passeriformes; family Picathartidae; genus Picathartes; species Picathartes gymnocephalus. The sequence goes on along the minus strand of WEKY01022432.1, from coordinate 177,785 downwards.
ACGCATATGAATGATGCTACCTCGGTGATACTGTACCTACAGCATTTATAGAGACCTACAGGCATAAAATGCCACACTTGAATTTTCTGGAAGTTACTGAAATGAGGGCTCAGCAAGAAGGAAAAGTGAGCAGCTGACAGGCAGAAGGGACCTTAGTGCCCTGGATCTTGTTCCTGGCCCTGCTATTGGGTCCTTGGGATGATTATCTGTGTTTTGGGCTGCTGGCAGGTTGTTCTGTTGATTTTGGTAGGCAGGGCATCACTGTTGAGCTCTTTGCAAGGGCTGTTCTTGCTAGATTAACAACTCTGTCGGCACTGTGTTCTCCTGGGGGCCGTGTAGCAAAAAAAAGGCGGGAGAAGGCTATTTTCCCAGTAGGGTCCCTGCAGGCAGAGCTTCTCTGCCCTTCTCTTGTGCTCTTGTGCCACAAACCTCTTTCCTTGGTGCTCCCATTGCTGCCTGCATCCTGGCAGCTGCTTTCCTACCCTTTCTGCCCCAGTGCAGACGGCCAAGCACATTAATTTTTCGGCAGAAGTGTTGTAATAATTAGGCAGCTCGTCGGAGGGTTTAGCAGTACTTAACCAGATGTGAGAAGACTCGTCCCACGGTCCCTGCTCTCTCGCTGGGCTCCAGCCAGCTGCCTTTTCCCGCCTGCTCAGGTTGCCTAGAAAGGGCTGTAGGAGATCTCCTGGCTGCCCTGGCTCCTCTTGCCTCTCTTCTTATGTTAAACACTCATTTGTAAAGGAGAAAGAGGGAGGGTGGAAATCCTTGGGCTGTTTGGGAGAAGCACAGCAAAGAATTAAAAGCAGACACCTGCAGTGCTAGGATTTGAGACCTCCACCATTAACTCTTCCCAGGGCAACATCCCCAGGCTTGTGGCCCTTCTTTTGGTGCCAGCCAGGGACACATGGTGGGATGGAAGGGCTGGAGTGGGTGGTGCTGCTATCTGGGGCTCTAGAGAGCTCCTTGTTATATATAATCTCCATCAAGTTTTATGTGTATGTAAATATAATATCTCTTTATATGTATGAAAAAATCTCCATATCCCCTGCCTCAGTTTCCCTCCCTGCCCTGTAGGGACGATGCTATTTCTCTGCACTCTGTGCTCTATAACCCTTTATACACAAGGCAGTAGTATTAACACTAACATGGTTATAAAACTAGGTTGTAGTAACCTGTATTGTCTGCCTAATCCATATTAATGGCAAAAACTGCTGCAGACAGGATATTGGCCTGGATGGCTCTTGGATTAAGTCATTCTGACAATTGCTACATTTCTATGGTAAAGTTTTATAAATACACACTGACACCATATATTATGCTTAAGAAAATCTATATACAACCTATAGGTTTATAGTTATAAAGAGAAAAAATGCATTAAATCAGCAAGACCAAGGGAGCAGACAAGATATAAAAATGATACTGTATTATGCTGGAACTTATTGAAAATCCCAGTGCATCTTTTTTATGTAAATGGTAAATTCTTTTCTATGTTCTGAATATGTTTCTTAATGTGTGTCACGTACCAGAATACTAGCATGAACACAGTTGCAAATACGGTGTGTGTTTTATTGTGAGTATTATACTGCAATGAGTGAGGGTGTTGAATGCTGCAGTCAGTTATATACAGCTGTAAATGGGAGCTACCTGCTGTTCTGTATACAGCTAGCTGCATATTTATTAGTAAATACCATTCTAGGTAAAAGAAAAATAAAAGAGGAAGTTGTATTAAAGACTTGAAGGCTTAAAACTAGTTTGTGCAAAGCTCCTGGGATCTCACTGCGGGGAACAGTCCTGCATTTTCCAGCATTAAGTCTTTTCCATCTGATTTTGCTAGCCCTGTGAATTTGAAATCCTCTTCTGAACTCCCCCTGCTCATCAGTTTGTGGAATAATTCATCAGTGTTTCAAAGCAGGGTAAAGATTGGGTTTGGGGCTGGAGAAATTACAGGTTGTCTCCTTCCCTGGTGTCGCTCCAGCTGAACATATCGGAATCATGGAGTCACAAAATCACTTAGGTTGGAAAAGACCTGTAAGATCATCGAGTCCAACAATTTACTCAGCAGTGCCACATCTGCTACTAAAGTATGTCCCCAAGAGCCACATCTCAATGTGCTTTAAATACATCCAGGGGTCAGAGCTGCTCTGATGGGTGAACTTCCGAGGACCGGTGGCTCTGGGCACATGCAGGGCACAGGTGTCACATACACGTGTGCACGTCACACGCAGAGCACGGGTGGCCAGTGCCCGCGCCAGGAAGGCTGGGTTGTGAGGGGAAAGCAAACCACAGATTTTCTGGGGTGCCTGTGGGCTTTCTGACTGACGGGCGCTTTTCCAGAAAAAGGCATCAGGTCGGAGCATGGGCTCCCAAACGAGAGATGGCTCTGAAATACCCAAGTGTTTGACCTAGAGGGAGCTCTCTTACATGAAGAATGAGACTTGGCACTGCCTGCCCGAACAGCTTTTAGCATCTGTATTTTCAGCAAACTCCTGCTTCCTGTATTCGCAGCTCACATTGCCAGGTACTGTATTTCCCTGAGTGATGTATGGAGGGTTAGAAAAGCCCTGTGTGTAAGTCCTGTGGTCCCAGCTCTGCAGGGGCCAGAGCCAGAGCCTCACTCATTCTTCAGTTTGCGTCTTGTGGCAGTTGATGGAGATTTCTTCAGGCAATAGAAGTTGCTTCTAATTTTCCTGCTCCCAGTAGCACCATCACACCTCACAGATAAATCATGGCTCTTGAGGTGCCAGGCACCTGCTCCCTGCTCTGGTGAGAAGAGGAAGGGCTCCTTGGTGAGGAAGAGTCTTTTGTTGGCAGCCTGAATCCAGCAACTGGAGATACTTATGTCACAACCTGGCATGGCTCAGTTTTTCCCTTTGGGTCTCTCCATTTAAATGGCTTCATATCCCCTCATCCTCCTCGTGGTAGGTTCATCTGTCTGAATACAAATCCATGATGTTTTGGATATAGATGAACTGGTATTTCCTTCCCTGGAAGCTGGGAAATGCTGGAGGTGATACAGGTGCATGATGCCAGGGTGCTTCCCCAGTGCACAGGCAGATCTAACTCTGACCAGTTGGAAGTCTTGAAATCCCACCAGTCCTGCTCCCAGTGTGTGTGGGAGTCCAAGCTCTGAGACTGCCTGTCTCTGGACACTGCAGAACATCAGTGAGAGGCATGATTGAGCTGATGGGGAGCTCACAGCCTGCTGTATCCACTGCAGCAGGCCAGAGGGGACGTGGCTCTCCAGAGGCAGCAGGTATAGCTCTGCACCTCCAGGCCACCCGCTGACTTAACAAGAGTGAAAGAGAAACTTGCTGGAGTGCTGGGGCAGAGGTCTTAGAGAGCCCACAGTGCCTGACAACTCTTAGAAAGAGGACTGAATAAAAGCAGGATGGTGCAGTTCTTTCCTGGGTTCAGAAAGCTGCTATCTGGGAATGGGGGGCCCAAAAGAACAGCTTCATGGTGCAAGGGTCAAGCTGGAGGGATTAAAAGTGATGATATTGCCCTATCCCTCCATCCCATTCCCGAGCAGTCCAGATCCTGATGAGGCTGGATCCAACCTTTCCAATAACTGGTTTGTGATCCTTCTGCAGCCTCACTGTCTGGTGGCTGGGCTGCTTTAAAAGAGGGTTGCAAAGAAGCAAATCTGGGAGGGACATTAAGGACAGATGGGGTGAGGTAGCACCATTTTTCTGTGGGTGCTTTTCTTTCTTTCTTTTTTTTTTTTTTTTTTTTTTTTTTTGTTCTGTTGAACAAAGGAGTTTGGGGAAGGAAAGGGTGTATGTGAGGGTAAGGAGCTGAATGGGGAAGGTGGCTGAAGGGAAGAAATTGAAAGCCAAAACACTTTTTACATCTAATTTTTAAAGAAAGGTTTTGCACTAACATTTTGTGAGCTTTCAGTTTGTAGTTTGGTCTGTGTTTTTTCTAGAGCAGGTAAGACGTGTGAGCAGCAGAGGCAGGAGAAGTTACTTTGGTTCATACCCCCAGTTTAACTTGAAAAATGCCAGAAGAAAGTGTGTGGGATTAGAATAAGCACTTTTCTTGGGGGTGACTTCTTGTCTCTGTGTCTTAAATGATGGACATTCCTTCCCCATCTTCCTCTCCTTGCTTTGCTAGCCAGCAAACCATACCTGAGCCTCCACAGTGCCCTTCTCTGAGTTGGCACAAGGAGATTATGGGAAGCTGTTACTGGCAAGGCTGTCTCCCTTGGACCTCTAACAAGATGAGGGGACGCTGCAAAAGAGTGAACCAGGTGAGTCAACACAGCCAGCTTTGGGATCTCAGCAAATGTGCTTGCATGGCAGTAGTGCCCAGGCTTTTCTCCCCATCCCATTTCTGTCTTCAATAGGAAGAAGCGACTCAGTTGAGTACAGCTCCCATGAAAATCAGCTTTCTAACCCCAACCCTCAGAAATCCTGAAGAAGCAACTATTAAATATAAACTCTTGCAGGAACCTTGGTGAAATGCCTGAGGTACCAACTATGGGTGTCCCCATGCAGCAAAAACACTTCATGTTCTCTTCCTCTCTCCCTTGTGGTCATAGGTTCATGGCCCAGCTGGGTTGTTTGAGGGCCTGGCTAGAGCAGGCTTTTTATTCTACCTCTGAATTTCTTGAGAGTGAGTTCACTGTGGGTCTCTGCACTTTGCTCAGTACAAGCAGCTCTCCTTATGTGTTTCACCTTGTACAGAAAGTCAGTTTTATGTTTATGAGCACCAGGACAGGTGAGTGGCTCTTTTTGGAGTAGAGCACGTCCTGTGTCCTCTGCAGGGTGATGCAGAGACAGCTTTAGGGGTGCTGGTTTCTTATCAGTAGTTCCCACCGGTCACCAGCTATTTAGAATGAAATGCTTTGACTCCTGAGAAATTCGTGGGAATCCCGAAGGGTTAAAAACACCTGGTCAGAAACAATCCTGGAACTTGGTTGTCTCAGAGTAAGTACTGAGAATCCTGCGCATACCTGTTGTGTGTGTCCCTAATAAAAGCATACCCCCAAATGAGGGGGCAGGTAGGGGATGCTGAATGTGTCCTGACCATGCAGAGAAAGGTGAGCAGAAGAATAGCTGTTTCCTCCCTTCAGGTCCAGTCTGACTTAGAGCAGTCAGTGGGGTGATGCTCTGCTGCACAGTGGAGAAGCAGGATGCTGCTAGCTGCTGGCTACCACTACCTGGTGGCCCCTTTGGGCCCTTCTGTGATGCCCAGTATGCAAGAAGAGGACCAGAGCATCCTCGCCAAATGATTTGGAAAAGGCCTGTCTTCATATAGATGTGTTGTCAGCTCTTACCTAGACTTTACACTTAGGAGGTCCTTTTTTGGTAAGTCAGGAGAGATGCAACTTTGACTGGCAAACTTCAGGCTTGATTTAAACAAGGATAGCACTTTAAAAATAAATCCTTCTTCTCCTGATGCGCTAAGATACATCCAGGTAGGGTGTGCTCACTTCTGGCTTAGTGCTGCACTTTAAAGGATAATTTTGGCCAAAGCCACCCTTCCCTATAATAATTATAGTAGCCTATAATTAGCAATTAAAACCTAAAAAATATTTCCATTGAGTGACTCCTAAATAAATGCTTGTCACTGCTGATCAGAGGTGGTTTATTTCCATGTGTGTTTTTCTTCCTTCTATTTTTGTATAACTTACAGCCCTGTAAATGCTCAGCAGCTGTTAATATGATTCTGTCGATACGTTTACCATGGTGATTTGGCTATATTTGGTGAGCGTGTGAAGAAATCACTCACCGTTTAGAAGAAGGAAAGACAAGCTGTCGATATCAAGGGAGAAATGCTAATAACCCCGGTGACAAATCATTCCTGGGAATCTCAAAGGGTTAAAAAAAAAGCAGCAGCACTTCCCGGAGAGAGAGGCCTTGGCGAGTGAAGGTGACTCATCCGGAGCTGCAGACACCAGCTGTCATCTCCAGCTCCTCCTGTGCTTAATCACTTCACTTTTCTAAAGAAATATTTTGTTCTAATTCAAACAGACCTGGGCTTGTTTGTCTTTTATGAATTATTTACTGGTGAGGAGAACCTCTTGAGGTATCCATCTTCACTCAGAAATAAGTGGACTCTGAGAGCCTGCTGAAGCACTTTAAAGCACACAGTCCCCTCTGTGATTAGCCTTTTTTTTTTTTTTTTTTTTAACAACCACTTAAAATCAAGAATAAACCCTAGAAATTCAGCTCTGGGCTTTGGACTATACTGGAGGAAATGCATGCAGATTTTGGCCTCATCTGGTTGCTCTTTGAAAGGCATCCCTGCCCATAGGTGTGGGGTGGTGATGCTCCAAGTGACCTCTGGGGCTCCCATCGGTTTCCCAGCGTGGAGGTGGAGATCTGCTCCCATACCTGACTTGTTTCTAGATGCATTCCCATAGGAATTATGAACTCACTGTGCATGGAGCAAGTGCATGAAGGAGCCTGCACGTGCCCCTGACCCCTGTCTGGGCACTGATACCCTTCAGCTTTGGGAGATGTTACTTAATAAACCCGCAGCCAAATTCCACCTGGCTGTTCCTGACTTCAGCTCTTTGTACATTTATAGCTCTTCCAGTGGAAAGAGAAGCTTGTATGATATTTTGCAGTCCCAAAAGGTCTGATCCAGCAGCCATGGAAGTAAATAAATGTAAAAATTTGCACTGACTGGACTGGGCATCAGATTAGTCCCTAAATGTTAGTTGATCTGCTTTGGGGTTATGACAGACAAATATTTCCCCAAGGTTACTGCTACAGGAATAATCGATCTACCTGTCTTGGATATGTCTGGGCTGCCTATCATCACTGTAGTGTCTAAGTGAGTGTTACCTCCCAGGAAGTCTGTGCCTGACCAAATAAGTTGCCTTTGCTTTGTGTGGTTTGAGACCAGAGGGTGCAGTTTTCAGTATTTAAGATCATTTGGCACTTACCTGCTCCACAGGATATTGGTACTTGACTGCAGTGTCCTTATTATGTATGTCTTATATTTATTTTAAAATTCTGGTTTTAAATTCATTTTTTCCTAAATAAATAACATGATCTGTAAATAAATTACTTGATCCTGAAAACAGTTTAGACAGACAGAGTGTCTTGAGTGTGATTGAGCTTGAGTGGTGTAAGTCGCATGCTTATACAAGCTTCAAAATGACAGGAAAGATAATCCCATCAGGCAGTCTGTAAAACAGAACTAGCCTGGAGAGGGTTTTTCTTGTATACAATTACACTTAGAGACACAGGATGAGAAGGGATTGAGGACCTGGGGAGGCTGAAAGAGGCAGCTGGTTGTGTCCTCAGCACTTATTTGCACTAAGGTCCCTCATGCAAGCTTCCACAGCCTGTGGAAGCTGGGAGGGAGATGAGCATATGGAAAGTAGCTCTGCCATACCTGCATGGGTTTGGCTGAAGGGTTTTGCACTGACGCCAGCTGCAGTGCTGGTGTACTGCACACCTGGGAACACCATAGGCATGTGCTACAGCCTTTTCTCTATCCCATAGGTTATGGGCAATGGAGCACATTTTAGCCTCATTTCAGGGCTGCTCTTGTGTGAGCCAGAAGCTCACAGCCTGCCAGCTGCCCCTGAGCACAAGAGACAAAAGTTCTCAAAAGTCTCCTTTGTGCCCCATTTCTGTTCAGAGAATGGGAACGTCTCCTGGAAAATAAAACACATGAAAATGATGCCCTTCCCAAAGTCAACAATTTGTTTGCTTTTGATTCCTCCTTTTTTTTTCTTTTTCCCTGCAGAAGACCTTTTAAGCAACACATTTTTAAGGGGCACTTTTGACACCCAAGCTTCTCCTTCCTGCCTCTGTCCACCCCCTCCTCCCTCTAGCCCACACAATCTGCCGGATTCCCTTGCTGCTCCCTTCCTGGTGCAAAGATAAGGCATTTGGAGTAAGAAGTTTGTGTCATACTCATTAGTTATGTGTAATTTAGCAGAATTGAGGACTTTTGTGGGATTTTTGCCACTTCCTATGAACTGTGGGATCCCACTGTTTACAAAGCAGCATCTGGTAGAAGGCACAAGATAAAATAACTGAGGTTCATTTCTAAGCCAGTTTCTTGCCTTTTTCCTTGTGTGAAAAGTTCCTGACTCCATGTTGATTTTCTTGAGATCATGTTTATTTAAATCAGGATAATAATCTTCCAAATATACCCTAAAATTATATAGCCATATAAATCCCGTCATAATATATTCAGTAAAACTGTCAGGTGATCATTCTTAATGTAAAATGAGACCTTTTCATTTTCATCCAGTCAGTTAGCACTAAATTAACTCCTTGGAGCAGGCTCAGAGTCATTCATTTGAGTAAATACCCCAGTTATTTATTGAATATACAGCATTGCTGTCTATCTTGGGGCTGGGAGCGAGGGGCTCCTGTCCTTATCCCAGCTCTGGCACCAATCAGTTAGGAGGCTTGAAAACTTCAATAATACCCACAAGAACATTCATTTTGTTCCTAAGCTCAGTGCAGCCATGAGATGATTCCTAATGACAGGTTCAAGCTGTGAGCTAGGCTGCAAGCTGGACTCCTGACAGCCTAGGAGAAGGAATTGCCCCAGGCTGGCTCAAGTACTTGAGCATGTGGGCAGGAACCATGTCTTGCCCATGCAGCTGAAGATGCTCTGCCAGTGGGCTCCTCAGAGGCGGACTCTGACGCCCCAGCACTGTTCTCCTGGGTCACCTCACCTCAGAGCATCTGTTCTGAGTGGTTATTTTCCCCCAAATATTTGGTGTCTAGGACAGGTCTTTTAAACTTCCAGTCAGGAGCTGGTCTGGGCACATCAGGACCTCTGTTTCCTCCTCTTGGGATGGAAAGCTGCCAGCTGGTGCGGGAGAGATTTGCTGTAGGATTCACCATGCAAGGCTGTTTGGAGGAAGCATTCAGACTGATGCTGGAGTCCCAGAAGGGCTGTCACTGAGATAAAGACCTTCAAAAAGCTATTGCTCATGCTTCAGCAGGATGGGTTTGAGGTGTTACAGCCTCCTTTCAGTCCTCAGGAAGGTGAGGTCCCCTCCTTTACCCCTTGTCATCCCTCCTCTGGCTGCCAGGCCAGCAGGGAGCATGAAGGGTCAGCAGAAGCCTGTCCCAGAGCCTGCCACAAAACAAGTTGGAAATTGAAATGCTCCCTGCAGGGGAGGACTCGAATATCTTATCAGCATACTCTGTTTAGACGTCTAATCTCATGATGGAGCGGGATGGAGAGATGAGCTTCTTTCATTGCATTCTTGAGCAGACAGTGGAAGTATCTCCAGAGATGTGCTGGCATCCAGCCCACATCCTGGAAAGTACAGACTCAGCCAGATTCAGGGAAGCACCTTCCATCTCTTGGACCTAAGGAAAGAGCCTTATTTGCAGCCCTGTATTCAGCTTGCCAAACACAAAAGCCAAATAAAAACAAACAAATCAATGAATCAAACCCTGACTGTCCGGAATCGGTCTGCCAGAAGACACACTCATCCTGCTCTTCTGGGAGATCAAATTCACTACACAGATCAAAGAAAGAAGAGGAAAAGCTCTTCAAAAGTCAGGAAACAAAATCTCCTCAGCCTTCCTTTAAAGAAGGAAAGTTACTGGACTGCAGCCTAAAAGATCCAGAGGAGAAAGCATCAAAGGGAACCTCTTAGTCACATGTGGCTCTGTGAAAGGTGAGGTCTGCCAGGTACTAGATGTCAGCTCCCAAAAAGCAGTCTCTTATCCTGCCTACAGGAGATCTACATCCCCTTTTCCTAGAAAAAAATGAGAATATTAGAGTAAGGGAAAAAAGAAGAGGCTTGCCAGGTTTATTAATAAATTCTTGGTCGTCTTGCAGAAAATGGAAGGCTGTTTGTTTTCTTCTTCTTCTTGATGCCCATTTCAGGTGTAGCCTGCCTAAAACAAAGGTGGTGAGGGTGGTCAGGCTGGTCTCTCTTTAGGAGAGTGAAAAAGAAATCCACCCTCATTTAAGATCATGTAGCAAGTGGGCATTGCAGGTTGAGGAGTAGGAAGATGTGCCAACTGCTGATAAGGCCTGAAGTTCTGAGTCTGAACTGAATCCCTTCTGTTAGTTGTTATTTTCTAGCATGGAGGTGACAGAGCAGTGCAGTAGACTGCCTAGGCAGTGGGGAGCACTGATAAGTTTCAGGAGCAAATGAAGCAGAATTATTTCAGGAATGTGTTAAATTTAGCTGTTTCTGCTTTTGGACAGAAAGAAAGAGATAACCTCATGTTCACCCTTCTATTTCTGCGTGATTTTGTCTGTCCAGGTATCAGGTTCCCACTGTTGGGTAGACACGAGGTGTGGAGCAACACATGTTCTCTCAGAAATGCACTCCAGTTTCTGTGTGAGCTCAGTTCTGAGGTAACCTGGTGGGTTGGGAAGATGAACAAGAGACTCAGCAGATTAAAGTGCAGGATCAGCAGCTGGCAGCAAAAATGGTTCCATGTAAGTTTATCAGCACATGGTCAACCAGAAGAAGGGAGAAAGCAGTTCACCCTCTCAGAAGAAAAGGAAAGGAGATGCAAAGTGGAAAGGTATGAACAAATTGTACAGGGATGGGAAGCAGGGAGCACAGCTAGATAGATGGCCCTTATATTTTTCAAATCTAGGATCTGCAGGAGTACAGTGACCTCAACAACCTAGCTGGGTCACTTGTCCAAAGAACTCACAAACAACAAGATGCTGTGTGTGGCTGCCCGAGGAGGACCACTCATTCATAGGTACCAACATCTCAGCAGAGAAAACTTCAGGGCTCAGTATGGCAGGATGCTTTAGTCTGTTATCTCTGTTATCTCTGTTTTCTTAGTCTGACTGACCCAGGGTGATTTCGACACCTAACTGGGATTTCATGCAGTTTGTTTTAGTTTTGTATGACAGTGTTTAGTGTTTAAAGGTTAGCTGTGTTAAAAATTTTACTGCTATATTGATTGACCGGTCTTTTCTTCCTTATTGCTGAAGATGAGAATGAATTGAAAAAACGTTTCCAATTCCTCCACCAAACTGGAGCACTCTTCCCTAGGGATAGCTGGCAGTTTTCTTTCAGCACTTTTTCCTCTGCTGCCATCCTGCTGTGTGCAAGAATGCTCATAAGGCATGGGCTTTTTCCAGGATTGCATGAAATACTTGCAACTCACATTTGCACACCGCTGTGTATTGCTGCCAGTGCAACTTCTGCTTCTGGATATGTGCAGCAAGGTTTTAAAAAATCCATCAGTAACCAGTGTGATCTTCTTGAGCAAGGTGTTTTTGCAGGGAAAGCAGGTCAGAGACCACAGGAGGATGCTCTGCTTTACTGTAGCCTAAGCAGGGTCTTGCCAGCACTACCTCTGCAGCAGAGAGCAGAGCTGTGTTAGTGGACGGACCATGCACCTTCATCTGCTGGAAGGGGGACTGCTGTAAACCAATTCTGTAACAGCATCTGTTGCAGATTTGGTCCTTTTCTACCCTTTGAATAAGTGGGGGGTTCCTCACTGCCCCAGGTGCTTTCCACTAGGATTGGTGTGTGTGATCCTGCCAAGGAGGATGCATTGGCCCCACAAAGCATATCTGGGATGCTGCTGTCATATCTCCTTTGGCCCCTTTACTATGTTTATTGATATCCACATTCCTCCATTTTAGTGCTTTACCAATCATAGTGATAAACAACACCATAACAATGTCCTGTGGGCACCTCTATCCCTGTGCTGCAAGGTGCTGCTTAAGTACCTGTGCTGCAGAGTATCTCCAGATGGGAGCTGGTTCGGGGGCTGTACCCCAGCACAGGGTACCTCTGGAGGTCATGGTCCAAGGAGGCAGGTGGGCAGCAGGCATAAAGTTCTGCCTCTCATCATTCACTCTACGCACAGAGTGCTGGAAAGCACAAATTCTGTTGAGATTAAGTTATAATTTAAGGCAGTGAACATGTGCTCTGCTGGCAGCTATAAAGATTCAAATCATAAAGTTTTACAGTGGAATGGTTTCTGTAAAAGCATCGTTAGAAAGGCGGAATCGTGCCTTTAATTCTTACGACTTATGGGGATGCCTGGTTTGTTTTGGTTTTAGTGGTGCTTAGTGGGACATGAGGTGGGGTCCCAACCCCATCTTTCCATTTAAAGTCAAGCTTTTCTTCTGCAGGGCACTGCTGTTCCATTGCCTTGAGAAGGACTGGAGATGGTGCAGAGTTTTCTGCGTTCACCCCATCCACGTGAGTTTTGGGACCCCTAATGTGTGCAGAGCTTTTGAACTAGCAGGAAGAAAGATGATCTGCATCATCAGGTGTGCACTGCATAGCTGTGGTATGGAGCCTGGGGAAATCCAGGCTGGGATATGAGTTTCTTGAGCATGTTGTATGTTCCCAGCTGAACTGTCCTTGTAAGGTTAGGGTTTGGTTAGCCAACCTGAGGGCTGTGAGGCTGTTGAAACAGAGAATCATAGAAAGGTTTGGGTTGGAAGGTACCTTAAAGCTCATCTAGTTCCAACTCTCCATGGGCAGGGACACCTTCCACTAGACCAGGTTAGTTAATGCCCTGTCCAGCCTGGCCTTGAACACTTCCAGGGATGGGACATCCACAGCTTCTCTGGAATATTCTTCCAAAGGACAGGTTAACTTCCTCCTTCTTTCAGACTTTGAAAGTAACGTAGACTTAGTCATGTCCCATAACATTGGTTGGCATCCAAAAGGAGGCACCAACACCCGTTGCTTTGAGCTTTTGCAACAGGCAGGGTGATGTTCTCCACCTATAATGCCTTTGCTCTGTAGCACTGGAGTGGAGACCCAATTGCTTTCAGCAAGTGAGGGCTCCCAGGTCTGGACTTCAGAAGTGGTCTGGCACAGATGGTGGAAATCTGCAGCTGCTGCGTGAAAGGCGAATGAATTAAATCATAATATGAATAATACAGTCAATACAGCAGCCATGAGTTGTTTATTTTTATGTTAAATTCAATGCATTTTTGTTGCCCTCATATTTTTAGTGATCAATAAGCCAAAGATTTTCATATTAACAATACTCAGCTGCATTGTAGAAGCAGGGGGAAGGGGAGGTTTTGGAACCTGGATAGACATGTAAGGTTTTTGTCACCTCTTTGGGACATGTGGAAAGTAGTTTGATATTATGAATAAGCATCATAGATATATATTTTTGCTGAAAAATCAACAGTGAAATTGTTGGAGGTATTCCCATTTCAATGGTTATCTCCAGCTCCCAGATTTAGCACCCCTCTGGGGTGAGTTTACTCCAGCAGCCCTCACCGTGCAGTTATAGCAAGATGTTTACAGGCAAAGGAGCACACCACGAATGTGACTACACTTGGTTCATCTTTCATTTTATTTATAAATTAAAGCACAGGAACTTATTCTTCATGAAAATTAAGGTCTTTGGTGCAGGTGGTGTGTGTGCAATATTTAGAGCTTTGACCTTGTGTTCAACTGAACTTTGCAGCTGGACCACTGGGTGAAACTGAGAGGGGAATTAAGCTCAGCTGTAAGTCAGCTGGGTTTGAAATGGAGAAGTTTTACGGTCCCAAGTCTCGGGATTTTATGAGATTCTGACAAAGAGCTCGAATAGGACACATGGAGATAGGCATTTCCTAACCTTCATCTGCAAAATGGAGGAGCAGACAGTTAGCTGAGGTGCTGTTGGTATCTTATGGATGGAAAGGAGGCACTTAATCTGTTTCACTGGGCGGTGGAAGTGACTTTCCAGCCTTGGCTCGCAGCTGGCGGCTGGCAGTATTGCCTTTAAGGCTGAGTGTCATGGGATTAAATTGAGTCCTGTGGCATTATGGCCAAGTCTTGTCCTGCTTTTGAATCGCACCTCTGCCGAGGCCATAGATCAGCACAGCTCAGCTCAGCTCAGGCTGTGCAGTGGCAGTAACCCAGCATTATTGAACCTGTCCTCCTTGCTCTCCCAGGCAGTCACACGTGCGTCTGGCCAGATTTGCAGGACTCAGCAATGGACAGCCCGGGCCCCACTTACTCAGAGGAACAGATCGATAACAGAGGCGGGTGATAGATGAGGAGAGTTAGGGATGGATAATCTGCTGAATTTACATGACCCAGGGTGGTCCAGGGAAGGCTTGCAGCTTTGCTGGGAGACTTTCAATAGGAGACAGAAGTTGCCTTAGTTTCCAGCTGCTGACTGCATTTTAAAAACATTGAGGGTCTGTTTGGGTGGGTGGAGGAAGCTGCCAATTGTGAGCAGAAAATAAAGCGGCATGTCTGCTCCTGCCTCCTGGGCTGCTTCCCCCAGGCCTGCCCAGAGTAGCCGAGCCAGCACTGCGGGAAAGGGAGCGTGCAGTGCCATGCACCCATCTGCCCCTGCCTGGTCCATGTACCCATCTGCCCCTGTCAGGCTCCATCCCATTTCCTGATGGACGTTCAGGAAAGAAAATACTGCCAGGATGGGCAGGATGTGTTTTGAGATCTTATTTAGATACCGATTTGATACCTGCCTTATATTGGCAGTGCTGACTCACTTGGTAAGAAGCAGAGGGTTTCAGGCCCAAAGCTCTGCATTTCCAGTACCTGTGATGCCTTAAGTTTTAGCTTTTACATTTTCCAGATCAGTAGTGCTTTAATGTATAACTCTAAAACTCCATAGCCTGTCAGCAACTGTCTTACCCTTTTATTCAGACGAAACAACTTCTCTCTAGGCCCTAGCTTCAAGGACACCCTGTTCTTCCAAGCCCCAAAAATGTAAACAATGGAGAACAGCAGCGAAGAAAAAGGGGGGCTGAACTGGAGAATGGGACTTCACAACCTGAAGTTGTAATTGGACAATTGGCTTCTGATATGCAGATGGACCAAACTTATATCTGTCTGAAAAACACAGGTTGGTCGTCCATCTTGGGTGTAGCCTTGACCAGGCTCTTGTGCTGCCCAAGGTGTACGCTGTGAAGGCCTTTCAATACATACCTATTTTATTCTTTTAACTCTGTCTAGCTTCTGTTCTAGGTAGCCTCTCAAGGCATCACCTGGTTAGCAAACACATCATAGAAACAAGCACCAGTAGGTAGAAAAGCAAAAAGCTTTGCTTTTAAATAATAATAACATTAATAGAAAAGATCCCAGCTTTCCAGTCCCATTGATACTGGAGAGTGGAGTTTTAGGGCTTAATCCTATAAAATGCTGTTAAATGCCTTCTGCCATTACCACAGAGCATATGCCAGTGGCAAGCTTTTGGGGAGGAAACTTCCCTTGAATTGAGGCTGCCCTGTAACTGTTTACAGTGGTGTCTTCCTTTTGTCTTACTTCGTTTGATCTTTCACAGAAGCATCTGGTCTGGCCTTTGCTGAAGACACCACACTGGGCTGGAAGGACCACAGGTCACTTCTTCTACCCACAAGTGACATCTCTGGTGCCCCTAAAACTATAACCTTCCTGCTGTCTGGAGTGCACTGCTGACAGAACAGCACTCTTTGATTTAAATGGTTTAGCTTTTTCTGTAATGTGTCTATGTCATTTGGCCTCAGGTTCAGTTTTTGGCAAGAAACAATGTTTACAAAACCTCTAAAGTAAATAAAAACCCCAAACCAAACAGTTATTTGAAATAAAAATGTACACCAATTCTTTAAAAGCCAGCCTTCTCTCATTTCCTTTTATCTGTTCATCCTGGAGCTCAGGCCTTGCAGTATGCACAAAATGCTAAAAGATAAGGCACTGCAGAGCAACTGGAAGCAAAAGTAAGGACAGGAAAGCTGTTTTCCATATGCAAACTGATAAAAGAGCCCAAACTCTGGGTAGTGGAAAATAAAATAGATTTTCATTATTCTTTCCAGCACAACGATCACAGAAGTTTCTAAAAAAAAAAAAAAATTATTTTTTAAAAAATACATATGATTTTAATCGAAGTATATTTCTTTATTATTTTATCTTTATTATAATAATATAATTTTTATAATAATATATTTTTATCTTTATTATAATTAGAATCCAGTCCTACAGTTAGATCTATTTTGGATGGAGCTGATTGAAAATCATCTTACTCCCTCTGATTTGAGGAGGCCTTTACTGTCTGTTGAGTCTGTTCCTCTGTATATCCAGCTGCAGTTGATGTCTTGTGATGAAATGGTCCTCTTCTGCTTGCAAATGTCCGTCTGCAGGTAGAATTAATATTCCAGAGTCCAGGATCTTCTGCGGGGAGCAGTGCTGGAAAAAAGCAGGACACTAAGAGCTGCCTTGTCCAGAAGTGCAGGGGACTGACGTGGATTTAAAATTGCTCATCAGTCTTTTTCTCTTATTTTGCTGGATATTGTAAGTAACCAGAGGTAGACCATGGCTAAGGAGGAGTGGTTTTCATACCAAAGGTCAGACGCTGCCAGGAGGGCAGCAAGGTGTCTCCACACCATGCAAAAATTGCTGTTCTAATGCAAAAAAGACCTTAAAGGAACTGATTTTAAAGGCTTTTCTCCTTCCTTTCCCTTCCTTTCCCTTCCTTTCCCTTCCTTTCCCTTTCCCTTTCCCTTTTCCTTTCCCTTTCCCTTTCCCTTTCCCTTTCCCCTTCCCTTCCCTTCCCTTCCCTTCCCTTCCCTTCCCTTCCCTTCCCTATTAGTAAATATGACTAAGTGCTCAGGTTTTGGCCCTAGGTCAGGCTGTCCTGCTGGGAAGGGAGGCACTGAGCAGGGATGGCATGGGCTGATGGGCTGCAAGGAAGTCTGTGGGTATGGGAAGCTCTTGGCTGGAGGAGCCCTGCAGCTCTGTAAATCATCTGTTCAGGTAGCTGTGCTGGGTGCCAGAGCACCCCAAGTGATTGAAAGTGATTGAAAGAAGCATCCTGGACAGGGAAAACTACCCGTGCAAGTGTAGGGAGTTCACAGGAGAGCAGTGGTACCTAAGGGGTACTTGTATAATGGTTTTGGTAAAATATGTGCCCTCCAAACAAAGCACTTGTATTGCCACTCTCTGTAGGCAGGGTTTGTAATAGAATTCTCTTCAGCACCTTTGGCTGCCCTGGCCTTCTTCCAAGGAAGCAGAAGGAGCATTGCTAGGAGCCTGGCATGGAGGTGTAAGCCCGTACCTGTGAGTGTGGGCTTAGGGAGCAAGGGTAGCCCAGTAGTGGGAGATGTGCTCATGCCATAGCAAACCAGTGCAGCACTGGTGCTGGGGGCAGCTTCAAAGAGGAATGGGCTGTTCTACCAGACAAGTTGTATTTAAAGCAGAGATGTCTTGAGAAGGTAAAACTTTATGTTTCAAACAGTTCTGTATAGCAGTGAAGAAGAGATGCTCTTGCACAGGTGGGTCTCTGTGCATGTTGTGTATATATACATTGGCATATATATTTGTAGACAAACACAGCATATGTGTCCTCCAAAAAAATCACAGGCATGGACGTATCTGGGCACATGTACATTCACCCAGAACAGAGCCTTTATACATTTGTGTTTATCGAGTGGGCTTTATACAGGGCAAAGTTCCCCTTGCTTTCTGCTTCCCGACATTTCAGTGAGAAAAATGTCCTGACGTAGCCTCAGGAAAATAACTGAGCAAATAAAGAAAGAAAAAATATCCAGGATTGCTCCAGTTAAGGAATTCGCCTGCCTTGCCTCTGCAATAAAGCTCCTCTCCCTCTCCCTCTCCTTGTCAGCCCTGGGCACCCTCCTTGCTCGAGTTTTAATTCTGGTCTCTAATCTCAGCCGCTCCTGTGATAAATTAATTGTAATGATAGAGGCCCCAGTTACGAGGTCTGCACCGTTTGCTTGTAATCTGAGCGACAGGTTTAGGGCCTGCTTTATTTAAGATGCGAGGGTAATTACATGGGAGTTAGCATATGCAGGCAGGGAGATATGATTCATTCTCCCAGCGACGGCCATGACACAGCTGTTTGTCGGATAAAATAGAGGAACCGTGTTGTTACAAAATGTTCCCCTTATTATACCTCATTAAAAACAAGGCTGCGATAAGTCAGACCTGGCAATGAATAAAATGTATTGCCCCCTGTAAAAGCTGATAGGAGAGAAAGAGGGTCTTCCGAGCAGGTTTGGGTCATTTATTTATTTTTTGTTCTCTTTCACGCTCCCTCTTCTTTCTTTCCCTCTGGTTTTCTGCCTCGCACTGGCTGCTGGAGGAAAGAAAAGGAATGTTTTCTCTTGCTTTCTCGTCTTTATTTTCTTCTTTCTTCCTTTCTTTGAACCTGCCTAGGCCCTCCCCTTCTGGGAGCGATCACCGATAAGGCAGGGTCGGGCCAACGGCAATTAGCGAAGCCTTTGGCAGGGAACAAAAGGGGAGATTTGTTCCCATCGGCCTAACACGAGTTGTGCCTCTTCACCTTGCCTGAATGCAACAGGCTGAGAGGGATGGCGAGCTCCCTCTCCAGCCCAGGGGCAGCGGCCTTCCCAGGCAGGTTATTAAAAAAAATAAAATAACATTAAAACTTTCCTTTCAGGAGAGAAAAGATTTTTTTCTTTTTCTTTCCCTTTCTTTTTAAATAACCCGTGGAATGTAAGGTGATTCTCTCTCCCTTTTCTTCTGCAGGAAAACAGTGAAAGTTTAAACAATAGAAGCCAAAAGTGAGGGAGAAGGCCACAAGTGACTCTGAGAGCCCATCAGGGTGAGATGGATAGAAAGGGTCTCTCTGAACTGGCATGCCAGAGCAGAAGCATAAATCCGTCGTCTCTGAGAGTACTGGGGCGCGGGAGTTCAAAGGATGGCTTTCACTCTCTCACCAGTGCTTTTTTCTTTGTGCACACTTTAAGCTGTCAGACTTCGTGGGTTGCAAGCATTCCTGCTTATTTATTTATTATTTTGGTGTCCTAAGGATACAATGTTGACTTTTGTCTTAATTTTTTTTTATTATTCTGGGGAAGATAGAGTAGCTTTAAAGTAGTAGGAGTAGTGAGAGGTCTTGCCTGCTCTGAAGGGCTGTCATTTGGGAGCGAGGTACCCACCAACTTGAGCAGAGCTAGAGGTGGGCAGCTGTGGCCTTTTGGAGCTGTTTGTATGGGTTGCATTAAACCAAATGACGTGTGTCTGGGTTTTTCTAACTTTTTTTTTTAAACTCTGATCAATACGTTCAGCTGCCTCTTCTCAGACCATTTGCTTCTCTCTTGCGTATGTCATTCTTTTCTTCCCACAATAGCTGAGATGAATGAATAAGGCTGATTGATAGATTGGCTGGTTTATTTTTAACTTAGGCTATTCAGGGAGATTTGTAAAAGCATCATAATTTCTCTGGATGGATATTTAAGTTATAAACACCATAGCATTTGGCTATGATATTGAGCTGCGTTCGATTTAAAAATTAGATGCAATGTCTTAGAAATAACTTAATTAAAGTACCAGACAAAGCAAATTAGTCCCTTTTTAAGTTTGTTCCCTTGGGGACAAGTCCTGTTTGTAAAAATGCCTATCTGGTTTGCATTCAAAACACCAGATTTTTGGAAGGGTAAGTCATTGCTTGCCTGGCTTATTGGCCTCTGTGCCATACCCCCGTCTTGTGCTGCCATGTGGCAGGTGGTGAGTGTTAGCAGTGGGCTTAGGGAGTGACAGTGATAGCAGAAGGTATTTCAGTACCATGGGTGATCATCATGCTGTTAAACCAATTAGGGACTTAAGATGGTAGAGCTGGTGTCCTTGGCAAAGAAGAGCAGATTCCAGGTTATAAGCTGTGTTGATGTCCCATTGCTGCTCATGGCTTCTCCCATGCCAGCCAAAGGAGGTACAAGTACTTCCAAGTCTTGTCTCTGTCTGGTGGTAGTACTGTAGTGGAAACAGTGGTTTCTGGATTAGAGGCAATATCAACTCATGATGGTCATGGGAGTACTGGTACTGTGCACCTGCTGGACTTTACAAGCCCCTTTTATCCATGGGGAGATCAGTGCTGTACACTCATGAAGAGTCTATTCACACCGCCTTGATCCAAGGACAGGGGGTACAATGAGGAGAAGGCCTCTCAAGCAAAACATCCCAGGCCCCTGTACAAGTGTCTACAGCATTGCCATGGATGGCAGTAGTGCTGCAAATTTCAGGATGAGACTGAAAGATGATGTTGGAATGTTGGGGAGAAGTCAAATGCATCATAGGCAGCTCTAGGACAGTTTTTTCCAAATCCCTGTGTTAACCACACTTTCTCAGACTGGCTTGCTTGTCCCCTCACCTCCTCTTCCCACTTCTGTATTGATCCTCTGCACCATTCTCCTTTCTGAGTAGATCTTGTTTACAGAGATGTAATGAAGTGTCTTATTTCCAAATAAAATACAGCAGGAGTAATGGTTCACAGATTCGACCACTCCCACACTGGTAATTTACTAAAATTAAAACTTAATTAAGTCAGGCTCACTCAAAGGTTTTGCATAATTTAGTAGTCTGTCTTGGATAGCCGCGGAGCTGTGCAGGCAGCTGAGTCAGGAGCCAGGTCTGTCATCCAGCTCTGGAGTCAGAGCTATTACTTGGCAGTTTGTACTCACTTCTCACTTGTAAGATCTTAGAGCAGCTTAAAGGAGTGAGCTGGAATCACGGCCGCCCTTCTGCTGAGGGGGAAAATGAGATCCAGAGAAAAGCATCAACTGTCCAGGCTGGTGCTGTGAATAGCAGTAAAGAACCTGATGTCTGCACTCCCTCTTCCTTGTTCATGCATCACATCAGCCATTCTCAAGATGTTTTAAAATGAGTTATCACGCAGTAGCAGCATGTGAACTAGGATATGTCTGCTGAGGGATGCAGCTTGCATTTTAAGGTCACATTGTGCAGGAATATGTCACCTTTGAGCACAGGACCACTTAGTGTCACTTAAGGATGACAGCTTGGGACTGTGTGCAGCCAGGTTGTGATGAGGGTACCCATAGGACTTGCTGCTATGCATTAGGGCTCCTGTGCAGGAGAGCATGGAGCAGGGAGGAGAGTGCTTCCAAAGATCTTACAGTCTAGGGAGGGAAGACAGGCAGCAGGAGCAGTATTGAAGGAAAAATGTAAAGGCTTGAGGTGTCTTAATGGAGCAGAAGCGGAAGTGCTGAGGAACATGTAGGAGCAAAGACCAAATCGATGGGCTTCTATCAGTGAGTGTTAGGCTGTGCTGTCTCCCTGCCCCAGGAGATGCCTTGTCAGAGCCTGCTGTTGAACAGGGAAGAAATCTTTGTACCCACTGTTACCTGGTTGTTTTTTTTGTTTTTTTTATTCCATAATGGAAAGGGACAACTTTTATCACTGGAGCCTGCTGCCTCTGAGAGAGCTTTGGAGAGTCTTGAGAGTAGAAATGCCAAGACTCTCTGATCCTGTGAAATGGCATTGGTGGAAGCACCACTGTGGGAGGTGAGTAATGTCTGAAACCCATGTCTTAGTCAGTGCAGTTTTGCTTTTCTACTCTATGCAGGTACCCAGCTGCATCAGATACACCTGAGCACTTGTGTGGAGCACTAAAGCCTATCTCAGTTGTCCCACTGGCAACATGGGGACAATGGATGGGTATTGCCCAGGTGGGTCAGCCCAACAGGCCATAGGAGTGCTGGTGCCTTTCTAAAGCCTTTGAGAGATGTTGGCTTGGCTGCAAGGGATGGATGAGCTAGTGGAGTTGACTTCCTGCATAACCATGCATGAGCAGGGGTCACAGAGAAGTGTTTTCTCTGCAACAGGAATATGGAACTAGGGAAGGCGTTTGAGAAGTAAACAGAGATCAGCTGTTTAGATGAAGATGCATAGAGGGGAGCTCACCTCAAAAGGAGAACCCTAAAATGTCCATCCCAAAGGTAAAGGAGCTGCAGAACTCAATGTCTGGACCATGAGCACTGAACGGGACACCCAGGGCTGGTATGGAGTGGAGGGACACCAGCGAGCTCCGAGGTTAAGGATCACCCAGAAGATGCCGGCTCAAGAGAAGGGGGGGACAGCAACAAAAGCCGTGTGTGTGTGTGTGTGTGTGTGTGTGTGTGTGTGTGTGTGTATGTAAAACCAAAGGCCAGCCCTCCCCTCCCCCTCGCCCCATAGAAACCCACGAGGGGCCGGAGAGGCAGGTGAGTAAATCACCAGCCCGGCTCCATCAGCGCTGGTCTCTTCTTTGTGTGCCGCACAAAGGCAAGGAGCGGGTTATTTTGGGTGCGTGCGGGTGTGTTGTGACGCTCGGGACCCCCCCGGCCGAGGACGAGCGGGGCGCGGGCAGCGGGAGCGGGGCCCCCGCCGGGCTGGGTGCCCCTTGTCGCTGGCCCGAACCCGCCCCGGCCAGACAATGCCGAGGGTTCGGCTAGGGGAGGCTTTTGTCTCCCAGTTTTATACACTCTCTTTTCAAGGTGGGGAGGAGGGAGAGGAGCTGAAAAAGTTTTTGAATTTCAATCAGGTTGGGCTTTGAAAGCCTTTCGCTTTTGTTGCGGGGAGAGGAGGAGAGGTTTACATTTCAGCTGAGCCTGGTGGCCGAGCGCTGGGGAGGCGAGGGGGAGGAGGGGGCAGGCTCTTTAATGACATCAGTTTGGCTTTGGGGCTAGGCATCCAAAAAAAAGTGTCATCCTAGAGCCTGCGGATTTGGCAGGCACAGGGAGAGGGTGTCGCACGGTGACTGTGAGACACTGCTGTGGTGGCTTTCTCAGTAGCTCCGAGACAGGCATGTCCACCCTAAGAGCTGGGTGTGACACACAAGCCCGCCTGAATGGCCTGTCCTCGCGGAGCACCGGTCACCCCCCGCCCGGCTCGTCCCCCCCACATCGGTGGTAGCTTTGACTTGCGTAATCTGGTGAAGAATGGACCCACCGATGCCTAGAAATCCGCCTCCTCCCTCTTTCCCTTCCCACCCCTTCTCCCCGTTTCTGAGAGGTGTAATGGAGCAGATCTTACAGGGAGCAGCTGCCTCTGTCCCCATGCCTGCCTGTCCCGTGCTCTGCTTTATAACCTTGGGGTGAAAGAGGGGCACGGGGTGCCTGGTGCCTCCCAAGATAGGATGGCTCGGGTCCTCTTTCCTGTGCAGTGCCACAGCTGTCATCGCAGCACAGGCTTTGGAAAGGTTTATTCAGCTGGATGCTGAGGCACCCCTCAGTTGGGCACCGTGCAGTTTCCAATCTCGCAGCACCGTGACGGGGTGAGAGCAGCACGCTGCCGCCTCCATGAGCTGGTTCATCTGCCTCTGTATCCCGCTCACCCCCTCCACAGTGCAGAGGCAGCAGGGATTACCCTCTCTTCGTGGCCTGCCCTGGGGGAGAGGAGCATCACTCATGCCAGCCTGTCATCATCTCCAGTAACGTGTTCCTTGCACGTGCTGGTGCTGCTCTTGCCCCCCATCTGCCCAGTGGTAGAGGGGCACCTGTACCAGCTTCCCTGGTTGAATCAGATAGTGCAGATGGCCCTTCCTCTTTTGTGTGTGGCACATTTGACTCTCCCATTCAGCTGCAGAAGAGTTTGTTTTCCTTTGTTTTGGGTAGATGTAAGAAAAACACAAACTTACACTTCCAAGAGCAGATCTCAGCTCTCCTAAGGGAACATTCAGGTACACACCTCTGATATTAAAAATCAAACACTGCCCTCTTCTTCTAGTTGCTGCAGTTCTTTGTGGGACAAACTTGGAGTAAAAAGTGTGGAAGCTCTCGTGGAATGAGGAGTATGGTTTCACATGATGATTTTCCATTTTTGAGCAAAATCCTTAATCCTGGAACATGTGTCCCAATTCTCAGGTCATACAAAGACATTTCTGGTTTAAAGAAAATAAAGTCAGTAACCTTCGGATTTTGATCAGAAACATTTTGTGTCCCAAAAGATTGTGTGCTGCCAGACCAGCGTGCCCTTGGCAGTGAAATAATTTCTTCCTCTTGTTCATTCGTCAGAAGCAGCAGAGCAAGGTGAAGAAAAGTTGCCAGGAGCAGGTCTTAGCTCTTATAAAAGGAGGTCTCCTATTCTACAAATGTAAAGAACCCATTTCTGTTCCTCAAAATCAGAAGATCCAGAACTTCCATCCTGCCCCAGGGGCAACACTTTTTCCCAAGCCTTATTTCAATATAATTTGGGAGGAATTCCCACAATACAAAGAATGGTTTGAAATTAGTCTCATTTAATCCTGAATCCTTCTTTTAAAGTTCAGTCTATTAACAAATATGGGCAGCCAAATGAAACCCCAGCAGAGAAGTGCCTCAGAGAGCTCACCAGCAGCATTCCAGTGGCTCTGTGAGAGTCAGGTGTCCTCCACTGCTCCACATTGTGTTTGTGCATTTTCAAGAATACATTATCTTTACCCCTGAACAGTACTTACTAGGTAGAAATGCAAAATATAAATCATATTTCATGGAGTAGTCTTGTTGTATGTCTTTTCTACCTGGTGTGCAGTTTCCTTTGTCTTTAGAACACTATGAAAGTTCACATTGATTGCCTTGAGAGTTATAAAGCAGCTTCACAGAATCACTGTGATGCTTGGCATAGAAGGACATTCCCGAATTGTTCCTGCTTTCTATCTCTGATGTAAGCCCAGGAACTTCAGTGGTTGGCTGGTATGGCAGTATCCCTGTTCACCATCTCTGCATCGAGCTGTAAGGGTCTGTTTTAGAAATCAGAAGAAAGTGTTGCTGGACAAAGAACATCACCATAACCCAAGGGCATGCCTGCTGTTGACTCCTACGCTGGGCAGACATTGCCAGCAGCTGCAGGTGCTTTATATCCCTCATCATCAGGCAGTGACCCGAGGTTCTGTGGAAGATAGTATGTGGTGTCCTGCTTTCCATCTGTGTCTGTCACCCCCTGTAGGACCACAGAGTGGAGGTAGGAGCTGCTGCACCACTTTGGAGCAAGCACCCTGGTGTGCTGACACAAGGCTGGCATGATGGTGAAGGAGGTGCCTGTACCTGCCCAGGCTACTGGGATTGACCAGGGTAGCACAGCACCCAAAGTGTGACCCAGCATTGCTCAGAGGTGGAAGATTGTCAAGAGAGGAAGAGGTTCGAAAGAGAAACAGGTTTGGGGGAAAGCAGCCTTGAAAACAGAGGTGTTGAGATGTTTGTTTCTGAAATGAGTCAGCAGAGCTTGAAGTGCAGATGTTGTTTCCTGGTGGGGTTGCGTGGATGCAGAGTGAGAGGTAGAGATCAAGTAGGGTAAATGCCCTTTGTATGTTAACTTGATACACAGCTGTGGGAAGTCCTGCCATGACTTGTATTTACATCCTTTTTTTTTTTTTAATCTATTTACCTCTCAATTTATGCAAGATGGGACTGGATGTCTCCTCATAGAGGACTCATGTCTGGTCTCAGCTACATCCTGCGAGTGTTCAGGAGTTCCTGGTTCCAGCAGCACTACACCAGGATTTATGCTGGCCAGGAGAAAGTCAGAATCCGGCGCTGTGATCCCTCCTTCTTCTTGTAGAAACCTTTTTGGTTTGTGGCTTGTCCATGAGTCCATGCAACACCATTTTGCTTCTCTCTTCTTTGAAAAAATCCCCACAATCTAATTTTTACTCTGATCCCAGGGCCTAAGGTGCCACTCCAAAATAAAAATGTATCCTCCCTTCCCCAGGCCCAGGGAAGTTGTTTTCCTCTGCCTTCTGCAGTGCAGGTTAAGCCAATGCCAGCTCTGGTCTCGGGAGATTCCCTGCAACCCCCACTTGCCTCGCTCCGTCGCCGGCAGCTTTTTCATTATTTATTTAATGTCTTGTACCGTAAATAATGGTGACTTTATGGTTATTAGGAACGGGTTAAGGTACATGCGGGCAGCACCAGGCTGCCTTCAAAAGGAACAGGCCCGGCATAAAATGTTGCGATAATTGCTTTACTGCTGAGTGCTTGGTCTTTATTTTGTGTCCGATTTGTCTCTTAAGCCAGCGTAACATTCTCCCCGCTGCAGGAGAATGCAGAGAGCAAATTGAAGGTCTGAGCGTGAACAATGCAACATGGTGCACTGCTGGGTTTTTCTTTTCTTTCCTCTTTCTTCGTTCCTCTCTCGACCTCCCTCCAGTCATCTCTGCTCCCCCTCCCCCTCCAGCCTCCTCTCCCTCTCTGCCGCTCTGACTCTTCCACCTCTTGGCATCCTGTTTATGGCAGGTGAGATGGGAGGTGGGAAGCTGGCAGGTCTTCTTGAAAAGCAAAGAAAAAAATATAACAGTGGAAAGTACCTTCTTATACAAAGTCAGGCATGTCCTTCAGCTTGAAGCACATGTCCCAGCCCAGAAATAATGGTAGCTTTTCCATAGTGCTAAGGATACCATGTCCTGGTTTCATTTGTGATTTTTCTAAGGTGAAGCTCTGCTTTCCCTCCTCTTAACCATGAAAGGCAGCTGTGGTTGCACTGCTGACAGTGGGAGCATTCTGGAGCAGGGCAGCCGTCATCGGTGCAGTAGCCATCCCGAGGATTATGCAGCTCTTTTCCCACCTTTATGCTCTTTCCTGGCCTGAAACCATCAGAATTCTTTCCCCTAAGATTTATTTTTGGCAGAGGGGTAAGCAAAGTGCCAGCCTTGCTCCCAAATGGCATTGCAAGTTGGCTCTGGGCTGTCCCTGTGACCTTGACAAAGCTGTTTAGTTTTCCTTGACCTCCATTATCCTGGCTGTGAAATGCCATCACTGGCCCAAATTTGCCTGAGTCTGGGTCTCTGTTTAATAATTGTCCAGAAAGTGCTGTACCAGAGGGACAGAGATAGTCAGAGGCAGGTGGAAGCAAAGAATGTACTTTCTCATCCAATCTCTGGTTGTAGAAAAATCACTGCTTATTGATATGGCCTTGTGGACTCCTCTGGAGTGCATGAGTCTCCTTCATAATGGAGAAAGCTCCTCTGGTTGGAAAGTCAGCAGTTTCCTGGTTATGCATTATGTGCTGGCAATATGTCCTGGGGTGATGGGGGCTGGCCTGGTACAGAGCAGTTGAACAGTCCTTTTTCACACGTTCCTAGCAGTGTTGGGGACAGTGAAATACTTGCTTTACTAGGACGAAACAGAGAAATGGAGTTCAAATGTAAAGGAATCCACAGCCTTCTCCTGAATGCCCGATCAGGAGTTTCCTGAGAAGTTTAGAATCTCTCTCATTTGTGATTGGACCTTTATGCCTTATATACCTGGTATGGAGAATTTAAATCAAAATATATGCCCCAGGCAGATGTCATCTTCAAAAAAGCTTCAGTATGAATTTTGCTCTGGATTTAAGATTTGGCTGTTACCCCAAGGGCAACAGCTACCCACTGAGAAGTTCATGAGGGCAAAAATTCAACTTTTTGCTTTGCCTTCTCTTCATGCCTTAGCTAGAGATAGGAGGCCTACCCAAAACTTAAATTGAAGGAGTTTTAGCTTTGCTGGGCCTCTGGAAAATATGATTAGCAGAGCAAATTGTTGCACAAAAAAAAAGCTGTTGGTTTTTTTTCTTCGCAAGGATCCAGGAATTATTTCAATCGGAAAGTGCTAATCATCAATTTAAGCTTAAGAATCAATGGGATGTAGCCGTGGCAAAAGCCAAATCAATGCTGAACATCAGACCCATGGATAGGTTTGGTCCCCTTTCTCACACTCCCCATCTGCCTTCCTTCCCCCACTTTCTGTCCCCTAGAGCAGCGATAGAGGAATTAATAAGGCATAAGGGGAAATATGAATGAATTGGGCTGAGCGAGAGAAGGAAGAGCAGGAGGAAGGATTTGCTCTTTGTATCTGAACAGCTTTAATTAGCTGTTTCTTAGTCTCTTTGGTTTGGTTGCTTGTAAGGGTAATCCAGTTAAAGAGGGTGCCTTTCATCTCTGTTAGACTTTTCTCAGCAGAGAGGGATGGATGAGCTGTGCTGGAGCACAGGGTGCTGCAGGCGGGTGGGAGCCGAGGCCACCCCAAACCCCAAATGTGATTGTTTCTACAGGGCTGCCGCCTTTAAAAACAACTAAAATAACCCAACTCTGGTGCAGCTTTCTAGCTAGCCACGAAAGTCAGCGGTAAAATGGCCAATGTGCTTCTCTGGGCTTAATGTGTCCTGTTTTCTGACCCCGAAACGTTTTCTTTATGAAAGGATCAAGTTGGGAGCATTGTCCCAGCGCCTTGAAAAGAGCTGCACAGAATGCTCTTTTGTGTTAAGTTGCCTTTTTTTTTTTT